>CM072821.1:55376788-55976788 GCA_036937905.1 Salvia rosmarinus | reverse complement strand
TATTCTCGTAACAATAAATTTAAGACACTTATTTTCTTATATCGAAGATTCTCTCAATTATATGAAAACGTCCAAATATCAAGAACTGCCCCCAAAACGAAATAAATGAATAAAATATATAACAGAAAAATAAATGATGAAATCTCTGTTTCGTGTGCTAAGAATGGTAGCAATAATTCAAACAAATCAACTCTATCTCTTGTATACGTGCTATAATGGTCCAACACAACTCTTTTCATAGTTTACAAAATCATAAAATATATAATATAATATAAACATAATCTACACATTTCTACATGAATCAAGAAAAACTCAAAAACAATGATGCTAAAAAACACACACTAATTAATCTCTGCAAAAACTTTTCTTATCTCAACATAAAATCCTGCTGCAAGATCAGTTGTGAAGAGGGTTCGGTCCTCCCGGAGTTTTCCGCTTGAAACGCCGTAAATGGATTCATCTTCTTCGCTTCTCGATCTCGTCGGACTTGCTGCCGGAATATGCCATGAAAACTTTGAAAGAAATCTTGATGATGAAAATCTTCAACCGTTGATTCTGTCGGCAATTCACGACAATCTGAGAGGTGGCTGACGGTGAGGAAGATCAGCATCATAAGCAGAAATGGGGTTTTGGGACAGTGGTTTTCATAATGTATCAAAATATTGAGGAAGAGAAGTAAGAAGGTTTGGTTTTATTTCGAAAAGATGGTGGAGAAAATGAGATATATAGGAAACTATTGTGTTGTTATGGCACCAAGAAGCTTAAATAAGTCATATGATGTAAAGTTGGAATGACTAAAGTGGCCCCATGATTGTATGTGAAATGGGTTCTTGATCTACCATAAAATAAGGACTTTCTTGGATAGTTTCAATGCTTACACCCATTTTATTGACCATCTTGTAGTTATGACTTTTTTAAATAGTATAATCTAATTAAGTTATTTTAGAATAATATTAATGGAAGTTGTGTGTATGGTTTAGTGGTTTGAAGTCAAGATCTAAAAAGACAGTCACAAAATATCATCAAATTCTCACACGTTACACAATATTTTCTAATTTCTTATGAATCAAGAATTGAAATTGTGTTCGTTGGTGGTTGACAATTTGAGCTAAAGACTTGGCTTAATTTCTACTTTCGTGTGCATTGAGATTACTTTAATTAGCAGGACGGCGTTATTGTTCTACCTTAATATTATATTTACTTATGTATTTTGCTATTATGATGAGTCGTGCTTAATTTTATTAGTATTATTATTATTATTATTAGTTTGGTAAGAATATGAAATGAAAAATATTACTTTAGATTTAATGTGAATGCATGGTTTGAAGTGGCATTCGTGGATAATCGAGTGCCAAAATTTGAAAAACGTTTTGCTGGAATATTGGGGTAGTTTGACTTGTAACAAGGGGAATCATTCGTTTTTGATCGTTATGGAATTTAATATTTGTAGAACTAAACATTACAATTGATTGTTAATAGTAAAGTCTCATGTGCCGACAGAGTAGTGATGCACATGATTTACAAGTGTTGATAATAAATTATTATGTGCATTGAATGTCCAAATATAATATGCAAGCAGGTGATATTCCCACTATAAATTCATTATAATTATTAATTGTTTACATTAAAACTGATCGAGAGTATTTCAATAAAAGAAATTCTAAAATAAAAGTGAAATTTGAATGTGGATCCAGTGTCATGTAAAGTACAATTTAATAATATCATATACTTGGCAATTAGGTAGACGCCAGTCGTGATATAGATACATTAGTCAGATGCTATTTTAATTTCATTTTGCATAAGCAATATATGGTTTACGTTATGTGAATAAATGGTATTATGATGAATTATTGTGGTGATATGAGTGCCCATTCGTGTACAAACGCATAGAGTTGTCAATTTGTATTAGAGAAACGTAATCGTTTTTTGCATCAACGATGTTATTTAATAAATCTAATTAAATATGAAAATGACCGTAAAAGAATTTGACTAACGATGTGAGCAATTTTATATATTATATATCTTTGTAAACATTAATTGAAAAGCTAAAAAGTAGCTTGGAATTAATTAACAATGCTTTTGAACCTAAAAGTTGAATCTGAATTATGGTGATGGTTTGTTGGTTCCTCTAACTCGGTCAATACACGATGCCAACCAACACGTGGCTCCTCTTTTTCTCTAGCGTGCACACAAAAGAAATTAAGCAACAAGAAGTAAAGCTCACTAACAAATGTTATATCCTTTTTTTTGGTAAACCTCGTGTTGTTATATAATAGCCTGCAAATCATACAGAACGAATAAAATATACTTAGAAAACTAGGTGTGAAAGACTTAGACTTATAAAAGCGTTAGTGGGGTTCAAACTCGTGACATTTTGGTCACCAAGTCTGACAGACTCAAACCCATAGATACGTTAATAGGATTCGAACTTGTGACTTTTTGGTCACAAGAACCCACAATCACTACTTTCGGTGCGCACTGGATAACCTCATGTTTATGTGCAATAGTTTGCAAACCACGCAGGATGGGTAAACCACGCTTGAAAAACCAGATGTGACAGACTCAAACTCATAAAAACCCTAATGAGGTTCGAACCTGTGATATTTTTTTATCACAGAAACCAACTTTAACCATTGGGTCGTCCCAAATAAATACTGTTATATCTTATTTACACATTAACTTGCGCATTGAAGGATATAGATAACGGTTAATCTAATCGACATATGTTTGTCATGTTACCTAATTTTGATTAATATAATAATATACTGCAGCCGTCCGTGACGGACGGGCTCAATTAGCATTAATTATATATTAATTATTAATTAATAGTGAATTAAATGTTATTTAGGAGTTAATTAAGATTTTATTAAGGTTTATAATTACTATTATGATTCAATTAGAACCCTAATTAAATTAAGCAGTACTTAATTAAGATTTTAATTAAAATCCATTGAATTCATAGTTAGAATTTAATAAGTAGTTTAATTAAAAATAAAAATTGAAAGGGGCGGCCACCGGCCAACAGGAGACCTGCTCAATAATATTCTTTTCCATATGTTTTACTCAATTTACAAAATTATGGCTAAATTGAGACCTTTAAAAGAATAGAGTAAACTTGAAATGCTTCTTAATGCTTTAAAGCCAAATTGAAAATCTAAGTGAGTGGACTAAAGATCAATATTTGAGTCTTGAAAATTTGCTACAGTACAATCAGGAATTGTGATTACTCCTACTGCATCATCCAAAATGACCTATTTCTTTTCGATCTGATTATTTGAAGATAAGTTCAACAACTTTGAAGAGATAATTATTTCCTAAAAAGAAAAAAGACCATCTTGGGTGAAACAAATTTCAAAAAAGAATCTGCACCAATCTTAGATTGGATGGAGGAATATTTATTAGTCTATCCGCTTTCACTTAAAAAGAAATGATACTAAGTTTTAATCAAAATCACAATTTTTTAATCATCAATAAGCAATGAATATATCATTACTAAATTATTACGCGTGCAGTTATGGCAGCAGACAAACACTTCAATATTTGATTATACATAAACAAATTTGAAGCTACCCATTCAAAAATGTCAACATAAATATTATCTGGCGAATTAATTATAGGATGGCCGGTTTAATTCAAGGTTGATGGAGAAGTGGAAATCCATGCAGCGACGTCACGTTTCTTGTTTAAACACAACAATTATTTTCAGATAAAGGTCGGTTTCAAACTTCACTTTCACCAAACTATTATTATTGTTTTTGACGAGAATTTAGGGCAGTCTTCATCCTGATTTGACACAATTCATTTATATACATACACCTGACTTCTGGAAAATTTCTTTAAAATATAAAGTTGCAATAAGTTCTTTCTTTTAAAAAAACCCACCGATATTTAAAGAATTAAATTAATTCATAGTATTCTTTTCGAAAAAAACCGACAATTTCTAAATTTTCCGTTTTACATGGACCACCGAAGCCATATTGAACAAATAAATTTCAACCTTTCAAATATTTAATACAAGCTCCTAAATAGGGCTAGTTAGTTACACTAAAAATATATTTCTTTTTTTCTTTTATACTGGAATCTCATGTAATTTATGTACTATCATAATTATATTAAATGCGATAACATGTATATATGGAATTCTGTTTCTTGGGGGAAAAAAAGCTATTCTGATGGACTTTTGTAATTTTCCAAATACTTCTGATTTAGTTTTGCCTCAATTATTTTATGCAAATCCATATAGTTTTAATATAGCTCTATGTGAATAATTAATTTCCAATGTTACATAAGTATATTCCTAATATAATATATACATACCATTCTTTCCAATATTAATTTAAAATATTTTCTTATTCATAATTTCTCTTTTAAATAGAACTCTATGATTTTTTCATGCCTGGCTCACTTACAAGTTAGTTTTCATTTTTGCTTCAGTTCGAAGTAAACAATATTTCAAGGTTAGGAAAAAATTAAAAACATAAATGTATTATTATGAAAAATAAATTTGAGATGTGTGACATGATATGGATGCTTAAAATTGAAAAAAGCAAAAGAAAAGTCAGCAAAAAGAGTGACCACGTATCCAATTCCACGACCACAACAAACTGCATAGACGACTGGTGGTTTTTTTTTCAAATAATAGCTAAAAGTAATCCACAAAAAGGGTTATTAGAACTGGGGAAAACAAGGCCTTCTGTGAAAAGTTAGAGAACCTACTTATGCCAACATAAAATATATGAGCTCCAAATGAAATGTGGTTGCAACTTCTATATCCTAAAAATTGATCAATACTCTAATCATTTGCAAAGAAAGAAATTATTTCATATAATCAGAGAGAATGCGATTAGACGACGATGCAACATCTTGAAAGCCATACGTAAATCCTTCAGTTTAACAATCTCCAAATATTGTAATGAGTTCAACCCATCACAAATCATGTGCACCAAGGGAGTCGGAGGACTGACCTTGCTGGGAAGTCAAGCAACGCAGAAACAAATTTGAAGCGATCTCTTCAACTGAGAGATGCAAGGGACATTATATACAAGGTTGGACGAAAACTGAGGAGCTACTTTCGTATTTGAATACCCGGGATGCCTTTTAACCCCATCTTCAATGCAGTTTTCCGGAAGAGCGCAGGCGTCTTCTGTAAGCCAATAGATGCTGCAAATTGGTTGGCCATCTCCACCAGCGTTGTTTTGTCTCTGCCTATGGCGTTGATCGAGTTATAATAGCCGAGCCAGGCATGATAAGCTGCTTCTTTGATACTAGTGTCAATAGCGTCCATTTTCTCTTGTATCTGCAATTGTGTTCAACAAGCCAATCTTTACGTTGGAAGACTACACGTAGTGACAAACAAAAATCAACATAAACAAATGTCTACCAGTCAAATGCATTGACTGAGATTTAAGTTAAAAATTGGTGGTATTAACTGTAAAGGCAAATCCTTCTATAAGTCCGAATGTACGGTGCATCCCTCCAATAGAGTTCACCAATCCCCCATTAGGGTTTATTAATCACAATTCTGATTTAATTAGGGCAGATGCACCAGAGAGTGCCTCGATCCTACAAAGTTCTCCAATCAATTACATGTTCCCCCTTCATAGTCTTGTAAGGGTATCTAGCAGCATTTGAATTAATGCACTTGCAGCATACCTCCAAACTATTCTAGATTTATTATCTATTTGCTTGAACAGTTGGAAATTCGACCAATTATAGAGAAGAGATCCCATACCTTCTCTGTTACATCGGTATCTAGTTCCGGTGGAGGGAGTTTCTCAAGAGGAAGATCCTTTATATCATCTAAGAAGTATTGTTCCCACGGCGCAAGCAACAGGCATCCTTCACCATCTTTCCCTTGTCGCCCTGTTCTTCCGAGTCTATGAATATATTGCCCTCGATCTGGAGGAATGCCAACCTGAATGTACCAAATTCGGATTCTTCAGCATGATATGGAAATAAAATGCATGTCCATGGAAGAAGCACTAGAGAAGGAATATTATTTGTGTGTGTGTGTTGGCCTAGTGGTAGAGTGGTTAATGCCCGAGGCCAAAGGTCTCGAGTTCGAGTCCACCGTGACGCAACCTTTAAAATTTCTGTATTAATTGACCAAAAAAAAGAGAAGGAATATTAGAAAGAAATTTAAAGGGATGGGATTAGGAGTAGGGAAAGCCTTGCAAGAGTTGAGAAAAGGGGGAAAAAAGAGTACACTGGTAATACCCTTTCAACAGCAGCAAAGCTAAGAACATAACTAACTAGACAGGGAAAGTTCTACGTTTAAGAGCTAGAAATCCCGAACGAGTAGAGTTCTGGAACTTGTAAGAAAAAACGCAACTAATTACCACCTGAATGACTAGCGTAACATCGGGATAGTTCAACCCTCGTGCAGAGACATCGGAAGTAACCAGAATGGCTTGTTTGGCTTCCTTGAATTCTTCAGAGACCCGAGTGCGATAGAGTGGAGGCTTTCTGGAGTGTAGCTCTTTAACATTCAGTTTCATCTCCCGGAAAAGGGAGAACACGAGCGATGTCATCATTGCAGTCGCACAGAAAACAATAACCTAATGGATAAAAAAACCCCATAAGAACAGGACAGAGCGTTTCTAACAATTCCTACAACAAAAGCAACAGCAACAGCAGCCTACCTTGTACTCGGGCACTTGAGATATATGGCTTTTCAACAGATGGTGTGCTATCTGAATATGCTCGTCATGGCGTGCAACGAGATAAAATTGCTTAACCTGCTTAAGAAGTCATATGTTACCCAGCTTGTCTTCTCGAAAACTACATCATATAATGAGAAGAGCAGGATAGAGTGACAAGGAAAGAAGGGGCGGGGGGAAAAATCACAAAGATATACCTTTGCATTTGTCTCCACGGATTCAAGCCCCAGCGTATTTATATAAACATGTTCCTTTTCAGGACAAGCTGAGATATTCGACGGACCTGAGGTTGTACAATTGGGACATTAAGCATAGCAGATTATATCTACGCCACTAGATCTCTACTAAACAATAAATAAGATGCAAGCTCAAAGTTAAACCTCCTTTGGGACGGTAGCTGAAAAGAATAAAGACTGTCTCTTGCGAGGCAAACAATCAACTATCTTCTCCATATCCTTACGAAACCCGAGGTCAAGCAAGCGGTCCGCTTCATCCAGTATAAGCATCTGCAGTCCCATCAAGCGCACGAAATGCCAGACTTGTTCTCTATGTGATCCAGCAATCTACCAGGAGTTGCAACAGTATCTGCAATCATCAATACTCTCAATTCAAAGATCAGAAAACAATAGTGGCAGATCACCCGCAAAATTTGGGAAAAGTTAAAATCATTTGCATACTTGGCATGGATCTGATTCAAGACGTCTCTGATCATCTTTAAAGCGTGTCCCTCCGACTAAAGTTAGCACGCCTATGCCATCGTGGTGCTTTAGGAGTACGTTTGCTTCAGCAGCTATTTGACTTGCAAGTTCTCTAGCGGGGCAAAGAATAAGAACATATATAGGTGGCACCCGCTGATTAGTGCTCTTATTTGACGCCTTCAGAACTGTTTCAATAGCAGGAAGCTGTATATGTTTAGCAAAAAGAATGAGCAAGATAAACAAATGAAGCCAAGAAGAAAATAAAAACAGAAAGTACGGGATATACCAAAAAAGCAATACTCTTGCCCGTGCCAGCCCTAGCTTTGACTAAAGCATCGTTACCTGTGAACGAGAGCAGTCAATTCTCTGATCATCAGAAACTAGCAAACAAAATTTAATTCTAGAAACAAAGGAAAAAGGTGTATTATATTTCCCTAATAAGAAATCATGAAAATATGTGCAATGAACTTCAAAACAATATCTGAGATCCTGCAACGAAACCGAAGAACAAAAGAAAAGCATCACAGAGCCAAAAATTATACATATAAAAGAAAAGAAGGAAAGGATCCATGGGTTGGTTTTGCCCAATTCTCTATCAAAATCTATTTCTATTAGAAACCAATATCTTAATCTTTCATCCAATTGCCTGACTGCAATCCAAATGTGGCCTGGTTCCTAAAACCAAGACAGAATGAAGAACTAGCAGAGTCACTACAGCAATGGACATGAGGTTAACTTTTTATGCCGAATCAGAAAACTAAATTACACACTAATATTACTCTCAAGATAGAGTCTGTGATATTGCTCAATTAAGTAGAGGAGTTAACAAAACTCTTAACATTTGAAGAGCAACAACAAAATGACAAAGCTCAAAAGTAGCAAGCAAGAACTAAAAGACTAAGATCTGAATAAACAAGTTGACTTAATAACTATGCAAATTCCTTTTACAGAACGATATTGATAGGGTAGATGTGATTAAGACCTTCAAGGCAGGCAGAAAGGGTCGCCTCTTGCACCGTGGTCATCTGCACATAACCAGCCTCAGTAAGTGCTTTGACAGTCAATGGAGACACATCACACTCGTTGAACCTGAAAAAAGATCAACCCACATCCATCATTCCAATCACTTAAAGTAAAGGACATAGGAATCACAAGATTCTATATTTCACAAATGATACGCCTCCAACCTTTTTGCACTTAGTAGTGATTCCTCCACATCTTTTCCCTCATAATGCATGCTCTTCCACTGCCTCATCTCCTCTCTAATCGTCTCAACCTCCTGAGATAAATCAATCTCATCTTCCAATTGTTCCAACGGCACACGTTTTGTTCTCTTCATATCATACTTCCGCAATGCCGCGCTGCTGCTCAAAACCTTCCTGTCACCTCCCATTTCCACGTCATCATCATCATAGTCGTCACTGTCATCATCATCCGAATTCACTCCCCTACCTCGAAACCTAGGCCACTTCGGCCTTTTGCCGCCACCAGAACTCACTTTGGGATCCAAGCCATCATTAACTACAGACTTTCCACTATTTCTCACAAAATTCAACCTCTTACTCTTCGTATGCGCAGCATCTACAGAATAGTAACGATTCGAATTCAAGAAAATCCTCACTAAATTCAATCCATTAGTCATCTTCCCAAAATTCTCATTACCAAAACCACCAATCGAAGTAGAAAACCGCCTAGGTTTAGCTGCACCCACGCCGATATTCCCCAAAGCATCACTCTTTTGAATCTCCTTACCGCCATCAGGGCTCGACCTCTCCGCAATCAATTTCTGCAAATCGATAGGCTCGCCTGCGAATCTGCTTTTCCCCGTCTTATTCAACGGAGCTTTGAATGGGCCGTCGTTCTCATTCCATAAATCCTCGGCGCCTTCCTTCATGAACCGATCAGCTAGAGCCTTGATGTGCTCCTCGGGAGTCATGGGGCCGTAGTTGGACTCCGTTTGAACGGGCTTTTTGGGCCCGAAACCGGGGTTTTCAGCAGCGGCGACTTTGGCCCGGATATTGGAGCGGACTCTGGCCTGATAGAGCTGCTTTTCTTGTTCGAGGAGACGTTTCTCTTTCTCTCGGGCTTTCTTCTCGTGCAAGCGCTTCCACTGCCACTTGTTGATCCCGCCGGGAAACGTCCGAGGGCCGCCGCCCATACTGC
Source organism: Salvia rosmarinus (assembly GCA_036937905.1). Taxonomy (NCBI): domain Eukaryota; kingdom Viridiplantae; phylum Streptophyta; class Magnoliopsida; order Lamiales; family Lamiaceae; genus Salvia; species Salvia rosmarinus. The sequence continues at coordinate 55,967,268 of CM072821.1, read as the reverse complement.
GGAGAAATGTGAGCCTGTGGTGGAGCGATTTCGAGTGAGTGTGGAGAAAAATTGAGGCGAAATGCATTTTTTTGAATTTGGAAAAATTGTTTGATCCAGGGTTTAGGGTTTAAGAGTTGCAGAGTTTTATCTCTTTCGATGTTGGGAGATACTGTGTTCGGTTCGTTTATAAAACTCATTTCAATTTCGAATGCCATGTTTTGCCTAAGTTATTGACATTTTACCATTGCATTGCAGCTCGGTCTAAGTAAAATAATAATTAAATATTTGAATGATCAAACTTTAACAATTACGTTATAAAATCGGATTTTTGGTGACAGATTCTACTTATGATCTGATAAATAAAGCTGAATTCTACAACTCGTTCATTTTTTTCCCATAAGTACTGTCATTTTTATTAATTAAAATTGTTATTTTTATTGAAATAATATTTTTTATTAATGATAGAAAAAAATATTTACAAAATAATTATTGTTATTTTTTAAAATCATAACCATTGTTTTTATTCATAACAATTGTCACTTTTATTTATAAGAACTGTCATAAAAATAGAAACTTTTATCATAAGCAAATCAATTTTATTCATAAGAATTATATAAAAGAAATGTTACTTTTAGTCATAGATTGGATATTAGAACCATATCCTATTTGAATTAGGACCGACCCGACTCGTGGGCACCATGAGGTGGTGTGCATGAGAGAATTTGTGAGTTAACAATGAGTTATCATCTAAAACAATGTGATTTGATGCCAAAACTGAGTTGACGTCAATCTCTTGGATGCAATCTTGATATCAAAATGACATCCTTTTGATGCCAATTCATTTTTCATTTCTTTTGTTAAAGTCCAGCTAATCTTTCAATTTGTGATGTAAGATTTTCGTGGTCAAAAATCGAACTCTAAGATGTGATTGTTAAAATTTTGATAACTCAAATATTTAGTTTCTTTAGATCAGAGCGAGAATATAGTGTCAGGTGTATGGGGAATACACATGGTTGAAAACTTTTACGAGTTTTCAACAGCCTTAACAATGAGTGACAAACTAGCTGAGTAATATAAGTTATCAGACATCGGCAACTTTAGCGGAGTCTCAATGTGTGTAGGGAAGATGATAGAACAAAAAGTCTAAACAAAATCCACTTATTAAGACCTTTTTAGGAAAATTCCTAACTATTGGGAATAAGTATAACTTAATTGTGTGTTTTGATTAGATCCAAAACCTCGATGATTGTCTTGTTGTTGTAACTAATGTTGTTCGCTTGTTCGGAGTTATGTATTTTATTATAGGTTTTAGCGAAAAACTATCAAGTTGGAGGACCCAGGCGAAAGAGTTTGAGCGATCTTCTACCATACGATAAGAGTATCGATAAGAGTATCGATAAGAAAGACTAAAGGCGAAAGCGAAATCGGTCAATTGATGTATGTAGATTGAACTAACGAGATCTTGATGAACAAAGCTATTGGGTGAAGTCAAGACCGAATCGATGTTAGAAGATTGAGCACTTAGATAGGAGGCGAAGACTTGGTGGCGCTAGAAATAAAAGTTTGGATATTACTAATCGTCATAGCAAAAGCCGATCGCCTTTGGTGTAAGTCAAAGCTGACTACCAGAAGTCAATGCTGGCAACTGGAAGTCAAAGTTGTTGCTCAATAATTAAAGTCAATGACAAGCAGTCAAAGCTAGCAATACCAAGTCAAAGTTAGCTGATGAAAAGTCAAAGCTAACTATTTATACGTTAAGCTGAAAGCATCTAATTGACTCAGGTTCCCAAACTGATAGAAGAAGGAAGTTCAGCCTGTTGATAAAAGGCGAAGCAATCTCAACTAACCCAACTTGAAGTCAAGGCACTGATAAAACATGAAGTCAACTCAACTGAAGAAACACGAAAATATTTAAGCCTTGAGTGTTTGACTTGTTAGGTGTTAGAGCGAAATCTGTAGAAGATCATGACATGCCAGAAGTCATTTTCAGAATTGCAGACTACAAAGTACGATTATGCAGACCCTGACAGCTTCGTACGAGGATTCAAACGGGAAGAATTTAATTGTTAAATATAAGGATATGATTGGTGCTCCCTCCAATGATACTATTCATCATCTTCTCTATATATATGCACAGAATCTAACATTTGAAGGTTACCGAGACGCTGCGCATTCAAAGTATCCAAAGCATTCAAAGCTTGATACTTAAGTCAATCAAACAATGATTTCGAAGAAGGAAATTCTTAAAGCTATAAGCAAACCTTTAGAGCTTGCATATAATTATCAACTCAAGGTTTCAGATATCGTTTCCTTTAAGTCTATGAGTTTTCTTGTTTATCTTAAGCATAGACATATTGAATTTATCGCTGTGATAATTCAGATTTTTAGTTGGAAACCCTCTACAAAAATACTCATGTTTAATTAGAAGTTTGAGCAAGTAGACAACGAAGTGTCAGTTGTTGAAAGTTTGATTATCTTGCACCTATAAGCAAGAGGTTTAGGTCGACTACACCGTAGCGATCGGATATTTCCTAGCACAAACAAACGTAAGAGGAATGCCAAGTTAGGAAGGATACAATAAGGTGATCTATGTATCTAGGTTTACTCTTGTATCCTTAAACAAGACAAAATCTGAAGTCAATGGATTGACTGAGCAATCAATCTGTGATCGTAGGAGCTGATCTCTCTGAACCACGTAAAACTCAAATGTGTTATTTACTTTCATTACTTTACATTCCATATCCATTTTATATTACTTGTTATTGAACTGTCATCACTAGCACACAACAACACAACATAGTTTTTAAACACTATCAGTATTAGCTTGATACTAGACAGACAAAACTTAAAATTGACTAATCAATATTTGACTAAGTGTTTTGAGTCAGTTTGTGTTTTCTCTAAGGCAAATTTAGTAACCACCATATTCCGCAAACACGTCAGTTATCAGTTACCCGACCAGCTATTGCATTAGTAGCCAAACAGTTAGTGTAAAGAAATTGTTCAAAATTTACCTAATTGATGTATTCTATCCCCCATACACCAGTACATATCCAATAGGACCCATCAGACTTATTCGAAACATAGCCAGATAATTCTTCTTCAAACAAGTGATCATTCAAGCTAAGTACAACTTCAATAAGGATAGCTGACTTACGGACATTGCATCAATTGACTTATCATTAGGGGAATATATTTTCCTTCATATTCTTCAGTTAGATTTTGGGATATAATTAAAATAATGTTTCGACTCCAATTTCCCAACAATGTATAAATATCTCTATTATTTTTATAGTCGTTCTTTCGCCGCTAACTAGGGATGTATACGGATCAAATAATTTTGGTTTGGTTCGATTTGATATTCGAATTCGAAACTTGAATACAAATTTCAAACATTTTTTGATTGATTAATTATCGAATACAAATGTAAAATCATTATATTCAATTCGGTATTCACAAATATTTGATTAAATATTTACATATATAATTATTGAATTTAATAATCATAACTATTCAGTTATACATTAAATAATCACCAATTATATAGTATATAACGTCATTTTAATTACTTCATATTTCGATAAATATTATAAATATTAATATAGAACAAGTAAATAATCTCAAATATATCTAAATTAGACTATAAAAAAGTTACAGAATAAAACTACTATATATTTTTATAAATATTAGTTACTAATGTTAATCGTCTAAATAATTAAATTATATACTAAAAGGCAAAAAGTAGAATGAAAAATAAAACTGAAAGGAGAGAGGATTTTGATTCTCATCAAACATTAGAGGTGTTCACGGGCCGGGCCGGTTCCGGTTCGAAACCGTCGGTTCGGCAGATTCGAAATCCGAACGTAACCGCCCGTTAAAAGTATAAACGGTTCGGTTACGAGCTCGTGAACCGACGGTTCGGTTCCGATTCCGGTTCCGATTCCGGTTCCGGTTAGGAACAGCCGGTTCACGGTTCACAATCGTGAACCGCCGCCTTATTTTTTTATTTTTAAATTTTTAAATTTTTTGTATTCTGAAAATAGATCATCAATCATAAATTGCCTCAAATAAATGGTCATTACTCGTAAATTTGACAATGTGGAATTTATCTATCTAACATTAATTTGTTGCCAAAATTGATGCTCTATTTACGCAAAGAATTGATGGCTGAAAAATTGGCAGTGAAAAGAAATGAAATATTTATACGTTAATCTATATAACAGGCGTAAGTTATGCTATAATTTAGCACATAAGATTCAATCAGTTGCTGTAAAGGACAATAGATTTTAAAATTATTGTACGTCATTTATCTTTGCAATGCTAAATTGCCAATTGACTTTCAGAAATAAAATCATCTTTACAAAATGCATATTTATGCGATTAATTAATTTAAATATAAATGTAAATAAAACTGAATTATTTGAATTAATGTATATGGGGAGTTATGAAATGCACTTGCCAATTTAGACTACACTATTGACAGGTATAAAGTCATGAAAATATAATAAAAGTAATTACCAAATTAATTTTGAAATGTGGATTGCAAGAAAAATTGAATTTATTCAATTATAAAAAGAATACATTAAACAAACCGTAATTACTTTTATATATATAGTATATAGATATAGATATAGATGAAGAAACGAGCGGTGGCCTGGAACCGTGTGAATCGTCGGTTCCATTTTATTTTTTATTTTTGTTTTTTTGTGTTTCAGATGTTATTTCATGTGTTTTATGTAATAAAAATTATATTTTGATGATATTAAACATATTGCATTACAAAAAAATCAAAATCAAAATAAAAAACAAATATTGAGGCACTTATTTTGAGGCATTTTTAATTAAGTGCCCCAAATATTTTATTGGGGCAATTAGTTGGACAAATTAAGTTTAGAGGCACATTTTACAAATTTTACTAAAAAAAATCACACATCCTGGGCCCTTTCCATTTTTTATTTCATTCACTCTTTACCTCCTTCTCTCTCTCTTCCATTTGCAGTACACATCTGTAAACAGAAAAATTCCAAATTTGAAATCCCTAAAATCCTCTCTTTCCTTTCATTTTTCTGGCGAGGACTCCGTTAATCGACGGCCCATGCATCACGCCGTCGTTCATCCAGCAACAGCACCACAGCTCATCTCAGCAACACCGTCTTCCCCTGTAGCGGTCGCCGCGCCATCGTCATGTCCACGCCGTCGTCCCCTGTAGCGGTCTGGTGGTGAAGTTATGGAATTCGACTCAAGTTTTTTTCTCAAGTAAAACCTACTTTATATAACTCATTTTCTTATTTTATTTGTTTAGTTCAATTATAGTGAAGTTTGAGTTATTGTTGACAGGGCTTCAGTTTCAGAGCTATTCATAAAAAAAGTCGGTTCCTGTAAGGGGAAATTCGAGTCTAAACCACTAATGAAGGACGATAAGGAAGCATTTTTTGTTGTTCGCAAGGGTGATCTAGTCGGAGTGTACAAAAGCTTAAGTGATTGTCAAGCTCAAGTTGGAACCTCGGTAATCACAAGTTCTCTGGACTTCGATTTAAATTTATGTGTGTTCTTTTTCTATTTGACTATATTTCTGGCGGTGATTCATAAACTTCATGCATTAACTGTTTGGTGCTAATTATCCCCACTTGATTGTAGATTCATCATATATGGTTTCATCTTGTGAAACCATGTTTCTTCAGTTACCTAACATATGTGGTTTGTTTGAATATATCATCCAGAAAACTGCAGTTTCTTATTCCACGGTTGAAACTATATTTCTCAAATTTAATTTCAAGCCTAAACTATTGTTTCCATGTTTATGATTAGGTTGGAACTAATAAACCAATTTTTTTCGTTAATGAAAACACTAATCTGGAATACATGTTTTTTTCAAATGTTCTTCACAAAACTTATTTCTGATAATTTTGACTGGATTATTTGAAAATGAAAACGAAATGTGTCCAATGAAAGATCAAGATCCCCATGGAAGATTCCGGACCACCAGATATACTTGCTGTTGGTCTGTTAGAAAACTAAAGATCTCCATTATATTTATCTGGACAAACTTGTTAAGAGAAAAAGTGCGAGCCAACAAACTGAATTTACAACTAAGAAAAGCGGGTAAAATGATAAAGCTAAGGAAAACAAATTCTATATGATTAGGTGCATGGAGTGTATATGAAAGATGAAGAATGTAAAAATAAAAAGCCCATTCCCAGGTATAAGTTAACTCTCTGTGTGTAATCCATGTGTGTTAGCTGTTGTTGTAATTGAAATTGTTGTGCATTATTCAAATAACTTGCTTGGTTTCTTTATTTCCTAGCATATATGTGATCCTCCTGTCAGTGCATACAAAGGTTATAACATGCCCAAGGACACTGAGAAGCATCTCATATCTTGTGGGCTTAAGAATGCTCTTTACTCCATTAGAGCTTTAGATCTTACTGAAGAACTTTTTGGCACTCTTATATCGTTGGTAATATTGCTCTTTCTTGTCTGCCGAAACTTGTACGAACAGTTATTATTTTCATTTTCTTGATCTTATATACAGACTTTTGCCTGCAGTGATGCTAAATATGAAATTTACTTTGTCATTTACGCTCTCTAAAATGATAGTTATAAGATTCTTTCCGTTTGGAACTATACCAAAGTGGGGTTCATTTAAGAGTGTTTGTCGATAGTGTGAATATAAAAATAGAAGATATTAATCATTGAAATAAGCTTTAGCGAAATACCCTCTTAAGTCTTAGATAGTAAATGCAACAGACTCAATGCTGGTATAAAATCTTGTGGGCAAATAAATAAGTTGTGAAGGGAAACTTAATCTTCTTGATTTCCGTCATTGTCTTTTATTTTGCTGACTAGTTAAAAGGCATATACCAATAGTTGAAGACAAATGAGAAATTTACAAAGATTTAATTCTCCATTCTGCAGCCTTCTACTTCTAGAGGTGAAACATCGACCGAACCTGTGACAAAGAAGAGGCCACAAGAACCTATGTGGTCAGAATATGGGGTAAGTAAGATTATTACTTTGTTCAGTCATTTATATGGTCAATTTGATTGGAAATTCGGAATTTAACTAAACATTGTGGTTTGTCTACACTCAATTTGCAGGAGGCTGTTGGACCCGTCTTGACCGTAAATGATGCGTTAACAAAGCATTTCAAGTTAGACCCTTATAGAGTTAACCAGAATCAATCAGTTTGTGTGAGTGGCTTATGGTTGCGATTCATAATATAGCACTTTCTTCTTTGATTAGTTCCCAAATAAAAGTTTGGTAACTCCCTAAAATGTCACTCAGTCTATGGTGAAAGATGAATCTTAACAATATCTAATATGGGAATGTCTAAAAGAATAAACGAAAATTTCTGTGCTTACAAAGCTATCTATATGTCATTCACAGCGATCTTGCACTATCGAGTTTGATGGTGCTTTAAAAGGAAATCCTGGTCAAGCAGGGGCAGGAGCTATACTACGATCCGATGATGGAAACTTGGTAAGTAAATTGTTCATTTGAGAGTTTGTATGTCTCTTTTGCTCTGGTCGTGACATATAAGTTTGACATTTTTCACATGTTAAGATTTGTAGGCTGCGTGAAGGCTTAGGCATTGCCACCAATAACTTTGCTGAATATCGTGTCTTTATACTTGGGTTGAAATATGCACTCGGAAAAGGTTTTACAAGTGTTAGAGTTCGAGGTGACTCCAAACTTGTTTGCATGCAGGTATATGTTCCTTTTAATGAGTGAGAATTTCTGTTACCGAGCAGGGACTGGGGAAAATAGGAAGTTGGCTATTTTTCTCCAATTTTTGCACTTATGATAACTGCAGTTTCTTGTCGATGGTCGATTTATTCAACACTTTTATTAAGTCGTAATGGAAATGTTAATATATAGTGGCCCTGTAGATTGTTGGACAGCTGAAAACTTGGGCTATGTTTTTGTTGATGCTAATCTATTTTTGCAGAATGTATGTTTTAATGTGCTTTTAGATCTTACGCCACTATTACTTTACATTTTTAGCTCATGGAGAACCAATTAAGTTAAGGGCGACTGAAATCTTGGACTAATAGGTGTAAAAACAGAATCTGTCACTTGTGATTTATATTTTGCTATCATCGTATATATAGCTTAGTTAGCTACAACTTAGATATGTGTATTATTCCATATATGATCCCATCTCTAGGTTTGTCTGGTATATGTCTACTACACCAGTCTTTTAGTTTTTGGTCTATGATAGTTTCCCCCATTCTTTTATGCTTGCTTACGAGGCATGATTTCTCCGGCAGATTCAGGGATTGTGGAAGGTCAAAAACCAAAATATCTCTGGCTTGTTTGATGAGGCTAAGAAATTGAAGGATAGATTTCTCTCACTCCAAATTATTCACGTTTTAAGGGTAAGTTCACGACTATATCATCACATCACAAATTGCATTTACCAGTAACACTAGTCTTCTGGGATTGGCGTGTTCTATGTTCTTAAAGGACTTAAACTCTGAGGCTGATACTCTGGCTAACTTGGCTGTTGATCTTGCTGGTAAGCTTTTTGATTCTCGTAGCATAATTCCTATTTAATTATGAAAGCTACATCATCTTGATCTGGTTTGATACGTGACTATAGAGGGACAAATTCAGGAGGAGGTCAATAAATAACTTCCACAAATGAGAACCTTGTGCCTCGCCTCTTTTTCTTCACGGTCTTTACTAACGCGATTTAATATTCGCCACATCTTGTGGTAGTGAAAAGTGCTTCACTTTTCAATCAGGTTAGTTTCAATATATATATATATATATATATATATATATATATATAATCATTGATTAGATTGTTATTCAGATCGTTCAAAGTTGTGTGTTACTTTTAAGATTTTCACCATTAGCTTCAACAATCAGTTGATATTAAAACTGTTTTAGGCTCACCCTTTTTTTGGGGGTTCTAAATATTAGGTTAAAAGATCATATATTTTCTTACTATTGTATTGATAAAACTTTTCATTTCATTTTCATAGAATTTGAGCAATATGATTCTAGTAAACTCAATCAAAGGTATAAGCTAAAAAACTGCATCAAGCTACAAAAAACATTTGAATTAAAAATCATACTTTGATTGCATTATTTTATCCTCTGAAAATCAGACTTGGTGGAACTCTGCCTGACAAACTCAGATACCAAACATCAAATGACACTACTCTATGCACTGAATTCATTAGCAATAGCTCTGAGATTTTTGGATTCACTTAAGACTGCTTGCCTTTATTGTGGTGGGACGAGCTCAACAACTTCTTCAAACTACAGGGTGGGTAGTTCATCAAATGCTGATGAATCTTGTAAAAGAAAGTTTTGCAACCACTTACAATCTCTTTTCTTGCATGCAAAGCTAAGGTTATATTTGGTCTGAATGGCACTGATTGGTTGAACTATCAAAGCCGGTGGCATATGTATGTGATTGGCGGGAACTAAGGTTTGCTTGACACGAATACCTATGTGATTGAAATTTATTTGTTCTCTTATATTTCTTACCTTGTGTTGTTAATTGGTACAACATTGTTGTTTTAATTTACTTATTTTTTATGTTAGTGTAACCTCTACTCTATCTAATATGCAGATTATCTTAGATGAAAATGAAAGTTGACACAAGAATTTGCTAGAACAGACACACTCAACTTCAAATGACGCCCTTTATAATTTAGATGGTGATATTTTTGAATTTTGTATTATGTAAGGACAATTCTATGATTCCATTTAGTTTTTCTTACAAATGTTGGACATGAATAAATGTTGGACATGAATGATAAGATATGAGATTTTGTATAGTTTCCATTTTAGATTGTTTAGTATTGCAAATAATGCGTTCAAAATATATTGCAGATGTATTCTTTTTACATGAAAAGATGTATTAGCAAGATATGATTATATTTGTGTATAATATAGATAATTAACAAATACAATTACGAGATATAAATTTGATGCTACACATTATGTAACTCAAATTTAATTTAAAGGCACAAATAAGTGCCCCTAAAAATTAATTTGCAAACACAAAAGGATTTTGATGCCACACATTTGTGTCGATATCTAATTTAATTTAAGGGCACAAATAAGTGCCCCTAAAAATTAATTTGCAAACATAAAAGGGATTTTGATGCAACACATTTTGTGTCTCGATATCTATGTAAGAGGCACAAATAAGTGCCCCTATAGATTTATCAGTATAAATTTAAATCGTTTAAAGGCATTTATATATGCCTCAAGAATTGATCTTGGGGCAGATAAAAATGACAAGAAAGCTATTGGTACAAAGACACTTAAAAATTGCCTCAAACTCTTTTGGGACACGATACTTAGCAACACAAATGATAAGTGCCCCGAAAATCATAAGTGCCCCGAAAGATAATATATTGGGGCACTTTTCAGTGTTTGAAAAATGCTTTTTTGTTGTAGTGATGCATGAACCGACGGTTCGGAATCATCGGTTCAACGGTTCGGGATTTACCAACCCGGAACCGGAACCTATAGGAGGCGGTCCGGTTCGGAACCGAAACCATTGACCACGGTTTCGGGCCCGGAACCGTTGACCCGGTTCCAGTTCCGAACCGCCGGTTCCGGGTTGGTTGAACACCTCTATCAAACATTGGAACCTCTAGTGTTGATTTACAAACTTGGTGGAATATTAGATGTTTGCCATTTATAAATGGTTTAAGCGAAGTGCTATTTTGATAGTTTAATATTAGATTATTATTATTATTACTTTTATCGTATGCATTTCATTGTCATCATTTATGTAATGCAAAACTTTTGAATTTGTGACATGTATTATAATTTGGGAGTTAAAACGGTGGAATCATCATTTTAAATCTATTATTAAATGTTTATAACTTCATATTATTTAAAATATGTTTTTAGAAATTTCCTTCCTCGAAATTGTGAATCAATTAGTCTAAAAATATACTTCAAAAAATAAAATAATATTCGATTTGATTTGAATATTTGCGAATACTAATATGAATCGAAAAAATATTTCGAAAGAGATTCAAACACCGCTCAATTATGCAGTTACTTTTCAAATTTGATTCATTTATAATGATATTCAATTCGTTTACATCACCACTGATAACTCTTATCATATGCTTTTAGTGATTTTTGTTCTTTTGAGTATTTTATTAATTTCACAAAATATCGAACTTATGTATGTGTGATCTGCAAGCTATTTTATGTTAGCAGAGTATATATTTTGCACAATTGATATGTAATGCATATCGAATAAGGATAGGTTATCTTTGTCATACCATAAAAAGAATGAGAGTTTATTCGGTACACACATTTACTAATAGCGACCGATGGTGCCACTACACTACACTACACGTTAAGTTGATTCAATTTTTTATTTCGTTTTTTTTCTCCCTCTAGATAAATTTAATTAAATCATGACCTATATCTGCACAACTTTCCCAAGCTTGTGTCTAAATTTCATTTTTAACTTTTTGGCATCACCTTAATTTTGTGATCGAGTTATACTAATTTCATGTAGGGCTGAAAAATTGATAATAATAAAAATTACCGGCCCTAGTCATGTCAATATATATAGCCCTTATTTGGTGCATTCCACATTCAATTTAATTATGGAATAAGTAACTCTAGTTAACAATTATTAAAAAAAAAGCACTGAAAAGTCAGAAAAGTTAAGAAGGCACTGAAAAGCAACAACTATATGTCACAATTATATTCAAATGTGTCACAATCGATATGTATAATACACTTCCAATTATTTATTTATTGTTTTTATTGCATCACGTTCTTAATTAATAAAAAAAAGTAGTGGAATTTTGGGGTGTATAATGAAGGTAAACTCGAGTTATCTATTTTATTTGGGAGTTCAGTTGTCCGAAGATTACAATATTGTATGTATATTTAGGGAAATAAATTGTTTTGCATCCTCCAATATACGGATGTCAATGGATGTGTTTTATCTGGACCGATTCGAAACCGTTCAAAACCCGTTAAATTTTAAAACAGTGGTTACGGTTACGCCCAGGACCGCTTTAGACCGGACCGTTTAGATCCATAGTTTGATAGTCGGTTCGAATCCGGTTCGATTCCGAACCGTAACCAATACTTATTTATTGATTTTGGTCAGAGTAAAATCCGTCTATTGACAAGTCTAAGTAGTTTTATCTATACATATCCGAATCACTCATAACCCATTAAATTATAAAGCAACGGTTTCGGTTTCAATTTTGGTTCTGGTTCGGTTCTAGTTCCAGACCCGCTCATATCCATACCGCTTAAGATCCATAGTTGATAGTCCGGTTCGGTCAGGATCCAGTAGCTAATGGGTCGATCCAAAACCAGAATTATTACTTATTTTTTGGTTTTGGTCCGGGTAAAACTCACCCATTGACATCCCTACTCCAATATAGAGGAACATCAAAACTGCATAATGAAACCGATGATTGGGCTCATTTAGAAATAGACAAGTAATTTGCAGATGTAGTAATCTTCTTCTTCTTGGAGCATTGTAATTGAATTTTCAAGAATTTCAAGTCTCACTAGACGAAATATGTATAGTATTTGATTGTTGGGAAAAATATATTTATTTATTTACTTGACGTGAGACTCTAGAAATTCACATAAATAGATAGGCTGGAATTTTGGTCGGAATCCAGTTTCGTTGTTAAAAAAAATGAAAATATTGGATAGTTATATTTAATATTTTTGTGAGATCTTAAAAATATGTCCTAATAATTTCTTCTTGTAACGAAATCAAAATCAATGACAAAGCACCCTCACACCAACTTCCAAATATGGAATTTTTGAATGAAGTTTAAAGTTGGGAATATGATGCTGGGTGTTTTCTCATAATACTGACTCAACATACTTAAGAAGAACATCAAAAATTTAGGTATTCTTCATTAAAAAATATGGCAGATCTCATGTTTTTCACAAAACTTGTTTCATTAGATTCAGAAAAAGTATGAGAATCCACTGAGCGAAAAATCAGAATATTGACAATTATATGAAAGAATAAAGTATGTTCATTTTACTCAATTTGTCTTAAAGGGGACTGTATTCATATGGTGAGTACAGATAGCTAGAATTAATAGTGGTTAGACTCCTCTTCAATTTCAAGAACATTGGCAAAAGAAGTTTCGAAAGCCTCTAGTTGCAAACGAGCATCCTAATCTTGGTGAAGACAGATGTAGGTGCAAAACTTGTGTAAGACTGTCAATACATGCTAACATGAGATGGCTCATGTCCCCGAATTCAAGCCCATATCTTGTTCTAAAAGGGGACGCTCTCCCCCCAAGAGCCTTCACCCCCAATCCCATAAGAATATGAGAGGATAAATCAAGGTAACGCAGCGGTTAAGAAGCTATGAGGACTTTACTTAGTGCCCACAAGAAGCCACCCTAAAGAGGGTGAAAGTCCCACACTGTGGCTGTTAGGATTCGATCATTGGACCTTATACCAAATCTGATAGCTCTTAACCAACTGAGCTAAGCCCGTGAGGACGCATATCTAGTTACATGCTTGTAATTCTGCAGGTGTGTTTGGATCCGAATTGAGACCCATCAAACTGTCTTACATAAAACTCCCCCTAATATGGGATTACCCAACGGAGACAAGTCCTATGAAACTCTGTTTACTTCCCAGGGAAGTGGAGGTTTCAGACTAATGAAAATCAATTCTCTACGTTGTTTGGGATCATAGGTTTTGAAATCCTTTATGTTTAAAGTTATTGAAACTATTCCCAACTTCTTCCTCCATCTATACAAAAGCAACTCCATTGAAATCGAAAAGAACCTCTATACAAGAAGAGGGCCCTAGGATTCAAAATCCTGTCCACATTAACAAGATTTCCTTTAATAGATGAAATTACTCATAGTGGAAAGCAAGATGAAGGGATTCTATTTCTACATTTCAAGATTGTAATGCTAACCATTTCAAGATTGTAATGCTGATCATAGTCTCTTACCATAAAAATGACTGCATACGCAGCAGCACCGACTATGAGAAATCCACCAATTCACATGTGATGTGTGAACAATGATAGTTGTGTACCATAGTCAGTAACTAGATATAGATAGGGGGCACCTTTCAGCCATGGATGCAAAGAGACTTAGCGAGTGAACTAGGTTTTGGTATTCCTTCTCGACCTTCTATTTGATTTCTTCATTTAAAAGAGATTCGAGAAAAGATGGAATAGGAAGCCGTGTTTCCAGAACGAACAAGATAGGGGTAGATAAGGGGAATTAGCAAAGTTAGACAAGATTGGAATGGGCATAGGAACATGTATTGATGTACGAGATCAGCTAATGCTTCCAGGTTGATGCGATGTATTCCACCAGTTGACTGAAGACTTGATTATTGGTATATCCATGGGTCTAGCACGGATTGAAATAGGAGCCGGTTCGACAGGAAGCTTTTGAAAACACAGTGCACCCATGAAGGAACGAGATGAATACAGAGGTTAAACGAGCATCCCACACCCAAAGGTGCCCCACATAAGTCTTCCTGAAACCCCCGTAACTAAGGTAAGACAGTTTTCTTTGCACCTTTGTCTCATGCAATGCTTTAACCCTAATATTGTGGAATCTCATATGATACAAATGTGGATTCATTTGCATTGATCACACTAGTTCATTCAGGAAAAGATGCAGGGCATTTTACCCAAGAGCCAAAATGGAAAATTTTGCAACCAGAGCATACAACACCACCAATTTAGAGCATAGCTAGATAATTCCCCAAAACTAAACCTTCAAAAGCCATCAACACTAAACCAAACAAACAAACAAAGAGAAAACCCTAACCAAGAATTCTCGGAGCATAATGACCAAACAGACCTGACTGACACAATCATCGTATCTTCTCAACGATGTCGGAAATGAGCTTGTCCATGTCGAGCGCCCTCAGCGGCGGAAAGGGCCTCTTCAAATCCAGCAAGCTCACGAAAACCTCCCCGCCTTCCTCGCGAATCTCGAAGCAGCCCCGCCTCGGCTTCTCCCGGTTGACCACCACGTTGACTCCGGCGACGTCCTTCTCCAGCGCGTCCTTCACCTGAATCGCCCTCTTCTTAAACTGATGGCACTGCTTGCAGTGCTCGATGACGATAGTCTTGACAGCTTCCTCTTTCTCGACGGCCAGAGACGGCGCCGGCTTCGGCTTCGGCTTCGGCTTTGCTTCAGCTTCACCATCGTGCTCGGCGGTGGTCTTGGTTTTGGTTTTCTTTTTCTTGGGTGGTTCTGGGTCCGCAGCAGGTGGAGCGACGGCGGCAGTGGATAGGCGGGAGGACCTCCGGAGGACTGGGGCGGCGGCGGCGCTTTCTTTGGGGTTTGTCAGTTTCCGTTTTGGTGCCATTTTGAAATGAAACGGAGATTCAAGGGAAAAGGGAAAATTTTCAGTGGAAAGTGATTATCGCCTTGATTGCTATTTATATATTGTTTGTTGTTTTTGGATGTTGAGTGTGTTATGGTTCGCTGGATGGATGGGTTTCCCGCTCTTTTGTAAGGATAAGATCGTGATATGGTTTGTAGGAGTGAGTTAGGGCTAACTAGACCAAAGGTAGTCATCATTTATCCAAATTTGTTAGCTCTTAAATAATTGAATAAATAATTATTCATCCATACTACTAGGGTAAAGACCATTTTTTTTATTAATCTTACAAAACCTATCTTTTTAGGGAGTGTTTGCGGATCTGGATTTGGATCTAATTTTTTTAGACCCAATGAATTTGGATCGGATCCGGATCAAAGCAAAAAAATCGAATCTGGATCTGGACCTAGCCAAATCCAATCCATATCCGACCCATTGCCATCCCTAGTAAGCTCCATTGAGACAATGTGTACACTGCACACACTGTTTTCTGAGCGTGCAGTGTGATATTGGAGTTAGAGGTAAGAAAAATACCCGAAATTCGAATATCCAATTCGAACCAATCCAAAATTTATAATTCGGTTCGAATTTTTCGGATTTTCGGTTCGAATCGGATTGACATTTTTCAAAATTTAGAATTTTCGGATCAGATCGGATTGAATTTTTTTAATCCGAAGAAAATCCGAATTATATATAATTTATATAATAATAATATTTTATTTAAATATTTTTAAATCTAATATAAATATAAATAAGAAATAACAAAAATTTTGGATTTTTGGATTTTTTATAATTTCGAATTTTTTGGTTCAGTTCGCATATTTTATAAAATTTTGATTTTCGGATATTCGGTTGGGATCGATTTTTTTCTTCTCAAAATTTGGATTTTCGGATCGGTTCGGATTAGACAAAAATCCGAATCGAAATCTGAATGCTCACCCCTAATTGGAGTCAAACTCAAATTCAATTATAATTTTAAAAAGTAATAATTTAAAATAAAATTATACTTTAATAGTAGTTTTGATAATAATATAATATTATTTAAATTATATGACATTGTTTTAACAAAATTTAAAATTACAATCACTTAATAACTAATTAAACCACTGTGGCATGATATATTTTCTTATAGAAAAATGAAACAAAATTAAATATAGAACCATATCTATTTTAACTATACAAATGTTTTACAATCAAATCTCAATGATAAATCAAATCTCAATGTTATCGTAATAACTTTCATATAAATAGAGATAATTATTTATAACAAAATTTATTTACCTTATATACTTTAATATTGACATATCTTGCACTATTAAATAATTTAACTTACTTATAAGTAATTAAACAAATAACCAACAATAGTTTAAAATTTAAAATAATTTAACATAATAAGTAAATTATAAGTGCTTGGAGAGATACTATACTATGGTCAAATCTTGATAGTTTTGTACTCATTATAAGTCCACCATTAATCCTAAATCTAAATTCAACACTAAGATGAGCAAAAAGAACTAGAAAAACATAGCAACAAACAATATCTTTGAAATTTATATTTCTGAATCATAAAAAATATGATATAAAAATACTTTATTTTCTTAATATTAATTATTATATATATTAAACTAACTATATATAATTAATTTTTGTAAAAAAAAAATGCGGGGCCAATGGCCCTATTAGCTTCGTGTATTTCTTTTTCTTTTTGATTTATGTAATTCATTCCAATATCTAACGTTAACAATGGTTAGAGTTCATCATTATAGATTGCGCCTACCACTTTGAGTCTTCCTGGGGAAGCCAACTTTCGCGATACCCTATGTAGAACTACTGATATGTTTACATATCAAAAGCTAACATATTTGTGTGTGTGTTGTTTACAGTAGTAGAGTGGTTAATGTCGGGTCAAAGTGCCGGGTTGGAGTTCATCGTGATATAACCTTTAAAATTTCGTATTAAATAACAAAAAAAACAGCTAACATATTTATGCTCCCACAGTGGAGCTCAATTGGTTAAAAGTTAATAAATTTGGAATAATAATCAATGATCGAATCTTAGCATTTATAGTGTGAGAGTTTCATCATACGTATGATGATTCCTTATGGACACTAGGTAAAGTCTTCCTAACTTCTTAACGTTGAGTTCTTGTGATTTATCCACATTCTCATGAGATTGGGATGTGGAAACTACCGAAAGGAGAACTTCCATTTTTATAACAAGATAATATACTTGTACAAGATTTGGGACAAGGTTAGAGACTTGTAAACATTCTGATAAATTAAAGATGGATTATGATATGACGTAAAAATCTGTTTGAGAGTTTTACAATTAATGATAGATATCCTGGATTGATGTACTCATCCTTTTGGGATATTCATGCTTGTTCCTTCGGGAGTTTTAGGATTTTGGGAACACTGTGATGGGTTTTGGAAACAATGGTATTAAATTAATGATAGACAAATTATGCTATTGTAAACATGGATTTATATGATTGTTTGTTTAAAGTTAATGATAGATATATTTGACTGTTGAATTCATATGTTTGGAGTACTTATGTATTTGTATACTGAAAGCAGATTGGTTAAATTTATATATAATATTTTATCTTATCATTATTTTGATCTCATATCTCAATTATTTACTTGATTGCATATGTTGTTTCATTATCTTATACAAAAGTTAAATCATACAGTATGTAGAAGATCATAGAAATCAGTATAATTGGTCAAACTAATTGAGATATATGATCACAATGGACACAACCTAAGAATGAGTTGTTTGTATAAGTTACATTATAAGTAAGAAATAACTGGATTTGGTTGTTTGTCTATGCTGGTACGTCTTGACGTATTATGGATCACAATGAGATGAGTTCTTCTATCTGATAGTTGTGAAGAACCTAGATCCCGATGACTTTACGTTGATCTAAACCTCGATAATATTTCAGATAAGTATGAGTTATTAATCATTAATTACTTTAACTTGTTATGGGTGAGGGTTATATGAAATAACTTAATATTCTCTGTATCTTATGTAGTGACAGTGCTTATATGTTATGTTGATTATCTGTATCGAGTTACTGTGTATGTTTAGGATGATGACGTCGTCTTAAAGAGCTCAAAAGATTTATTATACTAAACCTGCAAGTTGAGTTAGTCCAAGTACAATAATAAGGTTGAGTGATACTACTTAAAGAATTAGTAAAGAGATTAATTATTTTAAGCGATGTAGTCCTATAAATAATTAATAGACGTACGATATCTTAAATACAAAGATTAAGTAATTCTAAGTACAAGCCCGACTTAACCCGGTAATAAAAGGATAAACCAATATATTTTTTAGTGGAATGAATAAATATTTATAAATTAATTTATGTTTTAGACAATATATAAGATAATTAATTCATTTTAGGCATATCTTTATCCATTGTATTTGAACCATGGGCTGATCCACCAAGATCTTCTACCATGATATTTTTAGCCACCCCTACAGTCTCACTGGGACTGTGTTATGATTATTATATGATTTATTTAATACATCTATTAATCTGGATAGATATTATATGGTATCAACTTGTTGTCGTAAAAAGGAAACTTACTATTTTGTTGCAACTGCATGCACGACTTTTCATATTTTCGAAACCAAAGTCTTATTTAAGAATATAATCAATTAATCATCTCTAACTAAGATGGTGTTTGGTTGAGCTTATAAGCTCTTTAAAATAGCTTATAAGCTGTTTATGAGCTTATAAGTTGTTGCATAGTGTTTGGCAAAATAAGATATTAAATAACTTATAAGTTGTTAAAATAAGCTCCAATGGCTTATAAGTTCCCCTAAAAATAAGTGGTTAAGAGATAATTATACTAGAAATGGATTATCTTCAGGAAAGAAGATAATTATTGTATTTATTAGATATGCCAGAATCTTATCATATTATGATTCTAAGGAGAACAATATAAATAAATGATAAGAGAAAATCAGTAATATTATCACAAGAACTGTGATTTTCAAAATCAAAAGTAAGGGGCAAAAATTTGGTTTTCTCTATAGATTGCTTTCACTCAATATCAGAGATTAGACATTCGAGACATAGTTCAGAAGATCAAAGTTGGAGTCAGATATTAATCAGATTTGCTAGAATTTTACAGATAAATACGAGAAAACTCTTATGTGTTACAATTAATTATATACGAATATGATATGAATATAATCGATATATGATTAATTAAATATCGGAAATAGATCAACGGGATCAATGAATAGTCATATTTCCCTTCATTGTGCTCGTGACTTTGGGAGGTTTATGTCTTTTGAAACAACGTTATTAGTGTAAGTAGATCATGGTACTGTAAAAATGAATTGATCTGTCTTGGAGTTCTACAAGTAATGGTTGATATATTGTATTCATGAGCTCAGCTGTCTGTGTCTTGCTTTGGCCATATATGGTATGAGGTTCTAGCGGTAGCTTTTATACAAGATTTATAATTGTGGGATAAGTCAGGTATGATATATTATACAACAATCTTTGTATCGTATATCGTATTGAAAATTCTGATATAAAAATATCATATCGATCTCAAAATTTTGGTATGAGATATATCATATATCAATATTACCATCTTTTGATATACCGTGCTTTTACAAACATACTATTCATACCAAAATTATCATGTTAACCGAATATTAGTTTTGAAATATAGTAAATTAATATTATAGAATATGCATATAATATATGGTATGGTATTGTGGTATATATTGTAATATTAGTACCATATAATATGAAATCCTTGAAAGATATGGGCTAAATTAGATATGAGCTTTAGTTAATTAATGGTTTGACTATTAATTAATTAAAGCTGACTAAAGAATAAAAGCTCATATAAGTTAGGGTTTTAATGGGCTGTTCTATTTAATATAAATAGAGACATTTATTCATTAGGTCAAAAGAAGATACAAAAGATTAGACGTTAGACGTATTACAGAAATCTTTTCTTAGAGAACTACGTTAATTCATTCAGAGATTTCTTGGCTTTCTCTGCTTAAATTAATACCGTGGAATTGTTCCTGCATCGGATTTGCATACACATGGATACCATAGTTGTGGAGACAATCTTGCAGGATTCATTGGAAGCTTGGAAGTGTTGCAAATCGTAAGTTCTCTATCTAACGTGTTTATAGGGCTCATCGCATGATTAATTGTAGATTTAGATATGTTTCTTAACTGTACATTCCGCTGCGTATCATTAGATGAGGTCAAGAATTCCCAACAGTGGTATCAGAGCCCGGGGCTCGATTTATAATTAATTCGTGTTCTAATTAATTGTGGATTTATCGAAATTTTGAATTTCGTTTTGTTTTCGAATTTTTCGTTTTTCTGTTTCCTTTGAATTTTTTCTTTTAATCTGTTTAAAAAAAACAAACGAAAAGGAATAGAAAAATCGAATATCGGATTCGAAATTGAAAAAATCTGGAAATTAGTTTTGTAATTGGTTTTCGCTGGAGATTAGATTCACCGGAGATCCGCCGCCGGCCCTCCTTCACGGCCGGAGCTGCGTTCTCACGGACGGCGGTCGACGACGCGCGCGAGGCGCTCGCGCTCGTCGCTGCCGTTGAACGCTGCAATCGTGATAAGAAAATCTAAAAATTATTTTCTAGAAAATCGAAAAGAAATCTGGAAATTATGTTTTTGGAAATTGAAATCACCGCCGTCAACCATCCCCTTCGCCGGAATGCGCCATCGCTTCGCCTCCTCCGCACGCTTGGCGTGCGTCTCTGTAAACTCCGCCGGGAAACACAGATACAAGCGGCGATCGACGGCGCGCGCTAAGCGCGCGTTCGTCGCCGCCGTGGGGGATCTTCGGCGAGCGCCGGCTGGAGCGAGGCGCTAAGCGTCCTTCGTCGCGCTAGGGCGCGGCCGTGTCCCGAGCTGGATTTTCGCGTTTGGTGTCGGGCGAGCATCGGCGTCGGCAATCAGCTTGAACGACGAAGCGCAGCGGCGCGCGCGACGCGAAACCCTAACACGTTCCCGTCGCTGGGCTTCAGCGCCTCGTTGGGCCGAGGCATGTGCTGGGCCTCGCGTTGATGTTGGGCGGGAGAGTTGCGCGGGCCTTGGGCGGTTGGGCGCCTCCGCGTGGTGGGCTTTCAGTGGCGGCCGTCTCCCTTCGCTACCGGGCGCGTTAAGGCGTGTTTGGGCAAATTTTAATTTAATGACCCATTTGGGTTGTTCTGAGATTAAAAAAAAATTTATTAATTTTGAATTAATAAAATTCAATTTCAATTTCACAAATTAATTTATTAATTAGATTAATAAGTTTTGTTTAATGTTATTATTTTCAAAATAATAACATTAATTTTGATCATGTATTAATTTAGAATTAATACAATCTAATAATGTACATGGATTTAATTTATTAATTTAGAATTAATAAATTTAATCACATTTTAGAAATTAATTTGTTAATTAGATTAATAAATTTAAACTTTATTATTATTTTTGAAATAATAATATAAGGTTTGATTTTATATTAATTTAGAATTAATATAGTTTACTAATGTACATGGATTAATTTTATTAATATAGAATTAATAATTCTAATCACTATTATGGACATTGATTTATTAATTAGATTAATAATTTTAACTTTATTATTATATTTGAAATAATAGTATAAAGTTTGATTTTATATTAATTTAGAATTAATATAATTTGCTTATGTTCATAAATTAAAGAATTGATTTATTAATTAGATTAATAAATCTCATTTGATTATTATTTTAGAAATAATAATACTAAATGAATATTTATATTAATTTAGATTAATATAAATGACTATATCACTTTTAATTAGAGAATTAAATTATTAATTAGATTAATGAATTTATTCGTTGAGCCCTATTTGCTGTTGTTCTGTGATAAGCATGCTATTTGATTTTATGCTTATATTTTAACTAAATTAGTTAGAGACCGCTTTTATGTTTGGGTAGGCGCCCAATACTTGTAGTCCGTGTTACTATGTTTGGGTAGGCGCCCAATATATGTGGTCCGCGTTTATGCCTGGGTAGAGCGGCACCCAAGAATTGTTTTCAATTTAATATGGATATTAAATAAACAATTAGTATCACATGTTTTATCCCCACTAAATACAAGTCTTGTTTTGAAACAAAACGCATCGTCCATCATAATTGTGTGAGGATCTAGCCTCTTTCGTCAAGAGTTTTACACCAAAGTGTTTACTCAAATCGACAAGGCAAATGCTCATTCATAGATGCATGGTTGGCATCGTGTGATGGAGTTGATTTGCTTAATTATTTTGAAACAGCCAAAGCGATCAAAATAATTAGTGGATGCATATTAATTGGATTAATAAACCAAGAATTGCAAATTTATTGTTGCGATCAGTTTTGGAAACCGACCAAGTATTATTATTATAGTCATCAGCCAAAGCAGAGGCTATAATAATATAAGACTTGAATCGCTACGAATTAATGTTGCAATCGGCTTGGAGGCCCACCAAGTGATATTATTTACAGTCATCAGCCAAAGCAGAGGCTGTAGTAATATTGACTTGGATCTTGTATCACTAAGATTTATATTTACTATAAATCCGTATTTTGCATTTGGGGGTGCAATATATGTTAAAATTAGTGGGAGCTAATCAATACAATAAACTCTTGTTTGATTAGTGATACGATTGTGATCTGTGTTTACTTTGTTCTAATTTGCTATTTCTTTATTTTTTGTTCAGTTACGATGTCGACTATGTTGTATAAATGTTTGGTGGAAACAAATTTGTTGACTGGGTCAAACTATCCGGATGGGCTACGTTGCCTGCGCTTGGTGTTAAGGACGGATAAGATTGAGTATGTCTTGGACAAACCAATCAGTACCATCCCCGATAAGCTTTCTCCTGAGTATGCCTCGTTTGGTGGGTTGCTCATAAGAAGCACGTTGATGATGCTCGTCGGCTCGTGGTATTATGTTGACTTTATGAGTTTGGAACTCCAAAGGCAACATGAATACATCTACCCTATGAAATGATTCAAGATCAAGAGTTTGTTTGCCTCACAAGCACAAACACCGGAGTTTGAAATACTCGGGATCTCTTGATGCACGCTCATGATAGGAGCAAGATCTCGAACATGTATTGAAGATGATAGGATTGATTGAGAGGTCGGCGTCGATTGGAGCGACTTTTTGCCCAATGTCTCAACAAACCTGATTTTGCAATCGCTACCGATTCATTTGCGAATTTCATAGTGAATTTCAATATGAACAACACAAAGGTGGGATTGATGATCTTCACAACATGTTGAAGACTTACGAGTCCTCTACTTTTCATGGCAAATCGTGCTCATGGTGAGCTTTTACGCTCAATCTTCCAAGGGAGAAAACAAAGAAAAACAAGAAAATGACATCGATGTCTTAAAGCCTAAGAAGAATGGAGGGCTCGAGAAGATGCCGACGTTAGCAAAGGATAAGTGTCTATACTTGTATGAGAAGGGCACCGAAGAAGAGAGCATCTAAAATTGAGGCCTGAGGTGCAATGGGTGGTAGCTCGGTATGTTTGTCGTTGAGATAAATATGTCTATAAATAATTTACATTCTTGGGTATTAGATACCGGCTGTGGCTCACACATTTTTAATAATGTAAAGGGGTTTAGTGACAACAGGAAGGTGAATCCTGGGGAGGTCGACCTACGCGTGGGAAATGGAGCAAGAGTTGCTGCTGAACGCGTGGGGACTTATAGATTAGATCTTCCTTCGGGATATAGACTAGATTTACATGATTATTATTTTGTTCTTACTATTTCAAAGAATATTATTTCCATTCCTATGTTAGACATTGAAGGGTTTTCCTTCCATTTTGGAAACAGTTGTTGCACGTTTTCCTTAATGGAATGTTTTATGGAAATATCTTTCTTTCGAATGATTTATATATGCTTGAATGTGAACAAAATATTCTCAATGTGTAAAAACAAACGACCTAAGCTAAGTAATACGAATAATGATACTTATCTTTGACATTTTAGACTTGGTCATATCAATGAGAAAATGATAGCAAGATTGAGAAAATTAGATTATCTCACACCTTTTGATTTTGAATCATATGGGCTTGTGAACCATGTCTCAAAGAGAGTTGATCCACTCGGATGTGTGGGACCGTTTCCAACTCAAGCAAAAGATGGATATTCGTACTTCATAACTTTTTCGATGATTATTCAGGTTTGGGTATGTGTATCGATGAAACACAAATCAAGCGCTTGATAAATTTAAGGAGTTTAAGTTGAAGTAGAAACAACAGTAAAAGTATCGAGAATCTTTGATCGATCGAGGAGGGAATACTTAAGTCGAGAATTTCTTAATTACTTGAAATCACATGGAATCCGTGTGATACCCCGTCCTTTCTAAACTTCTGTTTTGCATGGCACGTTTTTTGAGAAAAGGTCAAAAGGTTGACTTTTTGTTTGGTGATCGCAACCATCACGAAACCTCGGCGTTGTGAAGAGTGTCTTATGACGAATTCATAGACACTAAGTATGCAGGTTTTCGATCACCCATGAAGGTTTGGCACTCCGGGGAAGTTATCGAAAAACCGAACTTTTCATTGGTCTTTTAAAAGCATATCTTGTTTATAGTCGTTGTGTCCGGTATTTTATTTCGTGTCCATGGGTACCAAGTTTGCTAAATTTGGAGTCCGTTTGCAAAAGTTGCGACGCTTTTTGCGTTTTCGAAAAAAGAGCTTGCCTGGCATGCGCAATGCTACCGCTTTTTCCTATAAATAGGAGGCTAGGGCCTTCATTTTCAACGTTCATTTTCTTCGTCTCTCGTGTTTATGGAAGAACCGAGCAGCTCAGTGCACGCTGAGCAAGAGGACTGGAGGAGTGGGGATCGGCGGGAGGAGGAGGCTCGGCGCCATTCTTGTTGCCGCCGAGCCACCACCACCGATCAACCTCTCCCCAGCAACCCGCTTTTCTGTTTTTGTCCTTTTCTTGTTTTGATTCCGTCATTTATTAGATCATATAGCATAGAACTCGGAATCTAAAGGGACGGGACGGAAAGCGCCGAGGCCTACCGATTTGCTAAGACCGCCGCCGCCCCACTCACGCCGCCGTGAGCTTGTTGGCCACCGATTTGGTGGCCGACGCCACCTTTGCTATGGGTCCTTTAGGTTTTGAGTTCGGCTATGCATTCTACTAAAGTACCGATTCGTTTTACTTTTTCACGTTTACGCATGTCGGGATGTTTTCCATTGCTTGAGTTTTCTAAAGGAACTACATGCCCGGGTTATCCATTTTCAACGTAGTTTGTCATTTCATGTTCGTCGTTATGCATATTGCTTATGTTTCCATTTTCATGCATCGATTTTGGATGGTTTATCCTAGATCTGAGGATAGGCATCGATTTTTGAAGCTTCTTCGCTGCTAAGATTTGAGTCAACTTGCATGCATGCATATTTTGAAAGTACCCTATTATAGGTCTTGATGCCCTGAATATATTTCCCTTCTGCATCGAGTTGATTATAAAACCCGGAGAGTGCCAAATATGTGTTCAGAAAGTCGAAAACCCTAGTTTTGCTTCGATCTTCGTTTGGATCACGATGTTTCTTTGCTTTGTGGAATGTGACCCCAAAAGTTGTTCCGTCTTGTTACCAGTACCTACCAGTGCGATCGGTGAAGTCATCGGATCCGTAGATACCTCCCGGTTAACGTTTTAAATGCTCGGGTTGGGTTATATATGCTTATTTTGAGTTATTTACTCGATATTTCAAAATAAAACATGTGTGCGTAAAATGTTTTGGTGAAGTTATTCTTGTTCTACGATCCGAGATATGGTTCTATCATGGTTGTGCACGGATCTCTATTCGGTGGGTTGATCACCATCTTGAGTATTGATCGAAGGATAGACCCCAACACGTGGTTATGGTTACGAAGGGATAGACCCGGAAGTCCACACGAAATGGTAATGATGTGGTTATGGTTTCGACGTTTGACCAATCAAGTCCACACCGAGTTAGCCTTGGATACGTTCGGCGTGGGCGATTGGATATGTTCGGGCCGAATGAATGAGATGTGATGGGCTGGGGGATACGCCCGAGCGTGGTTCTTGGTTCTATGATGGGAGTAACAAGAATAACCGATCGGTATCAAAATGAAAAATCTATTTTGTTTACTTAGAAGTGGATTTACGTTTTAAAACCTTCTAAGGTAAGTGCTCGAACACGGCATCATGATTCTTTTGATTTATGATAAAACCCCACCGAGTGCGCTAGTACTCACCCCAAACTCTTTTCAAATCTTTTCACTGCAGATGGAGGAGGTTTGGACGAGGCGGCGAGGGTGGGCTGCGGGTTCTTCATGCTATGCTTCCGCGATGTTGTGTTATATCGTACTCGATATTGATGTATTCTTGTCCCTTATTTTGCTTTTCGATTGGGAACAAGATTTGTTATGTTATTATTTGTGAGTCTCGATATGAGCATGCTATGTGGTCAATCGGTCTAGTCGGCGGTGTAATGTTATTTTGCTTCCTCGCATTACTTATTATAAACCAAGATCATGTTTACGAAGTTATGGTATCGATATTATTACATTGGTGGATTGTTTGTGCACCCTCACCTTCAGGATATGTCCTAGTTATAGAGGAGATGTTGTCCGATATCATGGTCACATCTTCTTATCATGTATGTTATATGTATTCCCCCTTCTTCCCCGCTTCTTAACCCCACCCCTAATCACACCCCGTCATCCGTGCCTTTCCTCGGGAATTGGGCGTGATGACTGTATCGAGGCAGTTTTCGGCTTTGGGTATGTGTTCATATTGTTTGATATCAAAGCGATTCGTTTGCTTTATATCATGTGCGTTCTTGAAATTGAGTGTTTAGAACTTGTTCTTCTAAACATTCATCGTGCTGACTACCTCTCACCACCGTCAGCCGCCTTCTTTAAAAGGGATGAGGTATGTGTTTATTTCTTGATGCTTTATGTGGTTATGTGAGTTTGATGTGATCTTGGTTTCATGTGTTTTGGCTCGGTAAGAGTTTACGTGATGTAAGCGTGATGTGGATGTTGAGTGAGATGGATGTGGTATGGTTGGGTGTTGATGTGGATGTGGAAATGATTTGTCGATGGGACGGAAGGGCCTATGCTACTGTGATGTGAAAATCATTTATATGATATGATGTGATTAATGTGATCACGTATGGTTGATGTAAGTCTATGTGTTTACATAGCAATGTATTGTTAATTGAAAATCTTGTTTATTTTGATAAACGAGTGTCTGTAAGTGAATCCTGTATTTGCTTACGTGATTATTATGATAAATATCGATATTGATATTGATATGTGTTGAAATGAACATGTGTTTGAGACATGATTACCGAGATGACTGGGGCAGAAAAAGGAAACGTGAATATTTGTTGTTATGTTGATAAACTAACATGTAGGTTTATGGATATTCAGTGGCCCAGACAACGTTGGTTAAGATCCCACAGGATGGATGAGCGGATCCGTAAGTTCGTGGAATGTACCAGAATGTCCATGAGCCGTTGGGAGTATTCGGGAGATTTGTTAGATTATGGAGAAAGATCCGAGATAGCAGTGGGAAAGTATCGAATATGAGGCTTACTATCGGTTGTGAGAGGTTGCCGGCAGATAGCAACCGTGGCAGAAAGCAAGGATACGTGATGTTCGGACGGATCCTATCACCGACACCTTACCTTGATTTCACTAAGTTCGCTGCTCGAGTATGGAGCGGTGGACCGATCATCGAGGTATACCATCGAGGAGGATGTGATAGCAAGGCATGTTCGAGGACCGATCCAGTTGATGATAGGGATGATGTTCCCAAGAGCCTTTGGGAGCGACCATCGCTCGACGATCACCGGTGCATCAGATACACCGCCACTACACCTCCATCGACGATCCTTACCTTCCGAAGGACCCGGAATGATTTTGAGGCAGGAACCTCCCGGGCGAGAGAGATTGTCCATCCGACAGTAGCAGGAAAGAGGCCCAGGATCAGAATTTTCAGGCCACCGAACTGTATCAGGTTGGCATCCAGGGAAGGAGACTCCGAGGAGGAGGAAGACCCGGAGGAGGATGAGGAGGATAGTGAGGACTCAGAGGACCCGGTGATCCAGATAGCCGATGACTCTGATGAGGTCGGGCATGTTGAGGAAGGGCAAGCGCCAGAGACAGGGACTCAGGCACAACTTTCACCTGATACTCAGGCGATCAGGGCACAACTTGGATGGGATCATACCCACGAGAGGCTTGCTTCCATGCAGGATCGCTTTTCTGAAGCGGCAGCCCGAATTCAAGCCCTGATAGGAAGGTGTAGGGAAAACGTATGTTAACCCTCGCCCCGAGGATCCATCTTGGGTGTTTAATTCACCATACATTGATTATAAACCTAGCATGCGTCTATATAATTGAATCGCAACACGTTAGGGTTTTCACGTGTTTACCTTTGGATCTGAAGAGGTCGATGGAACGAGATGAACGGATCGAACGGATCGGACTCGTGCTTTGACCTTCTGGACTGTATCCCGATTGCCCAATCTCCAACGTCGGTGAGGACGATCTATGGAGAATGCTTCGGAAAATCACCCAATGCTCTCACCAACAAAACTCTCGAAAATTCTCTCTCTCAAAGTGTATGAGATGGTCAAATTTTCCTCTTGATTTGTGAGCATTAACCTAGACATTATCTCATACCTTATATTTATAATGCACTACCTTAATCCTATATGGAATATTACCATAATCCTATATGGAATATTACCATACTCTTAGGATTATTTCCATATTCTTAGGATTATTTCCATACTCTCAAGATTATTACCATAATCTTATATGGAAAGGATCTATGCATATACCATAAATATAATTATATCCTTGTGGATAAAGAGAATAAAATCTTGCCAATAGAGAGACATAGAGGGGCGCCGATTTTCCTCCAAATTAACGGGCTCGGATGGGCCACCGAGGATCAAATGCAAGGAATAAAGATGGGCCTCAAATAAATTAATTATCTTATGTTCAGCCCGAACATAAATTAATTTATAAACATTCGATCATGCCACTAGAGAAAGAATGTTGACTTACCCCTTTATTACCGGGTTGAGTCGGGCTTGCACTTAGACATTACGAATCCCGTATTTAAGATATCGAACGTCCATTAATCATTTATAGCAACTGACCGCTTAAAACGATTAATAACTTCATTTCTTAAGTAGTACCACTCAACCTTATTATTGTACTTGAGCTAACTCAACTGCGGGGTTTAGTACAATAAACCTTTGAGCTCCTTAAGGGGACGCCATCATCCTAAACGGATACGGTGACTCGATACAGATAACTAGCGTGACATACAAGCACTGCCACCACCAAAGATGCGGAGAATCTTGGGTTAGAACATATAACCCTCACTCATAACAAGTCAAAGTGATGGTCAGCAACTCATACTCACCTAATACCTTATCGAGGTTTAGATCATCGTAAGTCACCGAGATCTTGGTTCTTCACGACGGTCAGAAAGAAGAACTCATCTCACTGTGATCCTTCAATACGTCGAGACGCATCAAAGATAGACAAGTAACTAAGTCAAGTCACTTCTTATCTATCTGCGCACCTAAACCGACAACTCGTCCTTAAGTCGTCTCGGTGTGAAACTTTTTATATCTCATTGCTCGACCAATCATACGGACTTCGTGATCTTCTACACACCGTATGATCTAACTTATATATGAGATAAGGGACACGGATATATGCAATCAAGTATTCAAATCGATAGGAGATTGTAATAGTGGTAACGAGAAACATTGTATACAAGCTCAACCAAAAGCGCTTTCAAGATACAAATCCAACAATCTCCCACTTATACTAAAGCAAACTTTAGTATACAATGTGTCTTTCTACTAGCTATTACAAACAACCATCACTTTGCTTCTCCCACTTATACAAAAGTTTCTTTCTAAGTGGGTGCCATCAAGCATAATCCAAGTCCTCTAACGTGTTCATCGTAGACTTTTTGCGGGCTCTTCGTGAATGGATCCGCTAGATTTTCCGTCGTATCAATCTTTTTCAATCAAGACGCCACCGTCTAACGATTTCTCGTATGACATGGTACTTTCTCTCTATGTGTTTGGTCGCCTTGTGGGTCCGTGGTTCCTTCGAGTTTGCCATCGCACCGAGTTATCACAAGAAACTATGATACTCTTGGGCAAACCAGTACCACATCTAGATCCACGGTAGTTCTTGAACCATCTGACCTCCTTAGAAGCCTCCAAGCGGCTACATATTCGGCTTCCATGGTAGAGTCCGCAATGCATCGCCTTTTGCACTCCGCCAGATACGACTCCACCTCCCAAGGTAAACACATAGCCGAGGTCGACTTTTTCTCATCACGGTCGACTTGGAAACCGAGTCTCAGATAACCCAAAGGCATTAGACTATCTCGCATGGTAAACCAGCCTATAATCTCGAGTCCTTTCGGTACTTGAGTATATGCTTCTTGCGACCAATGAGCTTGTCCAGGTTAGATCGATATCTCGCTACTATGCCTACCGTGACAGCGTATATCGGGCCTCGTGCATAGCATTGCGTACATGAGACTTCCCACGGCGAAGCTAAGGAACTTGTCTCATTTCCTCTATCTCCTGCTGCAAATATAGGTGATTGCGTTTTAGATAAAGGAACGCCATGTCCGAAGGTAGCAATCCTTTCTTGGCGGTGCGCATACTAAAACGAGTAATCACGATATCAATGTAAGACGCCCGAGATAAGCTCAACATTTTCTTCTTGCGATCTCGGTAAACCTTGATCCCAAGAATGTACGCATCTCCTAAGTCTTTCATTTGAAACCGATCGGATAGCCAATTATTTACGCTCGATAACGACTTCACGTTGTTGCCAACTAGAAGGATGTCATCTACATAAAGTGCAAGAAATACCACATCACTGTTGACATCTAACCGATACACACAACTCGCTAGGCAATTGGGTAAATCCATGGGACTTTACCACCTCGCCAAAGCGTAAGTTCCATGATCGGAGGTTCGCTTAAGTCCATAAATGGACTTCTTAAGCTTCCATACTAGATGCTCTTCACCTTTACCACATAACCTTCGTGTTGTTGCATATAGATGTCTACCTTCCTCAAGGTAACCGTTAGAAAAGCGGTTTTAACATCCATTTGCCAAACCTCTAGGTTCAGTGGTCTGCTATGGCTAGAAGAATTCGATGGACTTGAGCATTGCTACGGGCGAAAAGGTCTCATCGAAATCGATGCCCTCAACTGAGTGTACCCTTTCGCCACAAGCTCGGCTTTAAAAGTCGAAACTCTCCATCGGAATCTCTTCCTCTTGTATATCCACTTACTACCTATGGCTTCCTCGCCATCCGGTAGAGTGTCTTTCATATACATCCATAGCCGTTATGGACTCCATTTCTAAGTCCATAGCGGTGTGCCATGATCTTGCATCAATATCTTGTATCCTCCTTGTATGTCCATGGGTCGATTATTGCATGTTCGTCTCTGGGACTAAATCAAGATTCACCCACGAACATAAATCGCTCGGGTCGACGAACAACCTCCCACTACGACGAGGTTCTCACAGCACAATGGCAACGGTGGGTGCAGAGATACTTGTGGTTCTCTAACTTGCGTAACTTGCGTGTAGGTACCACTTGTACGGTCGGTATCTCCAAATGAACTCGACCCACTTCAATTTTGAAGTATCGGTGTCGATCCTCCCACTAGACTCGACATCTCGCACCTTTGGCCTAATCGGTGGTGGAATACGATCATCTTCTAATTCTTGAAGAATGATTTCAACTTTGGACTTATGATTTTCATGTAGTCCTCTTCTAAGAATCGAGCATTAGTGCTAATAATGACCTTCCGATCCTTAGGACTATAGAATAAACCACCTTCGCTCCTCTAGGATAGCCAATAAACAGCCTTGCGTCGGATCTAGCCTCCAACTTGTCGCCTTCTTGTTCAAACACATGTCCGGATCGCCCATATCCTTATGTGGTTTAAACCGGGCTTCATACCAAACCACAACTCGAAGGGTCTTTTCGACCGACTTGGACGGTACTAGATTTAGCAAGTATGTCACCGTCTCAAGGCATATCCCCGTAACGAAATAGGCAATGTAGCATAACTCATCATAGATCTAACCATTTCCAAAAGAGTCCTATTTCTTCGCCTCCGACACACCATTTTGTTGTGGTGTGCTGGGTGAATCTTGCCGGGAGGTAATCCCACACTTCACTAGATAGTCCATAAACTCACATCGAGGTATTCGCCACCACGATCAGACCGCAGTGACTTGATACTTTACTAGCTTCGCTCCACTTCCGCCTTAAATTCTTTGAATTTCTCAAAGCATTCGGACTTGCGGTGAAGCGGTATACGATCCGCACTCGAGTAATCGTCAATGAAAGTGACAAAATACTGCATTCTCCACGAGCTTGTGTGGACATCGGTCCACACTGTCGTCGAATGGACTAACTCCAACATTTCTTTGGCTCTATAACCCTTCGCTTTGAAGGGTGCGGTCGACATCTTACCTTCTATACAGGATTCGCAGATCGAACGGAGTAACCGTGAGATCACCCAACGCCCATTCTTAGCCGCCTTTGGATCCTATTTAGATTGATGTGACCTAATCTAAGATGCCGGAGAAAAGTAGAGTCATCTCTTGAAGAAAACTTTCTTTTAGGGTTTGATGAAGATGCAACATAGTTATAGGTATTATGTTTTGCGAAATATAAAGCGAATTATATAAGGTGCCAACACGAGATAACCGTCATTTCTTATGATAGAAACACCACTATCAAAAATAATGTAATATCCATGAGTAAATAATTTCAAACAGAACAAGGTTCCACCGAAAATCCGGCACATATAAAACGTCTTTCAAAACTAAAGCTGTTGTCCCAAAACATAAAGAACATCTCCAACTGCAGCGACTTCGACTTCACCCGCGTTGCCCATGGAGATCGTTATCTCGCCATCAAACAGACTCCCTTGTCCGCAGGAACCCCGCAGGTGTAACAAACATGATCGATTGCGCCAGTATCTACTACCCAAGAATGGGTAGAACAAGTCGCTAAACATGTTTCCACATTAAAGCAAACGGCGTACCTTGAGCCTCGAGCATAGGGCACTGGCCTTCCAATGCCAGTTTTACCGCACTTGAAGCACTTGCCCTCTCCTTTGGCTTCTTCAAGCCTCCGGTGGCAACCATGCTCTTGTTCCCATTACTCCCACTATTTCCCTCGCCTCTACCACCTGGCACCCTTTTCTATTTCCATTTTGCGATGAAAATTTTTGGGCCCTTAGATGTGCTAGCAAGAGCATGTGCTCCTTTTCCCATAACTCCTTCCGCAGCAACGAGATCATTAAGCAACTGACTAAGTGTAAACTCGGTCTTGCTCATGATCGCATTCACGCGAAAGTTCTCAAAAGACTTGGGCAGTGTATTGAGGATGATATCGACCTTGGCTTCGCCGTCAATACCTCCTCCCAACTGATCAAGACTATCCATGAGATGAGTCATGTGGGAGACATGTTCATGGACCGAACTTCCTTCTTCCATCTTACACGCCAAGATTTCTCTCATTGTGTGGAAGCGACCGTCCGATCCGACTGCCCAAACTTACTCTCGAGATTTGACCAAATATCGATCGCGTCTACCATCGATCGATGTCAGCAATGCAAGCCTTTGGACATCGTAGTCATCATATAGCATTTAGCCATATTGTTTGACTTATTCCAAAGTCCGCCGACTCTCATTGCTCATTAGTCGATCGTCGATAAGGCATCGGGTTTAGGAGTAGTGAGAACAAACATGTGTTCTTCAAATGATAAGAACATATTCCATGTTTCGCTTCCACTCGATAAAATTTGGACGGATAACAGATTTTGTGCGAGCATATTGATAATCGGTAAGAGACATATCTGAAACGATAATGTAAAACACATAAGCATACGATCGCAAATAATTCGTAACAATAATATTGTAACCTTTTGATAAAACAATATTAATTGAAACCTCCAATCGCCCAAGGAATTCCACATGCAAGCCACGCGTGTGGACGCTACACATGAACCCCTCGACCGGACTAAAATATACCTTTTAGTCGCTTAATTTCAATCCATGTCAACTTATCCTTACGACAAATGAAATTAATGATTGGACCTTACTAGACCACATCACTATCGCAGAAGGGACTTCATGGAAGTTGTACTTGAGGTGATGTCTAAGCAATGACCACAATTTTAACAAACAGAAGATGAATTCTTAGAATTGGTATACTCACCGGACCATACCGCTTCAATTCAAATTCTTTTGTTATCTCATTTTATATCTATCTCTAGAGAACTTATGAAAATCGCACATGCAAGCCCGCGCGTGTGGATCGCTATACATGAAACTCCCACTTCTCAATAGATTTAAAATGTTTTATTTAGAAATCTCATCTAACAAACTTATGATAAACAAGGCAAGCAAGTTCACGCAGCGTGTGGGCGTTTACTCACATGCGTTCACTTTGTTTAGAGATTAAAAGTGGAGGTCTTGACATTTTAATTTGAAAAATTAATTTGTCGGGTTGCTTGCTTAGTCTTTTTATTCAAAAGGTTTGTCCATGCAGATCACGTAATCCTAGCATGCTTTTCTATAGAACTCAACATGTAAAACATGCTCGCAAATTCTAAAATATGCTTGATAAACGCGATAAACCTAGCATGCTTACTATGCGCATCCAATTACGTAAAACACTTAAAGGTTTGTCAACGTAATATAAACATACATAGCATGCTCTTGCATAATTTAAACATCCACGACATGCATATGAACGATAAAAATAAAATAAAACGCTCATCGCGCTCAATCGTGAAACCCCGCACATTTAAATCTAATCTATTACATAGATTTACAAAGTGCAATTAAACTTGAAAACGGGCCTCGCGTGTTCGGGCACGGACCGGATTCAACAATGGGCCTCGCGTGCACGGCACGGGCCGGAAAACCGAAAGCGGTGCGGGCGGGTCATTAAATTGTCTTGGGCGCGCTAGGGCAAAGCCCACCGCGCCAGCCGCCGCCGCCGCGCTGCTCGCGGGCTGCCTCACGGTCGCTGGCGGCCGCGACCCGCCGAAAGCACGCGCCGCGCGGCCTTCCCCGAGCGCCGAACGTCTGCCGAGGCGACGTCGCCCCCGTCAAACTTCGCGATCATGATGCGCTCGCATGGCCGGGTCGCTGGCAACGCAACGCCGCCCGCCGCTCGCTAGCTCGCCGCTTGCTTGGCGCCGTACCTCGCGATCGCTCGATCGCCGATCGCCGCGTGGCGCCAGGATCTCTTGCGAACGCACGCCTGCCGCCCGCGCCTCGCGATCGCCCTAGCGACCGCGAGGCTCGATCGCGAGATACCTCCCGTAACACCGCCGAGAGACTGTTTTTCCGTCGTTTCGCTCTTCGTTCTTTCGTCTTCGTTCTTCTTTTACGCGATAAGATTTACATAATAAAATCTAATCTAACCACGGATTTCTCGTGGTAAAAAACAAAACCAACAAAAATGAACGAGCCACGATGAACAGCGGATCCACAATTATTAAAACGCACGTAATAATCAAACGTGAATTAATCCAACGAGCCAAGATTTCGATCCCGTGCTCGATACCAATCGTAGGAAAACGATGTTAACCCTCGCCCGAGGATCCATTTGGGTGTTTAATTCACCATACATTGATTATAAACCCAGCATGCGTCTATATAATCAATCGCAACACGCTAGGGTTTTCACGTGTTTACCTTTCGATCCAAGAGGTCGATGGAACGAGATGAACGGATCGAACGGATCGGACTCGTGCTTTGACCTTCCGGATGTATCCCGATTGCCCAATCTCCAACGCCGAGTGAGGACGATCTATGGAGAATGCTTGGGAAAATCACCCAATGCTCTCACCAACAAAACTACTCGAAAATTCTCTCTCAAAGTGTATGAGATGGCCGAAATTTTCCTCTTGATTTGTGAGCATTAACCTAGACATTATCTCATACCTTATATTTATAATGCACTACCTTAATCCTATATGGAATATTACCATAATCCTATATGGAATATTACCATACT
The DNA here is from genome assembly GCA_036937905.1 of Salvia rosmarinus. NCBI lineage: Eukaryota > Viridiplantae > Streptophyta > Magnoliopsida > Lamiales > Lamiaceae > Salvia > Salvia rosmarinus. The sequence goes on along the minus strand of CM072821.1, from coordinate 55,930,791 downwards.
CTTAGGATTATTTCCATACTCTTGGGATTATTTCCATACTCTCAAGATTATTACCATAATCTTATATGGAAAGGATCTATGCATATACCATAAATATAATTATATCCTTGTGGATAAAGAGAATAAAATCTTGCCAATAGAGACATAGAGGCGCGATTTTCCTCCGACTAATTGGAACGGATGGGCCGACCTGTGGATCAAATGCAAGGAATAAAGATGGGCCTCAAATAAATTAATTATCTTATGTTCAAACCCGTAACATAAATTAATTTATAAACATTCGATCATGCCACTAGAGAAAGAATGTTGACTTACCCTTTATTACCGAAGTTGAGTCGGGCTTGCACTTAGACATTCTGAATCCCGTATTTAAGATATCGAGCGTCCATTAATCATTTATAGCAATCATCGCTTAAAACGATTAATAACTTCATTTCCTAAGTAGTACCACTCAACCTTATTATTGTACTGAGCTAACTCAACTGCGGGGTTTAGTACAATAAACCTTTGAGCTCCTTAAGGGACGCCATCATCCTAGCGGATCTGGTGACTCGTCTGAATAACTAGCGTGACATACAAGATCGCCACCACCCAAGATGCGGAGAATCTTGGGTTAGAACATATAACCTCACTCATAACAAGTCAAAGTGATGGTCAAGAACTCATACTCACCTAATACCTTATCGAGGTTTAGATCATCGTAAGTCACCGAGATCTTGGTTCTTCACGACGGTCGAAGAAGAACTCATCTCATCGTGATCCTTCAATACGTCCGAGGCGCATCAAAGATGAACAAGTAACTAAGTCAAGTCACTTTATATCTATCTGCGCCCTAAACCGACAACTCGTCCTTAAGTCGTCTCGGTGTGAAACTTTTATATCTCATTAAGCTTGACCAATCATGAGACTTACGTGATCTTCTACACACCGTATGATCTAACTTATATATGAGATAAGGGGACATGATATATGCAATCAAGTATTCAAATCGAGATAGGAGATTGTAATAGTGGTAACGAGGAAACATCAGATACAAGCTCAACCAAAGCGCTTTCAAGATACAAATCCAAGCGAGAAGGAAAAGAGGATGAGGAAATGCGAGAATGGAACCGCTGGGACGAACGGAGAATAGTGGACGGATATGGAGGGAGAGATCTAGGTAGTCAAGTGTGTGCTGATGTGATCCGCAGAGTCGCTAGAAGCATGGATGAGCGGCATCTTTGACAAGAATCGCAGTCGATTCTTTTGCTCATATCTCGACCTTTTTGGTCGACATACATTGATCTTGTATTTTGTGATCCTTCATGGACACCGAATATTCGATACTAACGCCTGCCTATGTTGGATGTTATGTTTTGATGCTTATATGTGATATGAGCTATGATGATGATATATGATCTATGTGGTATGTGGTGATGTTATGTGAAATGCATAACGATGATGTGTTGGCGAGGTTGCATGTTTATATGTGATCGTGCGTGATATGTGGTATATGTGATGATATGTGATATGGGTGATGATATATGTTATGCGATGATACGGTTATCTATGCGGCGTTTCTAATGTTTCAAACGTCGATGCAGAATGTAGAACAAGGAACGGAGGAACAATAACGTGGAAGAAGCCTGGGAACCACCTTTGGTTTAGCGGCATGCGATCGAGAGTTTTCGCAGACGTAATCCCTACGTTCGACGGTCTCGGCAAACCGATCGACGCCGGGCGGATACGATCCACCGAAAGGATCTTGAATACATCGGTCGCAGAAGCGGTAAAATGAATTGCACGATCTTCGCCTAACCGACGAGGTCGATTTACGGTGGGAATCGTGTGAGGACCCCAACACCGTGGCGATGGGGAATGTATACGTGGGAAGATTTCAGGAAGAACTCATGGAAAAGTATGTGCTGGCGCTATGTGCAGAGAAGGCAAAACGAGTTCGGAATCTTCGTCGAGGAGAAGGGCGGCCACAAAGTACGATCGCTCGCTCAATCGCCTCATCACGTTATGCTACGCACTGGTCGGCACCGAGGTCGCCAGGCGAGCGAGTTCGAGAGGACCGACCGGAGATCGAATTTCACTCGTCGATCGGGAGGTCGGCGTATCGCGATCCTTGAATCGGGCATTTAACATTGAGTGATATTGCGAGGAGAGAACAATGCCACCGGACACCGGTGAGCGGAGGAAGAGGTAAGAGGAAATGGGAAGATCGGGAAAGCAATCGGTGTTCCAAGGAACAGAGCAGTCAAAGGATTCCAGGAATCAAGGCATTCAAGTGAGAGAAGACAACCTTGGGAAGAATTTCCAACCCGTGCGGCGATGAGGCGGTGTGGAAAAACCTGGTGCGAAATGCCAAAGGAATCATTTGCGAGTGCGAGCAGGTAGCACCGAGTGCTATCGTTGTAGAAGTCCGGACATTACGCTCGAGATTGTCAGTTAGGAGGCAGCAGTGCGGCCGCCAAGATGGCGGCATCCGAAGCATGAGCAGAATCATGCTCCATGAGGACAAACAACGGAGGAGATCACCCTGAGCCAAGCAAACCAAAGGCCACGCAGCAAGCGTGGTGTGCGCCTTGAAAAATGACTCAAGCTCCGAAAATCTTGCGGTATAATCCATATGAGTGATATACGTTTCGCTTTGTTTGACATGAGAGCCTCACATTCTTTCGTTTCGAGAATCGCGTGTGAGAGGTTAGGTTTGGTACCCAATCACAGTAGTACAGAAATTAGCACCCGCCGTGAGAAGTGCTTAAAAGCGAGAGATTTGCGTAACCGTGAGGTAGAAATCGTGAGCGAAGGTCCTTGTCAATTTGCATGTCATGGAATGGAAGATTTTGATGTCATCTTTGGCATGGATTGGTTGGAAAAGCACATGGCAACTATCGTTGTCTCGAGAGAAGTTGCTTTTCGAGCACCGAAGGAGTGGAAGTTTGTTTCCACGGCATAAGGATGGGTGTTTGCGTGCCAATGATCTCAGCACTGAAGGCAGTGAGGATGATCAGGAAGGGAAGCTGTCAAACTTTCTTAGTGAGTTTGATAGGCACGCTGAGCAGTCGCAAGCGATTCTGCAAGAGGAGCGATGGTGTGTGAATATGGGACGTGTTTCCAGGACTTGCCAGTTTACGCTTTGATAGACAAGTGGAATTCACTATTGATGCGGAACCGTGAGCAGCACCAAGTATCAAAGGCACCATACAGAATGACACCTAAGGAATTGCAAGAACTCGAAAGCGCGATTCTGTGGTCTGTTGGATCTAGGTTTTATCCGACCTAAGCGTGTCGCCGTGGGGCGCCCGATTACGTTCGTCAAGAAGAAGGATGGGTCGATGAAAAGCCATCATGAGTGCGCAACGGGAGGCAATTCACGGAGAAGATGCGTTTGAAAGCAAGGCTAGAAGATAGCAAGGGTTTCATAGAAGCGAAGACAACGCTACTACTATTAGGAAGGTTATGTGTGCCACTCGATAGGGAATTGAGAGATAAAATCATGAGTGAAGCTCATGAGGCACCATATACTGACTCATCAGAAGCACCAAAATGTCAGAGACCTTAAAAGGAACTTTTGGTGGGAAGGGATGAAAAGGATGTAGTCGCGTTTGTGGAAGCGTTGTTTGGCTTGTCGACAAGTGAAAGATGTACACCAACATCCGTCGGGTTTGTTGCAACCGCTACCAATCCTAGAGTGGAAATGGGATCATATCGGCATGGATTTTGTGGTGAGTTATCCAAGGTCACGTGAGAAACACCGCTATATGGGTTGTCGTCGATGGGCGAAGTCACTCATTTCTACCGATTCGGATGACGTCTACGAGTTAGATAAGCTTTCTCGACTTTACGTTAGAGATCGTGCGGTTACATGGTGTACAAGATCGACGATACGATCGTGACCGAGGTTCACATCAAGGTTTTGGATGAGTGCGAGGAAGCTATGGGGACCAGGCTGAATCTTAGTACAACATTCCATCCTCAAGCGGACGATCGATCGGAAAGAACAATTCGGGTTTTGGAAGACATGTCATGCGGCGATCGTGGCCGACGAGAGGAGGAAATTGGGAAGAGATACTACCTTTGGTGGGTTTGCCTATAACAACAATTATCGGGCCACCATAGGAATGGCTCCCTATGAAGCGTTATGCGGAAGGAAGTGTCGATCGCCACTTTATTGGGACGAAGTGGGCGAGAGGAAGATGTTAGGACGAGAGATGGTTCAGTGAGACGGTCGAGGTTATCGATCGAGATCAGCGAAGGATCAAGGAAGCTCGGGACAGGCGAAGTCTATGCGGACAAGCGTCGTCGGATCTTCGATTCATGATCGGAGATCGCGTTTTCTAAAGGTTTCCCCAACGAGAGAGTCATTCGCTTTGGAAGCGAGGTAAGTTTCTGACCGAGGTTCGTTGGACCTTTCAAGTTCTTGAGAGAATAGGACCCGTTGCCTATAGGTTAGCTTTTACGCTAAAGATCGAGATGTTCACGACGTGTTTCACGCTTCTCGGTGAGAAAGTACGTGTTTGACCCAAAACACGTGATCAAGCATGACCAAGTGGTTCTTGCTCGGGATCCGAAAGTTACTGAGGAGAGACCGGTGCTATGTTTTGGAGCGAAGTCATGGAATTGAGGAACAAGCGTATTCCGTTGGTGAAGGTGTTGTGGAATCACCACGGAGGAGGAGGCTACGTGGAGTTGGAAGACAAGTTCTGTGGCTCGATGCACTTAATTGTTTCCGCCACATGTTTGAAATTTCTGGGACAAAATTTTTCTAAGGAGGGAGGATGTGATACCCGTCCTTTCTAAGCTCATTTTTGCATGGTACGCGTTTTCGAGAAAAGGTCAAAAGGTTGACTTTTGTTTCGGTGACGCGACCTTCACGAAACCTCGGGCGTTGTGAAGAGTGTCTTATGACTAATCATAGACACTAAGTATGTAGGTTTTCGATCACCCATGAAGGTTTGGCACAGGGAAGTTATCAAAGCCGGACTTTTCATCGGGTCTTTTAAAAGCATATAGTGTTTATAGTCGTTGTGTCCGGTATTTTATTTCGTGTCCATGGGTACCAAGTTTGCTAAATTTGAGTCCGTTTGCAAAAGTTGCGTCGCTTTTGCGTTTTCGAAAAGGGCGCTTGCAAGAACATGACCCGCTTTTCCTATAAATAGGAGGCTAGGGCCTTCATTTTCAACGCTCATTTCCTTCGTCTCTACGTGTTTACGGAAGAGCCGAGCAGCTCGAGTGCACGCCGCTAAGGGCTGGTGGAGTGGGGATCGGCCGGGAGGCTCGTGGCGCCATTGCCGCCGACCGCCGAGCCACCACCCGATCAACCTCTCCCGGCAGCCCGTTTTTGTTTTTGTTCTTTTCTTGTTTTGATTTCGCCTTTTAGTAGATCGATAGCATAGAACTCGGGAATCTAAACGGACGGACGGGAAAGCGACCGGAGGTCGGCCGATTGGCCAAGACCTTGCCGCCCCCACTCACGCAGCCGTGAGCTTGTTGGCCGCCAATTTGGTGGTCGACGGGCCATCTTTGCTCTGGGTCCTTTAGGTTTTGAGTTCCGCTATGCATTCTACTAAAATCCGATTCATTTTTTCGCGTTTACGCATGTCGGGATGTTTTCCGTTGCTTTCGAGTTTTCTAAAGGAAGTACATGTCCCCGGGTTATCCATTTTCAACGTGTTTGTCATTTCATGTTGATGGTTATGCATATTGCTTATGTTTCCATTTCATGCATCGATTTTGGATGGTTTATCCTAGATCCGAGGATAGCATCGATTTTCAAGCTTCTTCGCTACTAAGATTTGAGTCGACTTGCATGCATGCATATTTTGAAAGTACCCTATTATGAGGTCTTGATGCCTCGAATATATTTCCCTTGACATCGAGTTGATTTGAAAACCCGAGAGTGCCAAATATGGGTTCGAGAAAGTCGAAACCCTAGTTTTGCTTGATCTTCGTTTGGATCACGATGTTGCTTTGCTTTGTGGAATGTGACCCCAAAAGTTGTTCCGTCTTGTTATCGGTACCTACCAAAGTCGATCGGTGAAGTCATCGGATCCGAGATACCTCCCGTTAACGCTCGTCTGCTCGAGGTTGGGTTATATATGCTTATTTCGAAGTTATTTACTCGATATTTCAAAATAAAACATGTACAACCGAAATGTTTTGGTGAAGTTATATCGCTCTACGATCCGAGATATGGTTCTATTATGGTTGTGCACGGATCTCTATTAGGTGGGTTGATCACCATCTCGAGTATCGATCGTGAGGGATAGACCCCGAACACGTGGTTATGGTTATGAAGGGATAGAACCCTAAGTCCACACGAAATGGTAATGAGGTGGTTATGGTTACGACGAGTTTGACCCAATCAAGTCCATACCGAGTTAACCGATGGATACGTTCCGGCGTGGGCGACCGGATATGTTTGGGCCGAATGAATGAGATGTGATGAAATTTGTCGGGATACGCTCCGAGCCACGGTTCTTGGTTCTATGATGGGAGTAATGAGAATAACGGATCGTATCGAAAATGAAAAATCTATTTTGCTTACTTAGAAGTGGATTTATCTTTAAAACCTTCTAAGGTAAGTGCTCCGAACACGACATCATGATTCTTTTGATTTATGATAAACCTCACCGGTGAGCGCTAGTACTCACCCCAAACTCTTTTCAAATCTTTTCATGTAGATGGAGTGAGGGCCGGACGGTAGACGGGGTGGGCTGCGGGTTCTTTATGCTATGCTTCCGCCGATGTTGTGTTATATACGTACTTTCGATATTGATGTATTCTTGTCCCTTATTTTGCTTTACGATTGGGAACAAGATTTGTTATGTTATTATGTTGTGAGTCTCGATATGAGCATGCTATGTGGTCAATGGTCTAGTCAGCAGGGTGTAATGCTATTTTGCTTCCTTGCATTACTTATTATAAACCAAGATCATGTTTCTGAAGTTATGGTATCGATATTATTCGTGGTGGATTGTTTGTGCACCCTCCCTTCGGGATATGTCCTAGTTATAGAGGAGATCTTTGTCCGATATCATGGTCACATCTTCTTATCATGTATGTTATATGTATTCCCCTTCTTCCCCGCTTAACTCCCCACCCCTAATCACGCCGCATCCGTGCCTTCCCTCGGGAATTGGGGCGTGACAATCCGTCGAGGCCTGGACTCCTAGGAAACATCACAACCGAATGGTGTATCCAGAGAAGAAGTTAGAACCTTATTAGACATGGTTCGATCCATGATGAGTTTCGCTAGTCTCCTTCATTCCTTTGGGGCCATGCTTTACTAACTGCCGCTTATATTTTGAATAGGGTTCCCTCCAAATCAGTCGAGAAAACACCATATGAGATATGATATGGGAAAAGAGCAAATCTTAACTATATGCGGACCTAGGGTTGTCATGCTTTTGTTAAGAAAATGCTGGCTGATGAGTTGGAATCCAAAAGTGAAAAATGTTATCTTGTGGGATATCCTAAGTAAACTAGGGGATATGAATTCTACTCACCTGGAGATCACAAGGTGATCATTTCTAGGAATGTGACGTTTCTTGAAGACTCCTATGTTTCCAAGGAACAAGGTCACAACGAGATAGATCTTGGAGAAATCCGAGAACCACAAAACAACTCAGAGGACGAAAAATTATTCAATGGTGTGAGCAAGAATTCAGTGGGAGTATTTGACGATCTATTGGGAAGGGAAATGACTCTTGAGGGCCACCCCAAGACAATGAGACTCATCAAATACAAGATGACACAATAGTTGTGTCACTCCACCTCAAGAAATTCATGAAGAAAGTCTTGAGAATCTCCAAAATGTTGAGGAAGTCAACACTTGAGGAGCTCTACTCACGCTCAAAATGAACAAAGCACGAACTGCGCAAGAACAACCCGACTCAATAGGTCACATGGGACTCATCGTGCATCCCAAAGAGCTGAATCTAATGGTTGAAAACCAAGATGATGAAGTCGAGTCGGATGATGATGAACCTAAGACCTATAATGAGCGGTGATCCGCACCGATTCAAAGATGTGGCTCGATGCATCGAGGACAACCATCTATGGACTTAGCAAGCATCGAGGAGTTGGAATATTTGTTTTGTGAGCTATCAAATTGTTTGACTTTGTCGAAACAAAGAGGACCCTCATGCTTATAGTAAGCGCGAGAATGGAAACGTTGTCTCACTGGTCATATATGTCGATGACATTCTGATTATGGGAAGCGACCGATCCATGATGCAATCCGTGAAAGACTGGCTGTCTAAATCCTTTATGATGAAGGATCTCGGTGAGGCCTCTTACATCCTTGGGATCCAGATCTATCGGGATAGACCTAATAGATTGTTGGGGCTGTCACAATCCACTTACATAGACAAATTGTTAAATTGCTAAGACTCTTCTTAAGTACCTTAGAAGGACTAAAGAATACTTCTTAGTCTATAGTGGGCAGCCAGAGCTATCAATGATTTGGGTACAACGATGAAGTTTCAAACAGAACAAGCATGTTCCAAGTCGATATCATCTGATTAGAGAAATAATAGTAATGGGCAATGTAAAATTAGAAAGAGTACCTCCTCGACGATATCTTAGCTGACCCTTTTACCAAGCTGTTGTGAGAGCTTGTGTGTTAAACATGTGGGATGTGTAGGGAAAACGTATGTTAACCCTAACCTGAGGATCCATCTTGGGTATTTAATTCACCATACATTGATTATAAACCCAGCATGCGTCTATATAATTAAATGCAACACGTGAGGTTTTCTCGTGTTTACCTTTGGATCCGTCGAGGTGGTTCGAACGGATGAACGGATCGAACGGTCGAGACTCGTGCTGACCTTCCGGGTCGTATCCGGGATGCCCAATCTCCAACGTCGAGTGAGGACGATCTATGGAGAATACTACAAGAAATCACCTCAACCCTAGGCTAATTTTGAGATTCACTCTTGTGAAGTGGCCGAAAATTTGCTCTCAATTATCAACATTAACCTGACTTTATCTCATACCTTATATTTATAATGCACTACCTTAATCCTATATGGAATATTACCATAATCCTATATGGAATATTACCATAATCCCATATGGAATATTACCATACTCTTAGGATTATTTCCATACTCTTAGGATTATTTCCATACTCTCAAGATTATTACCATAATCTTATATGGAAAGGATCTATGCATATACCATAAATATAATTATATCCATGGGATAAAGAGAATAAAATCTTTCCTTTGAGAAGCAGAGGGGGCGATTTCTTCCAAGAGTAGCTACGGGCTGGATGGGCCGACCGAGGATCAAATCTGCAAGGAATAAAGATGGGCCTCAAATAAATTAATTATCTTATGTTCACCCGAACATAAATTAATTTATAAACATTCGATCATGCCACTAGAGAAAGAATGTTGACTTACCCTTTATTACCGAAGTTGAGTCGGGCTTGCACTTAGACATTACGAATCCCAGATTTAAGATATCGAACGTCCATTAATCATTTATAGCAATCGATCGCTTAAAACGATTAATAACTTCATTTCATAAGTAGTACCACTCAACCTTATTATTGTACTTGAGCTAACTCAACTGCGAGGGTTTAGTACAATAAACCTTTGAGCTCCTTAAGGGACGTCATCATCCTAAACGGATACGGTGACTCGATCTGATAACTAGCGTGACATACAAGATCGCCACCACCCAAGATCACGGAGAATCTTGGGTTAAAACATATAACCCTCACTCATAACAAGTCAAAGTGATGGTCAAGAACTCATACTCACCTAATACCTTATCGAGGTTTAGATCATCGTAAGTCACCGAGATCTTGGTTCTTCACGACGGTCGAGAGAAGAACACATCTCATCGTGATCCTTCAATACGCCGAGACGCGTCAAGCATAGACAAGCAACTAAGTCAAGTCACTTCTTATCTATCTGCCCTAAACCGACAACTCGCCCTTAAGTCGTCCTCACCAGGAAACTTTTATATCTCATTGCTTGACCAATCATACGAGACTTACGTGATCTTCTACACATCGTATGATCTAACTTATATATGAGATAAGGGACACAGATATATGCAATCAAGTATTCAAATCGATAGGAGATTGTAATAGTGGTAACAGTGAAACATTGTATACAAGCTCAACCATATCTTCGAAGATACAAACCAACAGGATGTTGGCTTTGATTGATGGGAGTTTAAAGTTTGTATGTTTTAGAAACTCCTTTATCGAGACATACTTACTTTTGATCACAATCAAGATAATGTTTTATCTATGGGTTTTGTGCATTTAATGGAATAATTATTTTGATGTTTGTCGTTATTCTCTTATATGTTCCCTTGAATTATCACTGTCATTTTTGCTATGAGACATCAATGATATAGTTTAATTCTAAAATAGCCCTAATCAATGATCATCAAGAATGAGATATTGATGATATGTCATATGTTAGCATGTGGTCTGCATCACATTCTTAGAGAATGTAGTGGTTCTCACAACTACGAGATATTTGATATCCGTGATGGACACATGAATACTTTGGAGTATTGGTATACTCTACAATTAAATCGCTTGTTAGATGTCTACGATTTCTTAGTGTGGAGTATGTAATAGTCCTTAGACTTGAGGTCATTACACATTTTGTTTGTTGAGTGCGCACTTGACCAATGACAACGCTTGCAAGTGGCAAGACACGGCTTGATTGGGTGCATCATGAGACAAATGAAAATGGTAGTTGAGCCAAGAATGATATTCATTCCTCGATTGGAATTTCGGTGAGCACTTATTTTCTATATTATTCGACCATAAAGTCATTGTAATGTAAGAGATATATTCAATTAAAGTAATTGAATATGATCATACGAGTCTTATAATAAAGATGAGAAAAATGATCGAGCTATCGATAGACACATAGCAAAATCATAGCTCAATCGAGTGTGTCATGAATAAAATGATATTACATAAACTTCATGTAAAGGTTTGTTTATCGTTTTTCACGTAAGCGTCCATTATATACCGGAGTTCACCGCACAACGCAATTAAGTGTTTTGTGCGCACTTTGATTAGATCATCGTCGGTAATGGGGGCCTATTGGTTCACACTATCAAGTGTATTGTTTAATCCGCTCAAGGGTATGCATAGTGCACGGTAAGTTATCTAATATTAGTCCAAGTGAGAGATTGAAAGATATGGGCTAAATTAGATATGAGCTTTAGTTAATTAATGATTTGACTATTAATTAATTAAAACTGACTAAAGAATAAAAGCACATATAAGTTAGGGCTTTAATGTGCTGCTCTATTTAATATAAATAGAGACATTTATTCATTAGGTCAAAAGAAGATACAAAAGATTAGACGTTAGACGTATTACAAAAATCTTTTCTTAGAGAACTACCGTTAATTCATTCAGAGATTTCTTGGCTTTCTCTGCTTGAATTAATACCGTGGAATTGTTCCTGTATCGGATTTGCATACACGTGGATACCATAGTTGTGGAGACAACCTTGCAGGATTCATTGGAAGTTTGGAAACGTTGCAAATCGTAAGTTTTCTATCTAACGTGTTTATAGGGCTCATCGCATGATTAATTGTAGATCTAGATCTGTTTCTTGACTGTACATTCCGCTGCGTATCATTAGATGATGTCAAGAATTCTCATCAATCCTTTGATACGAAGATTATACCCATCGAAACTTCGATATTTTTGATCGATAAGTGCATTATCTTGATTTTTTGATAATCTTTACACCCTGTATTAATTCCAGAGCCTCTTGAAATGAGGCGAATGTCTTTTAGTTTCAAGACAAAAGAATGTGAGCTTGAGCCAGGTGAGTTCTACATAATAATTGGTTTGTCTTTCAAAAGGGTGGGAGAGTCCACTTAAACTCTAATTTTCATCAACAAGTATTCCATGGCAAAGAAAGATTATTTCTTGGCGAGATTTATAAAAAAAACTGAGGCCAAATATTATCTAAGAATATTCTTATGATCAAATATTTCAAATTCAAATTCCACCAACGAGTATACCTATGCACGCATAATGTATGATTTATACCGGAGATTGGATTTCATCACATGTTTAGGGAAGCATTCCCATCTCTCTCTTCTAATCTCTTGGTCCGACACACGCACACGAATTATAATTATTTTCGAACAATAATAACATATATCGAGTAGTAGTTATATAGATCCTAAGTTGATACATTATGCGTGCATAGATATAATTGGGATTGTGGTGTCGCGTTCTACCGGAAATTATCGAACGGGAATTCCAACCAATTACTTCATGCGGTGAATAATTTAATAAACGACTATGAGTTAACTGTTGGATTTATATATTGAAAGCAGAATGATTGAGCTTGTATACAATATTTCCTATTATCATTATTACAATCTCCTATCTGAATTATTTACTTGATTGCATATGTTTGTCTCATTATCTCATACAAAAATTAGATCATACAGTGGGTAGAAGATCACATAAATCTATATGATTGGTTAAGCATATTAAGATATAAAAAGAATCACAATTGAAACAATTTGAGGACGAATTGTCGGTATAGGCTGCAGTATAGATAAGAAGTGACTTGACTTGGTAGCTTGTCTATGCTAGTACATCTTGACATATTGATGGATCATAGTGAGATGAATTCTTCTATCTGACCGTCGTGAAGAACCTAGATCTCGGTGACTTTACGTTGATCTAAACTTCGATAAGGTTTTAGGTGAGTATGAGTTACTGACCATCACTTTGATTTGTTATGGGTGAGGATTACATGAGATAAACCAAGATTCTCCCCATCTTGGGTGGTGACAGTGCTTGTATGTCATGCTAGTTATCTGTAATCGAGTCACCGTATCTGCTTAGGATGATGACGTCCCCTTAAGAAGCTTAAAATGTTTATTGTACTAAATCCTGCAGATTGAGTTAACTCAAGTACAATAATAATGTTGAGTGGTACTACTTAAGGAATTAAAGAGATTAATTATTTTAAGTAGTTAAAATGCTATAAATAATTAATGGACGTGCGATATCTTAAATACATGGATTCATAAATTTAAGTGCAAGTCCGACTCAACTTCGGTAATATAGGGACAAGTCAGCATTTATTCTCTAGTGGAATGAATAAATGTTTATGAATTAATTTATGTTATGGGTCTGAACATAAGATAATTAATTCATTTTAGGTTCATCTTTATTCCTTGCATTTGATCTCTGGACTGGGCTGGCCATCAAGGTCTGGAGCTGTTGGTATTTTCGTCCACTACATGTAGAGCCCCACTTGGACTCTTTTCTGATTTATGTATTATTTCAATAAATTTTTAGTATCTAGATAGATATTATCTTATATTATTAAATATCAAGAGATATTATCTGATATCATTAGATATCAAAAGATATTATCCGGTATTATTAGATATCAAGAGATAATTAATCTAGATATGATTTATTTACAAATATATTATTGTATTTATTAGATATATAAAGATCCTATCTAAACAAGATTCTAGAAATACATTATAAATAAAAGGTGAGAGAAAATCAAAAGTAATCATATTCATTTATTTGTGATTTTAAAAATCACAAAGAGAGAAGTAGGAGGTGAATTTTTGCAGTGTTCTTCATATATTGCTCTCACTCAGTATTGGAGAATATGCATCCGGGATACAGTCAAGAAGATCAAAACTGGAGTATGTCATTGATCTCATATCCCATAAATTCACAAGTAAACACGAATAAACACCTATATATTGCAATTAAATATATATAGATGTATGCTAGGTATATAATCAATGTATGGTGAATTAAACATCCAAAATAGATTTTCAAAAAGAAGGTAAAATCAGATTTCCCTACACTAACTCGTACATTTTAGGGATGTGCTGTATTTTGATGGGGATCTAGATGTCGAGTTACACTGGAATTATCGATTCGAGTAATAACTCTCTAAGTACTTAGCCAATGTTATCGGTTAACTATAGTTTACTAATTGTAATATCTAGAAACGGTTTTAATTCTTTGGTAGAATCTAATTCGTGTAAATAAATCCCAAATATTATCCCGCTAAATAATACTAGCTTGGTTATAGGTAAAATGGACTAATTTAATTCAAATAAAATTTCTTCTGTAGCATCTATGGTAAGATACTAGCTTGATCTGGGAAGTAACTAGGGGTGACTAAAAAGGTTTGAGCATTCAGGTATTCGTCGACCTGATCCGAAACCAATACTACCTGATCCGAAACCGACCAAGTATTGGGTACCCATTTATCGATAATTTTGGTAAATGGATCGGTACTGGGTATTGACAAATTATAAAGTTCGGGTATCGGATATAACCCATCGGATTATCGGGTATACCCGAATACCCGATTGTAATATTTTTTTATGTATCTTTCAAATTATTAATGTTATAAATTAATCGCTCAAATGAAAAAAAAGGTCTTTCTCTCTCATCAAAGAGAACGCAGATCTCCAAATTTGTTCCACCCATTCACTAATTCTTTCGACGAAAACAATCATCGTTGACTCGTGAGTTATCCATTTTCTTTCACTGGTGGCTCGACCTTCTCAGCCTTTGCCGAGCAATGAGCCAATGTTGTAAAAAGCTTACATGGAAATGAGGTGTTTTACCTCATGAGGCGGGTGTAAGCTCGAGGCGGTCCGAGGCGTAAACCTCACAACAAAGAACATATATATATATATATATATATATATATATATATATATATATATATAAAGAAAATATATAACAATAGATTGCAACTCAAACATTAAATTAAAAGGTTTTTATCTTAAAACATAAAAATAAGTCTTAAAAGGCATAGGGATCTATTTACTATTTTATACGCCTCATCTCACTCACTATCTCATTATCTCATCGTTACATTTATCCATTTTTTATTTAATGTATTAAGCAAAAATGAATGAGAACAAAAGAAAAGAAAAGAAAAAAAAAATTGATCATTGGTTGCCACGTACCATCATGGGAGGAGATCGGTGGTGGCGGTGGTGGGGAGGAGTGAGTTGAGAGATATGGCGAGAGAGAAGAGTGCTGTAGTCGCTGTTTGTTCTTCCTTTTTTTTTTTAATTTTAATGTTTAGAATTCAAATTTAGTATTTTAATTTATTGGACTGTTATTAATTTAGTTTGGGCCCTAAAAGATTAGGCCCAAAACACAAAATGTAGGGAAAACATATGTTTAGCCCTCGTCCCGAGGATCTATCTTGGATATTTAATTCACCATACATTGATTATATTTCTAGCATGCGTCTATATAATTAATTGCAACACGTAGGAGTTTTCTCGTGTTTACCTTTGAATCTGTCGAGGTGGATCGGGATGAACGGATCGAACAGATCGAGACTCGTGCTTTGATCTTCTGGACTGTATCCCGGTTGCCCAATCTCCAACGCCGAGTGAGGACGATCTATGGAGAATGCTTCGGAAAATCACCCAATGCTCTCAAGACAAAACTCTCGAAAATCCTCACAAACTCACTTGTGATTCTCGAAAATAGTGTATGGATTAATTAGCATTAACCTAGACTTTATCTCATACATTATATTTATAATGCACTACCTAATCCCATATGGAAATTACCATAATCCTATATGGAAATTACCATAATCCCATATGGAAATTACCATAATTCTTTATGGAAATTACCATACCCCGTGATTATTACCATACTCGTGATTATTACCATAATCTTATATGGAAAGGATCTATACATATACCATAAATATAATTATATCCTTGTAGGATAAAGAGAATAAAATCTTGCCATATAGAGCAATGTGGGCCGATTTTCCTCCTAAGTGACGGGCCCTGGATGGGCAAATTTAGGAGATCAAATGCAAGGAATAAAGATGGGCCTCAAATAAATTAATTATCTTATGTTCACCTGGAACATAAATTAATTTATAAACATTTATTCATGCCACTAGAGAATAAATGTCGACTTACCCTTTATTACCGAAGTTGAGTCGGCTTGCATTTAGACATTACTGAATCCCGTATTTAAGATATCAGACGTCCATTAATTATTTATAGCAATGATCGCTTAAAATAATTAATATCTTCATTTCTTAAGTAGTACCACTCAACCATATTA
The DNA here is from genome assembly GCA_036937905.1 of Salvia rosmarinus. Lineage (NCBI taxonomy): Eukaryota > Viridiplantae > Streptophyta > Magnoliopsida > Lamiales > Lamiaceae > Salvia > Salvia rosmarinus. The sequence continues at coordinate 55,914,686 of CM072821.1, read as the reverse complement.
TTGTACTTGAGCTAACTCAACTGCAGGGGTTTAGTACAATAAATCTTTGAGCTCCTTAAGTGGGCGCCATCATCCTAAACGGATACGGTGACTGACTGAGATAACTAGCGTGACATACAAGCCGCCACCACCCAAGATCGCGGAGAATCTTGGGTTAGAACATATAACCTCACCCATAACAAGTCAAAGTGATGGTCAAGAACTCATACTCACCTAATACTTTATCGAGGTTTAGATCATCGTAAGTCACCGAGATCTAGGTTCTTCACTACGGTCGATAGAAGAACTCATCTCATCGTGATCCTTCAATACGCCAAAGACGCATGCCAGCATAGACAAGTAACCAAGTCAAGTCACTTATCTATACCGCGGCTTATACCGACAACTCGTCCTCAAGTTGTCTCGGTTTGTGAAACTTTTATATCTCATTGCTTGACCAATCATACGGACTTACGTGATATTCTACACCGTATGATCTAACTTATATATGAGATAAGGGGACACGGATATATGCAATCAAGTATTCATTTCGGATAGGAGATTGTAATAGTGGTAATGTGAAACATTCTATACAAGCTCAACCAAACCGCTTTCGGTATACAAATCCAACAATCTCCCACTTATACTAAAGCAAACTTTAGTATACAATGTGTCTCTACTAGCTATTACAAACAACCGTACTTTGCTTCTCCCACTTATACAAAAGTTTCCTTTCTAAGTGGGTGCCATCAAGCGCAATCCAAGTCCTCTAACGTGTCCATCGTAGACTTTTTGCAAGCAGCTCTTCGTGAATGGATCCGCTAGATTTTCCGTCGTATCAATCTTTTTCAATCAAGACGCCACCTCGTCTAACGATTTCTCGTATGACATGGTACTTTCTCTCTATGGGTTTGGTCGCCTTGTGGGTCCATGGTTCCTTCGAGTTTGCCACTGCACCTGAGTTATCACAGTAAACTATGATACTCTTGGGCAAACTAGGTACCACATCTAGATCCATGAGGTAGTTCTTGAACCATACCTCCTTAGAAGCCTCAAAGCGGCTACATATTCAGCTTCCATGGTAGAGTCCGCAATGCATCGCTGCTTTGCACTCCGCCAGATACGGCTCCACCTCCCAAGGTAAACACATAGCCCGAGGTTGACTTTTTCTCATCACGGTCGACTTGAAAATCCAGTGCAGATAACCCAAAGGCATTAGACTATCTCGCATGGTAAACCAGCCTATAATCTCGAGTCCTTTTCGTGTACTTGAGTATATGCTTCTTTGCGCAGCCCAATGAGCTTGTCGAGGTTAGATCGATATCTAGCTACTATGCCCACCGTGATAGCGTATATCCGCCTCTGCATAGCATTGCGTACATGAGACTTCCTACGGCGAAGCGCAAGGAACTTGTCTCATTTCCTCTATCTCCTTTGCAAATATAGGTGATCTGCGTCTTGATAAAAGAACGCCATGTCTAAAAGGTAGCAATCCTTTCTTGGTGGTCTGCGATACTAAAACGCAGTAATCACAAGATCAATGTAAGACGCCCGAGATAAGCTCAACATTTTCTTCTTGCGATCTCGTAAACCTTGATCCCAAGAATGTACGCCGCATCTCCTAGGTCTTTCATTTGAAACCGATCGGATAACCAACTCTTTACGCCCGATATGACTTCACGTTGTTGCCAACTAGAAGAATGTCATCTATAAAGTGCAAGAAATACCACATCACTGTTGACATCTAACCGATACACACAACTCTCGCTGAAGCAACTGGTAAATCCATAGGACTTTACTACCTCGCCAAAGCGTAAGTTCTATAATCGGAGGTTGTTTAAGTCCATAAATGGACTTCTTAAGCTTCCATACTAGATGCTCTTCACCTTTACCACATAACCTTGAGGTTCTTTGATATAGATGTCTCTACCTTCCTCAAGGTAACCGCTTAGAAAAGCGATTTTAACATCCATTTGCCAAACCTCTAGGTTCAAGTGGGCTGCTATGGCCGTAAGAATTATGATGGAATTGAGATTGCTACGAGCGAAAAGGTCTCATCGAAATCGATGCCCTCAACTGAGTGTACCCTTTCGCCACAAGCACCGGCTTTAAAAGCGAAACCCTCCATCGGAATCTCTTCCTCAGATATCCACTTACTACCCATGACTTCCTTGCCATCCGGTAGAGGTGTCTTTCATATACATCCATAGCGTTATGGACTCCATTTCTAAGTCCATAGCGGTGTGCCATGATCTTGCATCAATATCTTATATCGCCTCCTTGTATGTCCATGGGTCGATTATTGTGCTCGTCTTACGGGACTAAACCAAGATTCACCCACGAACATAAATCGCTCGGGTTGACGAACAACCCTCCCACTACGACGAGGTTCTACAGCACAATGGCAACGGTGGGTGCGTAAACTTGTGGTTCTCTATCTTGCACAACTTGCGTGGTAGGTACCACTCAGACGGTCGGTATCTCCGGTGGAACTCGACCCACTTCAATTTCTTGAAGTATCCGGTGTCGATCCTCCCACTAGACTCGACATCTCGCACCTTCGCCTAATCGGTGGTGGAATACGATCATCTTCTAATTCTTGAAGAATGATTTCAACTTTGAATTTATGATTTTCATGTAGTCCTCTTCTAAGAATCGAGCATTAGTGCTAATAATGACCTTCTCGATCCTTAGACTATAAAATAAACCACCTTCGCTCCTCTAGGATAGCCAATAAACAGCCTTTGCGCCGATCTAGCCTCCAACTTGTCGGCCTTCTTGTTCAAAGACATGTGCTTTGATCGCCCATATCCTTATGTGGTTTAAACCAGGCTTACCAAACCACAACTCGAAAGGGTCTTTCGAATGACTTGATGGTACTAGATTTAGCAAGTATGCGCCGTCTCTAAGGCATACCCCGAGCGAAATAGACAATGTTGCATAGCTCATCATTGATCTAACCATTTCTAAAAGAGTCCTATTTCTTCGCTCGACACACCATTTTTTGTGGTGTGCCCGGTGAAGCTACCAAAGTAATCCCACACTTCACTAGATAGTCCATAAACTCGTTATCGAGGTATTCGCCACCGCGATCGTAACGCCTTGATGACTTGATACTTTACCTAGCTTCGCCTCCACTCCGCCTTAAACTCTTTGAATTTCTCAAAGCATTCGTGACTTGCGGTGAAGCGGTATACGTATCCGCACTCGAGTAATCACAATGAAAGTGACAAAGTACTCGCATTCTTCACGAGCTTGTGTGGACATCGGTCCACACGGTCGAATGGACTAACTCTTACCTTCTATACAGATTCGCAGATGGAATGGAGTAAGCTGTTAGATTACCCAACGCTCCATTCTTAGCCAGTCTTTGGATCCTATTTAGATTGATGTGACCTAATCTAAGATGCCAGAGAAAAGTGGTGTCATCTTGCGAAGAAAACTTTCTCTTTTTAGGGTTTGATGAAGATGCAACATAGTTATAGGTATTATGTTTGGCGAAATAGTATAAAGCTTAATTATATAACGTACAACACGTATAACCGTCATTTCTTATGATAGAAACACCACTATCAAAAATAACAGAATATCCATGAGTAAATAATTTCGAAACAGAAACAAGGTTCCGTCGAAAATCCGGCACATATAAAACGTCTTTTAAAACTAAAACTGTTTTCTCAAAACATAAAGTAACATCTCCAACTGCAACGGCCTCGACTTTCGCCGCGTTGCCCATGGAGATCGTTATCTCGCCATCAAACGACTCCCTTGTCCGCATGAACCCCCGCAAGGTGTAACAAACATGATCGATTATACCAGATCTACTACCCAAGAATGGGTAGAACAAGTCGCTAAACATGTTTCCGTTATTAAAGCAAACGGCGTACTTGAGCCTTGAGCATAGGGCACTTGGCCTTCCAATGCCCGGTCTTACCGCACTTGAAGCACTTGCCCTTCTCCTTCGCTTCTTCAAGCCTCCGGTTGCAATCACGCTTGTTCCCATTACTCCCACTATTTGTCTCGCCTCTTCCACCTTTGGTACCCTTTTCTTTTCCATTTTGCAACGAAATTTTGGGCCCTTAGATGTGCTAGCAAGAGCATGTGCTCCTTTTCCCATAACTCCTTCCGCAAAGAACGAGATCATTAAACAGCGACTAAGTGTAAACTCGGTCTTGCTCATGATCGCATTCACGCAAAAGTTCTCAAAAGACTTGGGCGGTGTATTGAGGATGATATCGACCTTGCTTCGCCGTCAATACCTCCTCCCAACCGATCAAGACTATCCATGAGATGAGTCGTGGGAGACATGTTCATGGACCGAACTTCCTTCTTCCATCTTACATGCCAAGATTTCTCTCATTGTGTGGAAGTCGATCGTCCGATCCGATTGCCCAAACTTACCTCGAGACTTGACCAAATATCGATCGCGTCTACCATCGATCGATGTTTGCGGCAAGCATTTGGACATAGTAGTCATCATATAGCATTTAGCCATATTGTTTGACTTATTCCAAAGTCCTTGACTCTCGTTGCTTTCATTAGTCGATCGTCGATAAGGGCATCGGGTTTAGGAGTAGTGAGAACAAACATGTGTTCTTCAAATGATAAGAACATATTCCATGTTTCGCTTCCACTCGATAAAATTTGGACCGGATAACGGATTTTGTGCGAGCATATTGATTATCGGCGTAAGAGACATATACGAAACGATAATGTAAACACATAAGCATACGATCGCATATAATTCATAATAATAATGTTGTAACCTTTGATAAAACAATATTAATTGAAACCTCCAATCGCCCAAGGAATCCCACATGCAAGCCACGCGTGTGGACGTTTACATGAACCCCTCGACTGCACTAAAATATACCTTTTAGTCGTTTAATTTCAATCCATGTCAACTTATCCTTATGACAAATGAAATTAACGATTGGACCTTACTAGACCACATCACTATCGCAAAGGGACTTCGGAAGTTGTACTTAAGGTGATGTCTAAGCAATGACCATAATTTTAACAAAGAAAATGAATTCTTAGAATTGGCATACCACTCGGACCATACCGCCCAATTCAAAATCTTTTGTTATCTTATTTTATATCTATCTCTAGAGAACTTATGAAAATCGCACATGCAAGCCACGCGTGTGGGCGTTTACATGAAACTCCCACTTCTCAATAGATTTAAAATGTTTTATTTAGAAATCTCATCTAACAAACTTATGATAAGCGGTGCAAGCAAGCCCGCGCGTGTACGTTTACTCACAAGTCGTCTCACTTTGTTTAGAGATTAAAAAGTGGAGGTCTTGACATTTTAATTCAAAATTAATTTGTCGGGTTGCTTGCTTAGTCTTTTGTTCAAAAGGTTTGTCCATGCAGATCACGTAATTCTAGCATGCTTTTCTATAGAACTCAACATGTAAAACATGCATGCGTAATTCTAAAATATGCTTGATAACGCGATAAACCTAGCATGCTTACTATGCGCATCCAACCACGTAAAACACTTAAAGGTTTGTCAACGTAATATAAACATACATAGCATGCTACTGCATTATTTAAACATCCACGACATGCATATGAACGATAAAATAAAATAAACGCTCATCGCGCCCAATCGTGAAACACACTTTCTAGACTAATCTATTACATAGATTTGCAAAGTCTGAAATTAAACTGAAAACGGGCCTCGCGTGCGGGCACGGATCGGATTCATAAATGGGCCTCGCGTGCATGGGCACGGACCGGAAAATCTGGGTTCAATGGAAAAATGGGTGCGGGCGGGTCGGCCCAATCATCTTGGCCGGGCTGAGGCCAAGCCCGATCGCGGCCCGACCTCGCGCGCCACCGCCTGCCAGCGAGCTTCGCTGATCGCTAAAGGCGATCGCGACCGACGAAAGCACGTGCGCGGCCTCCGTCGAGCGCCGAACATCCGCCGAGAGATGTCGCCGCCTAGCGGTCAAACACGCGACCACGAGTCCGCTTTCGCGGCGCCGGGTTTCGTGCGCGAACGCAGCGCGCCTGCCGCCCGCTGACCTCGCGATCGCCTCGCGACCGCTGGCTTCGCTCGCGAGCTTGATCGGAGGACTACCGAGAACTGTTTTCCCGTCGTTTCGTTCTTCGTTCTTTCGTCTTCGTTCTTCTTTTACGAGATAAGATTTACGTAAAATAAATCTAATCTAACCACGGATTTTCTCGTGGTGAAAAACAAAACCAACAAAACAAAGCGAGCCACGATGAGCGCGGATCCACAATTAATTAAACGCACGTAATAATCAAACGTGAATTAATCCAGCAGAGCCAAGATTCGATCCCGTGCTCGATACCAATTGTAGGGAAAACATATGTTTAGCCTCGCCTTGAGGATCTATCTTGGATATTTAATTCACCATACATTGATTATATTCCTAGCATGCGTCTATATAATTAATTGCAACACGTAGGGGTTTTCGTGTTTACCTTTCAATCTATCTAGGTGGATCGGGATGAACGGATCGAGCAGATCGAGACTCGTGTTTTGATCTTACGGGATGTATCCGGGTGCCCAATCTCCAACGCCGAGTGAGGACGATCTATGGAGAATGCTTCGGAAAATCACCCAATGCTCTCAAGACAAAACTCTCGAAAATCCTCACAAACTCACTTGTGATTCTCGAAAATAGTGTATGGATTAATTAGCATTAACCTAGACTTTATCCCATACCTTATATTTATAATGCACTACCTTAATCCCATATGGAAATTACCATAATCCTATATGAAAATTACTATAATCCCATATGGAAATTACCATAATTCTTTATGGAAATTACCATACTCCCAGGATTATTACCATACTCTCAGGATTATTACCATAATCTTATATGGAAAGGATCTATGCATATACCATAAATATAATTATATCCTTGTAGGATAAAGAGAATAAAATCTTGCCATATAGAGCAATGTGGGCACCGATTTTCCTCCTAAGCGACGGGCTGGATGGGCCAAAATTGTGGATCAAATGCAAGGAATAAAGATGAGCCTCAAATAAATTAATTATCTTATGTTCACCCTGTAACATAAATTAATTTATAAACATTTATTCATGCCACTAGAGAATAAATCTTGACTTACCCCTTTATTACCGAAGTTGAGTCGGGCTTGCACTTAGACATTCTGAATCCCGTATTTAAGATATCGACGTCCATTAATTATTTATAGCAATCGACCGCTTAAAATAATTAATATCTTCATTCATAAGTAGTACCACTCAACCATATTATTGTGCTTGAGCTAACTCGACTGCAGGGTTTAGTACAATAAACCTTTGAGCTCCTTGGGACGCCATCATCCTAACGGATCGGTGACTCGACACAAATAACTAGCGTGACATACAAGCACCGCCACCACCGAGACGCGGAGAATCTTGGGTTGGGGAATATAACCTCACCCATAACAAGTCAAGTGATGGTCGAGAACTCATACTCACCTAATACCTTATCGAGGTTTAGATCATCGTAAGTCACCGAGATCTAGGTTCACTACGTCGGATAGAAGAACTCATCTCACCGTGATCCTTCAACGTCGAGACGCACCGGCATAGACAAGTAACCAAGTCAAGTCACTTCTTATCTATACGCGACTTATACCGACAACTCGTCCTCAAGTTGTCTCGGTGTGAAACTTTTATATCTCATTAAGCGACCAATCATACGGACTTACGTGATCTTCTACACCTTTGTATGATCTAACTTATATATGAGATAAGTGGACACGATATATGCAATCAAGTATTCAATTCGGATAGGAGATTGTAATAGTGGTAACAGAACATTATATACAAGCTCAACCAAACCGCTTTCGATATCAAACCAACACAAACCGAACCCTAATTTGCATCAAAACATAGAATTGAACTTACCGCATCTTCAGTTCCTCCAGACAACCTCTGCGTAGGCGCGCCTCCAAGCGGCCTGAGGCGGACGACGAGGCCTACGCCTGGAATTTACAGAGAGAGACGATCGCCCCGGGGTGTTTTACGGCCGCCTCGCCTTGAGGCGCAACTCGAGGCGGCTGTCTCTGGCGATTTTCACAACATTGGTTGTAGCTACTTGTTGAATTATTATCTTTGAAAGCGAATGGTTGAGCTTGTATACAATGTTTCATGTTATTACATTACAATCTCCTATCTGAATTGTTTACTTGATTTCATATGTTTGTCCCATTATCTCATACAAAAGTTAAATCATACAATGTGTAGAAGATCACGGAAATATGTATGATTGGTTAAGTTAGTTGATATGTTTAAATGATCACAGCTGAAACAACTTGAGTATGAGTTGTCGGTATAGGCTACAGTATGATAAGAAGTAAATTGACTTGGTTGCTTGTCTATACTAATACATATTGACATATTAATGGATCAAAGTGAGATGAGTTTTTCTATCTGACCGTCGTTAAGAACATAAATCTCAGTGACTTTACGTTGATCTAAACCTCGATAAAGTTTTAGGTAAGTATGAGTTACTGACCATCACTTTAACTTGTTATGGGTGAGGGTTACATGAGATAACCAAAGATTCTCCATATTTTGGTTAGTGACAATGCTTGTATGTCATGCTAGTTACATGTATCGAGTCACCTTATCTGTTTAGGATGATAACGTCCCCTTAAGGAGCTCAAAATATTTATTGTACTAAACCCTAAAGATTGAGTTGGGTCAAGTTGTCACAGCCCGACTACTTAATCAAGTAATTAGGCCGTGACGTGGGTTAAGAGATAACTTCTGATAATTTATAACAATAATTTTGACCAAATATACATAACAATATCAATATTTGATATCAACTTTTGTTATGAAGGAGTTGAAAGTTTATAGTCAAAATAGGTAGAATGGAGTTTGATAAAGGTTAAGTTTAGGTTCTCAAACCAAAATGAAGAATTGATTGAAACTAACAACGGCTGAGGGCAATAATTACAAAAGAATAACCAATATCAAGAATGTACATCTTCAAGCAAACTTTGACAACATTGAGAACTTATCGACGTCAAAGCATGGTTTAACAATGTTTCAAAGACTTGATATAAACCTTATTGGCTCTAACAAAAACATTTCTAAACTCTCAAGTAAATCTTTGATCGCAGAGACATTTCAATGAATCCATGTTCTCAGAATCAAGTCGATATTATAATGACAATGCCGAGATCATATCAACGAAATAAAGTCTATCATCAAGCTTATAATCAACTCAACGTAGAAACACACCAAAACAAATGAAGGCCAAAGTTAGGCAACGAGAAATGTGGCTGAGAGTTATGTTTGATGACATAACTCGCTGGGCAACGAAACATGTTAATATCAAATGAACAACATTAGCAATTGAACAATATCATCATAAATCCAACAAATCTAGAGAAGCTCCTTTGCAAAGCATTCGATTCCAGCATCCTCTCGAGCTCAACCTGCACGTTTAGAAATACATGTAGGGCGTGAGTACATAAATGCACTCAGTGGGTATACGCCGAAAACATAAAACATTGCCCTTAGGGCTATATAATTGACTTGCCGTAACATTAGCAATGCACATGGGTTTTAATGAAATAACCTGTGCATGTATCCTCATAATAAACACTTACTTGCTTTCATTTCATAGCATCATCATAAAGTATGCATATGCATGTTCTTATGTCGCCCGATAACTTTTCCTTCCCGTATCCACAGATTCTTTCTGCGTGTTGAGAAGTAGGCCTCCTTCTCAAACACCTTAACATTACATACCCGTATTGGATCCAAAGGGTACCAACTACAATCATACCCGACGTCGGTACATTCTTTCATTCATACTTTCTTTCTTTCTTTTTTGTGGATAGGTAAATGCATTGTGCAATTTGTGCTCATGCTCATGCTCAAAACAGGCAAGTCATTTAACTTTGAAACTTTGCAAGTAAATGCATATCATATCATTTTGAAAATATATATATCAAAGCAGAGCATATCATTATAGAAAATATTTATACCCACCTGGCGACCACCAACGATCGTACTTTTTATCTTTCATATCTTTCTTCTTCTCACTTGGTCCATCAATCCACATAAAACGGCATAAAAGTCTATCAAAAACCAAACAAGAACATAGCTTATCTTAGTCGTCGATACGACTATATTTTCTCAATACACAAGACGCTAAGGTCAATAAACATTCGGGTCATTGCATCCTCTAACGTCTTAACATATAACAAGACTTAACAAAGCCTCATATGACTAAACGAGCATAGAAAACTCAACAACAAGCTTAAACCATTCAACCTTAGCAAAAAACCTAACGACCCCTTAAAACGTAGCTTATGTCCGACGTCAACAATTGCGCAAGACGTCGTCTAACTTAGACGAACCTCTATACATGCCCAACTATCATCAAATATCACTAATCAACCATCAAAACTCAAGGATCAAAGCTTTAGCATTGAAAACTCAAACTTGACGTCAAACTAAAATTTTTCAACTTTCGAATACGTCGGCCGAAAAATCCGAATAAATCATTTTAAGCTTTATTCATATCATAGAATCCAAATATGAAGTCAAAATGATCAAATAAAATAAAAAATCCAACATTATGAGGGCTTAGGGTTTCGGCCAAAATGAGATTTTTGCGTAAGTTCGATTTCAAACGTTTTTCTTGCTCAAAACATGTTTATATCAACTCATCAACACATTTATGAAAGAATATCAAGCATATCAACATCATATATTCAAGATCATAGCCCTCTAATTTTCGAAAACTATGCAACATCCCAAAGAATTAACATATGCTCCACAAATCCAACATTAAACAATACATAGACGATGAATCCATCAATATACCAAGAAATAATCAATCAAAACATAACCCCTTCACAAATTCCTCAAATGACTGAAAATTTAACATGTTCCAAATTTCATGTTTTTCAAATTTTCAAACCATAAATGTATTCTAGAGATAGAATTATACCTGGAATCGAAGACGGATCGAAAATTCAACGGTTGGATCATTCAAAATTGGAGCATGAAATTTGAAAAATTTTAGTGTGTGTAGTGTGTAAATTTTGAAAATTAGGAGAAAAATTAGTGAAGAAGGTGAATAGTAGCATATTTATAATTGTCCACAAATTTTTTATTTCATTTTTCATTTTCTTTATATGGTGGAAAAGTCACCATTTTTCTAGAAAATTCTCAAATTTTCTCTATTTTTGATTTTCTTTAAAACTTGATGAATAATCATGTTCTAGCAAATTACAAAAATGTACACTTTTCTATAAATAATAAATGTTATAAATGCATGCTATTAATCCATATCGTTCCGATTTCAAAACTCAATTTCTAATAAAATGCTCTCTACTTGAAATCCTCTTTTAAAACTCAAATAACATATTGTAAACATCAAACTTTGATTGTAAAAATATTTTTAGCTTCAAAAACCATTTTAGACATTCAGCCGACGATTAGGGTTTAATCGGCAAATGCCGATATCACAAAAAAACAAAGATTTGAAATTCTCCATTTTATGAAATCAAGACTTCGTTGAGCATGTATTAATCATTTCAAGACTCTCGAAATCTAGGTCTTCTTATTCTTGACGAGACCTAAGAATCTTATCTTAGGTTCCATCTCGAATCGATCTCGAATAAATCTCAAATTCTATTTTTGTCGACGCGAAACTTAACATAAAAGCTTCTGGTTTAAACAACTATTTCTTAAGGATGCAATGCCCTTTTCATAAGCTCTTAATCAAGAGCTAATCTCTGCTACAAGAATGCGGGGTATTACACAAGTACAATAATAAGATTGAGTGGTACTACTTAAGGAATTAAAAAAATTAATTATTTTAAGCAGTTAGAGTATTATAAATAATTAATAGACATGTAATATCTTAAATAGGGAAAATTCGTAAGTCTAAGTACAAGTCTGACTCAACATCGATAATAAATGGGCAACTCAACATTTATTCTCTAGTTGAATGAATAAATGTTTATGAATTAATTTATGTTTTGGACCGAACATAAGATAATTAATTCATTTTAGGCTTATTTTTATTCATTGTATTTGATCCATGGGATACCCCGTCAAGGCCTGGAGCTGTTGATAAATTTTGTCCCCCTATGTATCCCACTGCGATTTTGTTCTGATTTATGTATTGTTTATTTAATACATCTCATATAACTAGATATATATTATCTGATATTATTAGTTATAAAGAGATAATTATTCTAGATAAGAATTTTCTTCAGGGAAGAAGATAATTATTATATTTATTATATATGCAAGAGTCATATTTCAATAGAATTCTACGGAAACCATTATAAATACAAGGTAGGAGAAAATCAAATTATCTCAAGCATTATAGTGATTTTCGAAAATCACATGAAATACATAGGAGGTGAAATTTTTCAGTATTCTCTATATATTGCTATCACTCAATATTGGAGAATAGACATCGAAAAATACCAAGAAGATCAAAGCCGGAGTTTGCAATTGATCTACTGTCCCATAAATTTGCAGGTAAACACGAGAAAATCCATGTAGGTTGTAATTGATTATATAGGAGTATGCTAGGAATATAATCAATATATGGTGAATTAAACATCCAAGATAGATCTTTGGGAGCATCGGTAAATTAAGATTTCTCATCACTACTCCACCCGCGTTAGCGTACGAGCGCACAAGAGAAAAAGAGAGTAGCTACTCCACCCACGTGTGTGTGTGTGAGATAGAGAGAGAGCAATTTTGAGAAGAGATGAAGATGTGATAGCCTCTGCCGAGCCCCAGCTCTCAAAGAATATGAGAGACTTTTCTATGTGGCTCCTAATGATTTATTAAGTGAGAAAGAAAAGATGAGAGAGAAAATGGTGTTGATTGTTGATGCTTTATTAAAAGATATATGGAATAGGTGAGATTACGTGTCTTGCTATACAATTCTCACTCCCCAGTAGCTGCCCACGTGTTATTCTTAGTATTTTTTCAATTTTTTTGTAGCTATTTGGCTGCCACTTGCCGACAGGAATTTATATCAAAGATCAAAGAAGATTTTGATCGGGCATTCAGATACTTGAATACCTGATTCGGATAACCGAGTTGGGCATTCGAATACTCGATTAATAAAATCGGATTTGCATCGGGTATAGAAATTGAGCAAAATCAGGATCAGATATCCGATTTTTTCGAGTAGGGTACCCGACCCGTTTAGTCACCCCTAGATGTCATTGTAAAATTAAACTAAATCACAATATATTAAAAGCGAAGGAAAAAAAATACTTTCTTCGTCCACGATAAATGTATCACAATTGCTTTATTCGACATCTGTGAAAAGTGTATCAGTTGCAAATAGTGGCTGCTGCTCTCATAGCAGCAATCATGCAACGCCACCACACAATCCCGCAAATCCGAGGGCCGATACGTCGTTAGTGGCCCATCCCACCATGCCAAAAAGACCGCCGCCACCGCCACCATAGAAGTCAAGAAACCAACCATGCTACTCGAAAGTATTAGCATGCTTGCATGCATGCGCTTTTTGTTATTTTGTTTCAGTAGTTTGTTAGGTAGTTGTGGTGATGTGGCAAAGTTGTTAAAGCTAACTTATCCTTTTGTAATACGTATGAGGAACTCTGTGTAATCTCTATAAATAGAGAACAAGCAATGAATAAAACTGATTTTCCTCTTTATCCCTTATGGCTTTATTCATAATCTAACATGGTATCGAGCTTATTCATTGATCATTTTTTTCTTGGTTCATTTCGGCTTTTTTCTTCCCGAGTCATGGATCATTCCACCACATCTTCCACCATCTCTCTCCCAACCATGCATCCTATCAGTTTGAAACTGGATCGATCAAACTATAGTTTCTGGAAATTTCAGGTGCTTGCTACAGCACGAGCTTATGGTTTTGAAGACATATTGCTTCAATCTGCACCACCGCAATTTCTTCTGTCGCATCCTTCTGGGGAAGGAACGATTCAGACTGCTTCTGCCGTAAATCCTATCTATCTCGATTGGCTTCGTCGAGACCAGTTCATGTTTAGTTGGATACTTACATCTATTTCTCCCAAAATGTTGGGTTACATTGGTAGATGTACTACTGCAATTTGGAGTGCTTTTGAAACATTGTTTCATTCTCAGTCGAAAGCTCACACGATGCGGCTTCAAATCACCGCAGTGTTGAAGAAAGGAGCCTCTTCGATCGATGACTATATTCTCAAATTTCGAGAAATTTCGATCAATTATATAATATTGGTCAACAGATTTCTGAATCTGATCTCATTACCTATATCCTTCAAGGAATTGGTGCAGAATTTGAAAGCATCAGTGTGTTGTTGTCATCTAAATGTGAGGAGTTATCTCTCCATGAAGTTCAGTTTGCTCTTCAAACTCATGAGCTCCAGCTTCAGAACCAAGCCATTTCTACGAACACTGTTCATGCAGCTTTTCAACCTCAAGTTAATGCTGCGTATCATCAAAACTATGGACAACAATCATATGGTCAATCTCGAGGTCGTGGAAACAGATCTGGAAGAGGTATGAGCAATCGTGGCAGAGGAGGAGGTCGATACTCAAGTGGTAATAGACCTATCTGCCAATTATGTGGAAAACCTAATCATGTAGCTCTCAAATGCTACAAAAGGTTTGATGTCAGCTTCAATGGACCAGAATCTATACTATTTCCTTCGTCTCAATCTCAAGCACATATTGTTTCTACTGAAGTTCCACCATCATCTACTAATTCAGTTTTGCCTTTTAGCTCTACATCTCAGGTCGCATCCATATCTCATATATCTCCTGCAGCTTATAGTGTCTCATCTCCTCGCTCTCAAACTTCAAGTTCATCTGATTGGTACTTGGACTCCGGAGCATCTGCGCATGTCACTGCTGATCCTAGCTCCTTACATGCTCACTATCCATATACTGGATCCGAAATGTTAAACGTAGGTAATGGTTCTCAAATCATATTACTCACATTGGATCTACCTCTCTCTTTAACACTCAATCACCCCATCCCCTGTTACTTAGCAATGTTTTGTTTGTTCCTCACATAACAAAAAGCCTTCTCAGTATATCAAAATTCACCACAGACAATGATGTGTTCTTAGAATTTCATTCAGATTTCTGTTTTGTTAAGGACAAAACGTCTCGCAAGGTCCTGCTGGAGTAGGGGTGAGCATTCAGGCGGTTCGGTTCAAAATCGAATCGAACCTGAAAAACCGAAAAACCGAATTTTTTTAAAACCCAAACCGAACCGAACCGTTTTCTATATCCAAACCGAACCGAAATATTCGGTTTGGTTCGGTTCGGTTCGGTTCGGTTTTAACCGAATTTAAATTATAATTAATATAAATATTATAATATGTATTATATAATATACATTATATATATATAATTATATATATGTATATAATATTAACTAATTTAATATTAATAATATAAATAACATATATAATATATATATATATATATATATATATATAAAATAAAAATAAAAAAATTCGGGCGGTTCGGTTTGAAAACCGATTTTTTTTACCCAAACCGAACCGAATTAATTTCGGTTTTAAAATTTTGAAACCGAACTGAACCGAATTACTGTACAAACCGAATCAAACCGTTAATTTCAGTTCGGTTCGGTTCGGTTCGGTTTTTCGGTCCGGTTCGATTTTTGCTCACCCCTATGCTGGAGGGAACCCTTAAAGATGGTCTGTACTATTTGGATCTCACAAAGTCCACATCGCATTACAGACCTACGTCTTCAGGTTTTTCCTCACCAACTACCACTTTATCATCCACTTGTCATGTTGTCCAAAAAAATAAAAGCATGAAGTTGTGGCATGCTCGTCTTGACCATCCGTGTAATAGTGTGTTGGGTAAGACTTTGCAAGCTATGAATGTACCTGTATCAGTGTCGAACTCTAGCTTTTGTGATGTATGTGCTTTAGGGAATATACATTCATTTACTTTTCCTTCGGTAGATGTCACCACTACTGCTCCTTTTCAACTTGTCCACAGTGATGTATGGGGACCTAGCCCAATTGTGTCGTCTGATGGTTATCGTTACTATGTTCATTTCATTGATGACTTTACAAGATTTACTTGGATTTTTCCTTTAGTTGCAAAATCTGAAGTGTCGTCTGTCTTTAAAAAATTTTACAACTTTGTTGAACGCCAATTCCAAACAAAAATTTTGGCTGTGCAATCGGACTGGGGAGGGGAATACAGACCTTTGAAGCCTTTACTTACGTCGTTAGGAATCATCTTTAGGCATCCTTGTCCCTACACGCATCAACAAAATGGTAAGTCTGAACGAAAACATAGACACATCATTGAGCTCGGTCTTACGCTACCATTCATTGCCTTCCACGGTATTGTTACGGTGGACGCGTTTCAAACACTGCCTTCCTTATAAATGCACTGCCTACTCCATCCTTAGCCAACACATCTCTCTATTCTGCTCTTTACAAAACACTTCCCGACTATAATTTCGAGGGTTTTGGTGTAGTCGCTTTCCTATCTCGCATCAGCATAACACGCCCAAGCTACAATACAGATCGTCTAAGTGTCTCTTTCTAGGATATAGTCCTGATCATAAGGGGTATAAGTGCCTTCATCTTACTGGTAGGCTATACATTGCTAGGACTGTATTATTCAATGAATGCGAATTTCCGTATCCTGCGCTTTTTACCTCAGAAAATAATCCTCCTACATTATCTTCTCATTCCCTTCCTTCCTCATGCATACATATACCGATACATCCGATTATCATTCTGTCAAACTTTTGATGTTCCAAATGATCAAGGTATCTTCTTTTACTCATATGTCTTCACCTCCATGCCTTCTTCCCCACTCATATGTCTTCACCTCCATGACTCTTTCTATTCCCTTAGCTCATCCCCTCATGCCCCCATCCAAGAGTTCCACGTCAAATATTCCTATTCCCACCTCTTCACCATTCCAGTTCTATCCGGCTTCCACTTCTCCAAGATTGTCTCACAAACATCATTTTCCTCCTCCTCAAAATTCTCACCCATGACCACTCGATCTAGAAATGGTATTTTAAACCAAAGGTTTACTTAGCCATGTCGCATATACCGCTTCTTCTATTTTCTCACCCATCGGCTCTCTAAGATCTCTTCATACCGCTACCAAATTTATCGAGCCAACGCCCCGACTCGAGGCAATTGCTCATCCTCTCTCGGTTTAAAGCCATGGCGCATGAGATGAAGCTATAAGGATGAAAGACACGTGGGATGTTGTTCCTCCTACAACTGATATGCACCCAATTGACTGTAAATGGGTTTATAGAGTCAAGTTATTTGCCGATGACACGCTTGATAAACTCAAGGCTCGTCTTGTGGCCAAGGTCTTTCAGCAACTCGCTGGTCTTGACTTTCTCGAGACGTTTAGTCCGGTTGTGAAACCGGTTTCTGTCAGACTTGTTTTTGCCTTGGCAGCTACCTACAGTTGGGAGGTACAACATATAGACATTAATAATGCCTTCCTCAATGGTCATCTTGATCGACCAGTTTTTATGAAGCAACCTCCAGGTTTTATAGATCAGAATCATCCGGATTGGGTTTGTCGTTTGAAGAAGTCGTTGTATGGATTAAAACAAGCCCCTCGTGCTTGGTATGAAAGGCTTAAAAATCACTTAACTGCCTTTGGGTTTAAATACTCGAATTCTGATCACTCGTTCTTTTATATGAGGTAGCATGGCAAACTCTTGTTGGTTTTGGTTTATGTCGATGACATACTAGTTACAGGTGATGATTCTTCAATGGTAAAGGAGTTTATCTCTACTCTCTCTTCGGAATTTGCTCTAAGAACTCTTGGCAATGTGAAGTTTTTTCTTGGCATTGAGGTTTCCAAAAAGGGGTCAACTTTCACCTTATCTCAGACCAAGTATGTACGGGATCTTCTTGCTAAAACCCACCTGCTTGATAGCAATCCTCAGCCATCGCCTTACCACACTGGGACTAAGCTTCATAAGAGTGACAATCCATTGTTTGATGATCCTACTCTCTACCGAAGCACCATTGGCGCGCTGCAGTATCTTACCATTACAAGGCCGGATATTTCTTATATGGTGAATAAGTTGAGTCAGTTTCTTCAACATCCTACTCAACTTCAGTGGAAAGCATGTAAACGTCTCCTTCAATATCTCAAGGGTACCCTCAGTCACGCTCTCGTATTCAAACCATCTCAAGATGTCATCTCTATCCGCTACTCCGTCTTGATTGGGCTAGTTCCATTGATGACCGTAAATCAACTGGCGGTTACTTTGTGTTCATGGGTTATAATCTTCTGGCTTGGAGTTCTAAGAAACAAGGTGTCGTTTCTCGGAGTTCAACTGAGTCGGAGTACAGGTCACTTGTCGATACCGAATGGAACTTGTGTGGATAAAATCTCTTCCTTGAAATGGCTTTTCACCGCCACAAATGCGTGATATGGTGTGTGACAATAAGTGCAAACCTCAATAGCATCAAATCCGGTTTACATGCTCGTACTAAACACATTGAGATCGATGTGCATTTTGTTCGGGATAAAGTTTTAAACGTGAGTGGATGTTCGTCATATCGCATCTGATGACCAAGTTGTCGATATTCGACCAAGCTATTATTGTTGCTCGCTCAATCTTCTTACTCAAAAGTCGCCTTCGACAGCCGATGATCACTGTTCGCGGGGGTTGTATTAGCATGCTTGCATGCATGCGCTTTTTGTTATTCTGTTTCAGTAGTTTGTTAGGTAGTTGTGGTGACGTGGCAAAGTTTGTTAGATACCACTTGTTATGATCAAGCTAATTGATCATGACCAAAAGTTATCCAAATTCTTCAAAAACGTGAGTAATGATTTGAAGAAGACAAACAATTGGAATGTATATTGCGTAACAAAAGTTTTCTGTTGAAATGATATCTTCGATACTTCTATTTACGATTACGAGATTATTTATAGTAATCCTCACTTAACCAACACTAAACAAAGATAATCGCTCTTTAATTTTAACCGACTCGCTTGTAGCTCTTCAACGCTTAACCGATTTTGTAACGGCTTTGACACGTGGCCTTGCTTCCGCATTCATTATTGTTGCGCTCCTTCCGCCTTTACTCGTGCTCCCACCGCATGTCTTCTATCCGGAGTCGCATGGCTTATGCATGGTATAACACCGCCTCCCTTCAAACACGACTTGTCCTCAAGTCATAAACAACTCAGAAATTTGGATTCCATGGTGGAAAAATCTTCCCACGTAACTCGCTTCGGTAAACGGGACCATTGTATTAACACTTCCGCGCACGGGTCGTTATTTTGCGAACTAGCCTCCGAGCTAAAACCTCGACGGAATGAGCAAAACTTTACCATCATCATCGAAGTCCGCAACGAGGCGGTGACACTATTTGGATTTAGTACCACGCTTGAGAAGGCTCACATGAAAGCATGGATGTAATTTGGAGGAAGGCGGTGGCGGAGTTCATATCTCGCCAACCCTACCTTCCGAATAATTTGAACGCCCGCGTATCTTGGACTCAATTTCCAACATTTATGCAGACGTAGCGAATGTTGCCAGATGGTTTCAATTTGAGGTAAACCCACCATTCACTTGAAATTCTCCGGGAGTCCGTCTTCGATCCATGAGAGACTTCATACGGTCTTGAGCTTTTTGTAATGAGCGTTTAAGGTGCGATCGTATGTCAAGCTTCTCCGTATGGTGGCCTCGACTCCAATTACATGCGGCTCGGTGTATGATGAGAGGCCGTAGGTGTAGGTTTATATCCATATAAAGCTTCAAAAGAGTCGATTCAATTGTTGTGTGGTAGCTCGTATTATACCGTATTGACTAATGGCGACCATGAAATCCACTTTTTCGCTCACCGTCCACACATACAACGAAGGTAAGTTTCAAGCATTGATTCACCCTCTCACTTTGCCCATCCGTTTGAGGGTGGTAGGCGCTTAGATGTTGCTTAACCCCGGTGAAACGAGCAACGATCTCCAAAAGTGGCTAGTAAAAATGCATCGCGATCCGACACGATCATCGGGTGTAGGCCGTGAAGTTTATAGATGACCTCCGGAAAATAGTCGCACAACGGAAGTCAGATACGGGTGTTGAAGGGCTACAAAATGCATATTTTGTGAATCTATCCACAATCACCCCAAATAGAATTTTTACTTGCCGACACGGGTAGCCCTCTATAAAATCCATCGTAAGATGTTGCCATGCTGTGCTTGCATGCGGAGTGGTTGTAATAATCCGGGAGCGTGTGGTTTCATGTTTGCTCAATCGACATTGATGGCACCGTGTCACATAGTCTCGACTTCTTCCCGTAGTCGCGCCATAAAAATGTGGACCGAATCCTTTCAAAAGTGGCATTGATACGGAATGCCCTCCATAGTTAGAACTATGCATGTAGGATATGATTGTTGTTCGCAATCCACTTCCATTCCCCACATATAATTTCCCTTTAAATCGCAAAGACAATCCACTATGATAAGAAAATAGCGATAAGTCATAGGGAGTTACCGCAAGACGTGATGGCCTCATACCGTAATGTCATCTTTGTAGTCATTAATCAATTCACCCGTCCATGATGGTGAGCAAATCGTAATGGCATGGCATGTACCATCAATTCCTCCTTTGTGATAACAAGATCGCTACTTTGTTATCCACGCCTTTTTATACTCTATCTTGTAATCGAACCCCAAAGAATTTCGTGAGATATTTATGTTGTATAGGGGTGGATAGCTTCGCTCAATAAGTGTTTTAGACTCGATGATCCGCTCGGATAATAAAGCGAGCGTGGAGCAAACACGCACGTCATTTTTCGATCGCTAATAAGATAGCCAAAACTCTTCTCATACGCTGATAGCCCTTTATTTTGATAGCTAATGCGATGATGAAGGCATTGGATGATTATCTTGCATGAGAACAGCCCAATCCCATTGTATGATGCATCCGTTTCCAATACAAATGCTTTATCAAGTCCGGCAAGGCAAGAAGCGGTGCCGTAGTCATGGCATGTTTCAAAGCTTCAATGCCCGGTGCCTTACTCGACACCACCGGAATCCTCCTTCTTTGTGAGATTGTTGAGTGGTTTAGCAATGGCACCATAGTCACGTATGAATTTGCGGTAGTACCTGTTAGGCCGAGGAAGCCTCGTAGCGACCGGTGTTTTTGTTTAGGCCACCACCATCGCCAATTTTCGGTGGATCGTGCTACCCTTTGCTATCAATAATATGCCCCAAATACTCAACTTGCTTACGCAGAATACGCACTTGAAGCTTTAGCGAACAACCGGTTTTCATGTAATATTATGATGGCTGCTTCCAAATGTTGGAGATGCTCACTTTGCGACTTACTATACACCAATATATCATCGAAAAACAAGTATGAACCGACTAAGGCGAGGTTTGAAGATCGAATTCATGAGGGCTTGGAACGTCGCCGATGCGTTCATGAGACCAAACGGCATGACTCAATTCAGATAACCCACCGGGTCGTCACAAATGCCGTCTCAGATATGTCATCTTTATCCATACGAATTTGATGATAACTCGCGAAGGTCGATTTTTGAAAACACGATGGCGCCCTAATTCATCCGAGAAGTCGTCGATCAATGGTATCGAAAACCGCTTTGATCGTGAGGAGTTGAGTTTTTCATAATCGATACAAAATCGCCAAGATCCATCTTTCTTTTTGACTAAAAGGATCGGAGATGAAAAGCAGACTTGTACTCGGTTGAATGACTCCATTCTGCAACATTTCTTGGACCAATTTTTCAACTTCGATCTGTTGTAGGTAAGGATATTTGCAGGCCCTCTGTTTGAATGGTGTTGTATCCCGCTTTAACATAATCTTGTGATTACGACTTCGTTGTGGTGGTAACTCCACTTTGGGGTTTCAAAGATCAAACATATTTTCGATCAAAGGAATTACCTCTTCATTGAATTGCATGCTTGAACCACCTTATCTGCTACGATCATGCATAGCAACCGAATAGAACTTCTTTCCTTTCTTGATTGTTTTCGATATTGCTTAACGGATATCATTCGCAATGATACTTCTTGTTTACTTCCTCGCAAAGATAATAGTTTTTCTCCTTTTCAAATGTGATGCTTTGGTTGTTGAAATCGAAGGTGATCGGCCCCATTTGTCTTAGCAAATCCACACCCACAACCATATCACATCCTCCCACCGTAGTATTCTTATTGGTGCATTGAATTTGCAGCCCCCATTTCCCATTCTAGCTTGGGGGCGTGTATCACATCGATTTGTCCTCCATCCGCGACGGTCACGAGTAAAGGATTCAGATATTCCAACTCGCATCTCATCCTTTGAGCCATGATTAGATCCAAGAAGTTGTGTGTGCTTCCAGATCTATCAACACTTTGTTACTTCACGGCCGCCAACTTTACCATGAATCGATGGTATCTCATTGCTAACCGACTGCAAGCGCACTTAATGAGATTTGTAAATCTTCTTCTCTGTCTCGATCTCTTGTAGGATTAACTCGAGTTCTTCCTCTTCACGATGCATATGATTGTGAATAATTTTACATTTATGGCCCGATTGATACGGCTCATCGCAATGAAACACACC
Organism: Salvia rosmarinus; assembly: GCA_036937905.1. Lineage (NCBI taxonomy): Eukaryota > Viridiplantae > Streptophyta > Magnoliopsida > Lamiales > Lamiaceae > Salvia > Salvia rosmarinus. The sequence continues at coordinate 55,892,121 of CM072821.1, read as the reverse complement.
GCTTCTTCCTTCGATCTTCAATCTCTGGTGATGATTTCTGAATGCACTTTGTTTTGAAGGCCTTCGTTTGTTGTCGTGCTTGAGCCGCTCTCGCTCACTTTCTTCCACCGTAATCATTCACTTTGCTTACTTGTTTGGACCTCTCCCCAACGCCGAAGAGTGTAGTTCCTGCTTTGGGCTAACTTAATAGCTTGCTCCAACTTTTGAGGTTCGAACATTTCGACTACACTTGATATTTCCTCCTTGAGGCCACCTACATAACACCGTATGAAGTAATCTTCATCTAAGTTTCGATTACTTATCGCAATAAATGTCTTGAGTTCTTCAAAGCGATGAGTGTATGTTGATCGTCGGTTAATTGTCAGATGATTGAATTGGGAAATCGGGCTTTTCCTTTCACTTGTAAAATCTATCAATCACCATTTCACCGAACCTTTCCATGATAACCCTCCATCCCTTCTACATATTCAAGGTACCATAGATCGGCCATACCTTCCATATACATGGCGGTGTAAAAACTTTTTCACTTCATGCATGGGATTGACCGCAAAATATTTACAACATTTTCGATCCATTGCATAGATTTTCACCGTGGAATTTTGGAAATTCGAGTTTTGCACGCGGTAATGTAGCTAATTTGAGTGGTCAGTATTATCTTTGCCTTTGCTTTGACTCGTGGTGTCTCCTCTCCTTTCTCCTCCAGATTCTCCGCTTCCATCGTTGCCACTTTCTTGTTCGCTTTCCCTTTGATCGCGCCTCTTTCCTCATCTCTTCAAATTGCGTTTGCATCATTGTAATCATCGATTCACTCGTTCTTTGTTGGATCTTTAGCATCGTGCTTCAATGTTAGATACCCTTGCTTCCATCCTTGTCTTCACAGGCATGAATTTCTTGACGACGGTGGCGTGGTCTTGAGGCTCGATACCACTTGTTATGATCAAGCTAATTGATCATGACCAAAGTTATCAAATTCTTCAAAAACGTGAGTAATGATTTTGAAGAAGACAAACAATTGGAATGTATATTGCGAACAAAAGTTTTCGGTGAAATGATATCTTCGATACTTCTATTTACGCTCGAGATTATTTATAGTAATCCTCACTTCTTAACCAACACTAAACAAAGATAATCGCTCTTTAACAATTTTAACCGACTCGCTTGTAGCTCTTCAACAGTTTAACCGATTTTGTAACACTTTGACACGTGGCCTTGCTTCCGCATTCATTATTGTTGCGCCCTTCCGCCTTTACTCTCGTGTTCTACCGCATGTCTTCTATCCGGGTCTGCATGGCTTATGCATGGTATAAGTAATTATGGTAATTTCATTAGATAGCTTAATGGATTTTCGGTTTTGTAGGAGCGAGTGACATGGATTGAACAATTAAAACCCTAACTCACTGCATCAACTCTCAACTCAATTACACAACTATTGGATGTCGACGATAAAATTGACTGCATAAAAGAACAATTTAGATAACGGAAGTCAAAGCCCCAAATCAATTTGGAGTTTCGACGTCGAATGAACGCTCTATATCTCACTCCAATCTCGTGCAAAAATTAGAGAGACAAATTTAATACAAATCAAAAGATTGCAACGTATATAAAATGTCATAAAATATACGGTTAGAAATATATCTAACAAAATAGAAATGTGATGGAACTTAATATGTGGTTAGAAATTCCTACATATGCATGTATTTTATTATATTATTTTAATAAAAAATAAAAAATAAATTATCAAATACAGTCACCATTTATTTTCTTAAAGGCTTCTTAATTAACTGCACCTTCTTCGTTATCTATAACGTTATATTGACAATGGTCGAGAAATATAAGCTCCTTCAGAAAAAAAATCAAATGTTTGCATACTACAGTAAATGGATGAAGAAGATTGACTGAATTTACTTTATAACAGAGCATAATTTATATGAGAAAGATTTACAACAGGAAAAAGCCTAACAAACTACAATCACATCCAAAAGCTATGGTTACGTCTTACATTCAAGGATATAAGATTTCTAACCTCAAAATATGCTGATTGTTCTGGAAATATTTCAGAAGTTGTCCAAGCAGCAGAATCTGAAGAGACCTCATCATCATCGTCGTTCATGCCACCTTGTTGGTGCAGGTCAGTATAACAGATTTCAGCTCCTCTTTGCTCAGAGAAGTTTGCACCATTACCTGTGGAAAAAAACAAGGAATATTCTCTAGGGTAAAGTTATGTTCCTCTAATGATACTCTATTTACTAGATTTTGTAACAAGAAAAAAAACTATAAAAGTTTAAACCTCTTGTACTCTATTTCCAGCTCGAGCAAGCAATTTGTACTGATTTTCGAACATAGAGGCCATATAAACCTGCATGATAACTTCACATATCAATCATCTCCTACGTATGAAGTCAATTGTTCAAATATGAAAGATTAACAATCATAATAAGTTTCGTAGTTTTCCATTGGATAAGTATTTGAATAATTAAATGATCCGGCAGGCTCAAAATTGCTCAATCCATCACATTATGCAGTAGCTTGCCAAAATTATTTTGCCTACCTAAGCTATCACCCGACGTAAATGCCCCCTAAAAGGATAGTAATACTCTAGTATTAGCACAACAAAGATTTGCAACAAAAGAAGGGCAAGAGAGAACCAATAATTCCTATTCCATTAGACGACTGAAATAACCAGTTTAATATCTTTTCTGGTTGACTTGATTAACTTCACCTGAAACGTAGGCGCCAAACCCGGGCTCAAAAAGTAGCGTCCTTTTGACACTGACTGGATCCCATCGAACTGCCTCAATTCTTTCATCAGCAACTCAACATCGGCCCACTACATAATTGCAGGATAATGAACTTTACGTGGTGAAGATGCAACATGCCAACAGCATTTAAAAATTGCTAGTATTAAAAATTCATTTATAACCTCGGAATCTGCCTCAGCTACTTCAAGTCTACCATCCAAAGTATTCTGGTCACCAACCACAGCCTCCAAGGTCTCCATCAGGGGATCCGGCTGCCACGAGAAAAGATAAAGCCATTCTAATTAGCAAGAAACTTTCAACGGCAAAGTGCCACTGACCAAGTATAGTAGTTACCATTATTTCCTTTAGGGACAAAAATATACGTTCAAGCAAAAAATCCAATTGATGGACTTTGGCATCAACAATCTGCATCCAAAAGAACTTCCTCAGCCTAAGTAAAAGTATGCATAAAAGGTCAGATTTCTAGTAGAATGAACATGAAGGATTGATACTTAAATCTTTCACACAACATACCTGGCCAACTTTGAAGTATGATGCAGGATCTAAGGTAGGCCCCAAGAAACTTCCGTCTGGTGAATAAGTGCAGAAACTCCTTCAACCTAGGTAAAAGATATTCATCAATGATAAATATTCATATGTCATGAAGGTAAACGTGTAATAGACTCTTTAGCTGTTTGAACAGCTAATCATTTCGAAAAGTAACCATTACATAGTCAAAGCTCAAACCATTATGTTGACCTTTTATAGAAGATCATGGGTGTATATTAAGACTTAAGAGTGAGAACAAAACCGAAAATAGAACTTAACCTAAGTTGTGACAGTAATTTGACTCAATCGATCAGTTTCTATAATTAACCAGCAAAAAACCTTATAACCGAATAAATCGATGTTTAATTAAAGTCTTGATTGGTTTTAACTTGCTTGTAGTTCTTGAAAATGTGAAACGGCCATAATGAATTAATGATGATGTTATCTGATTAGCCATTCCGGGTGAATTTATTTCGGTTTGTATTATTGAACTAAAAAATATGTATTTCAGACTTGAAGTAAAAAACCATTTAGTGCTTAAATATCCTATATTCTAATACTATTACAAAATCACATAATCAAAAAGTGAAGCCCAACCAAAATTGTTCATTTTTTTAACAAAATAAAACCAAAAAATGTGAGCCTATTCAACCAGGTTATTACAGTAACTTGGTTCAGTTGTAAAGTTTAAAATGCTAATTCGACTTAGTTTGGTTGAAAAATTAGTTAAAACCGACCAAATTGACTGACTACTAGCCGCTCATCCCTAGTGTAAATAGAACACTTCATTTACCTCAACAAAGACACCGAAATATGTAATCTTTTTAATGCAGCACTTGACTACATCTCCAACACTCAGCCGTGCCTGCAGTGCAGGAAAGTATAAAGGTTCAGGACATTAAGTTGGGAATTAAATCGAGCAGATCTGCACACTTTTATAGGAAATTAAAATATCTTAGGACCGTTTTCCAACATCTTACCATCAGATCTCTCTTCTTTTCTACTAATTCTTCCTTCTCTTTTGGTTTTATCGAAAATATTAGCCTCCGAGAATTTCTGTCAGCCAATACTACTCCCACGTAGATTCTCTGCAAGTGCGGGCCATTAGGTACAAAGTAATAAAAATGAAATGAAAAGGTAATGGCTTGAAATCTTGTCATATAAACCTGACCAACAAATGACGATAAGAATTTAAGTTTCTCTTGGTCATAGAGCATAAGAAGATCCTCGAGTTTCATATCTGATGTTAATGCATCGTCACTCTTATTACCAATTTCTGAACTTTTCACCGACTCAGAGGCATCCATCACACTAGTAGCTTCATATTTTCCAATTATGCCCAGGTTTTGCCGGTAAAGGGATGGATCTAAACCTTTTCTTCTCAACCAAGACTCGAAAGCTAAGAATTTCCACCTAGCAGCAAGATTGCGATATGGTAGAAAACCAATCAAGGAACCAAACGACACCTGTAAGCGAAAAAAGAAACTAAAACAGTTATAGCTGAACTATGAGTATCAGCACTATAAATAACAACCAGACTAGAATAACAAGTTAACCCACAACGAATCCTCTAGTACTTGCGCTGATCAATTCCACTTCTTCTCTTTCTCCAGTCTTGACCAGCTGTTCTGCTCTCGTCCAGTCATCATCCTCCCGTTCCTAGATAAGTAGGCAACAATCAGATTCCAAACACAACATTTTGGAATTAAGAATAGACTGAAGATCGTAGCCAACCTTAATGGGTGATGTTGTAATGAAGTTCTCCAGCTCTGAAGGATTACCCAAGCTGTCGGGATTTATAGGAGCCACCTCATTTCTAATTTTCAGATCTGCTGGTTTAAAAGTGGCACCTAATCTATAGCATAGCATCACAGTAGAAAAACAGCACTATAATCAAGCAGTAGGAGGATAAACTTAATGGAAAGCCATACCTAGCAGCATTTTAAGATGCAGTGGAGAATTAGACGGACTGTATTACCTTTCTGGTTTGCCTATAAGCATAGTATCCGTAGAGACTGCAGGGGTACTTCTAGAAAGTTCACCAGAAGTGAATGTTTGCCCGCCAGACCGCATATCCGCCTGCAATTCTTGAAAAAGCACCGAGACATTTAATATAATTGTGAAGTTTAATACTTCAATACACCACCAAGATATATGATTTTATAAAGCAGAGTGTTCAACTAAAAGGTAATCAAACTACCTTTTCCCAATCCATCATCTGAAGTAGATTCTTCTTGGCTGGTTTCACCGGACGAGCTCTGACTGATTTCATTGGTAGTCACTTGCCGATTAACCGAGTTGCAAACATCGGACTTATTCTCAGCGATAACGTTACTGGAGCTAAGTTCAGTATACTCTTTTGGTGAGTCATGTGCTGCCTCCACATTTGAATTGAGCTTCATCAGCTCCGGCTTTTTCACAAGAGGGGCAGAACCTTCGATTTTGTCCACCAATCCAGTTTTACTATCTAAAGAATCTGGGTGGCTGTCTTCTTCTCCAGCTTCCGGTTTCGATGTTATTGGTTCAGGTTTCTTTAACAATGTGATATCACTAAACCTCTCTTTCTGCGGTTCTTTTCCCATTCTCAGTGACAAGTTTGGCCTCATTCCAAACCTTGTGGATCCACTCGCACCATTATCCTCATTAAAGGATCTTGGTTTTCGTAAGATAACATCAGGAACGCTGCTTTTAGTCTCTTCTGAATCCTTTTTAATCAGGGGGATAGAACTTTTAGCATTTGTTTCCACAGGTTTAGCAGTTGCTTCAAACTTGGCTCCTTTCTTTAATACAGGTCGGACCAAATTTAGACCTTGCACGGATTTCACCGACTTCTTTTGATCAGGCAAATCGAATGGGACCTCCTCTGTGTCTCCATCCAATGCTCTCCCCTTCTTCTTATCTAATAATTTCTCAATTTCCAAATAAGACACATCTGGATTCGATTTTCTACCCATTATCTGAAAAATTATAGCAAAGTGAAAAATGCAGCAAACCAAAGAGTACAGGACAATGCAGAACACTCCAACATATATTTCAAGGTAGCAGAGAAATCTCAAAAGTTACAAAAACAAAAGCGTATATGTTGTTATTCTTCATAAATCAGTAAAACACCTGCACCGTGAAACTGTGATTAACCGGATAAGTCCAATACATCAGTCCAAAGCCTAGTTCAACGCATAAATCTAGAGCTAGTTAGATGCCACTTATAGGTAAATAATATGTCTCCTTCAAAGGAAAGCATTCATCCAATGTACACACCAACAATCAGATACTCATGAAGGGCAGATGCTACACCACTTCATCTGGTGTGGCATTTACAACAATGTAAAGCATGTTTAAATCCACTTTCCTTCCCAACCAAAAGTAATCAACAAAAAATCATTAAAGAAATTAAAAACGAAATGAAAGGAAATAAGCAAGCTAACATCATCTATCTATTTTGCTATCTTTCTTTCTCCAATTACCAATCAAAGCAACATCAAAAAGCCAAAAGTGTGCACTACAAACACTTTTAACTCAATTAGTAAGTTCATTTAAATCATCACTGGAGATTCCCTTCCCAGTTTCAACCTTTCAGCATTCTAAAAGCAGATATCCAAGGAAGGGAAAAGAAATTAGTTATAGGCACCTTGGCTAAAGTGATTTTGGGGTCTTCCCCAATCATTCGACCAAATTTAAGCTCCATATTATCCCACTCATCAAGCTGCGGTTCATCTTTTGATGCAGAAACCCAAATTTTTCTGGGTTTTCTGCAAGGGAAATTCAGAATTCCGGATTTCTTGGCATGAGAAACGGGTTGTGAAAAGAATTGAATTGCAGAGAGAGTGGTGGAATTGGCAGTAGTGCTGAGAGTGAAACTATCCATTGTTGATGAGATAAGGCGATGCTCATGTGATAAGGTTAATAAACTATGAGATTTGTGGGCTTAGCAAATTTTTTCAGAAAATGTACAGTTATTTTTTAGGGAAGTGGGAGATTGGTGAAGAGAAACAAGATGAAGCAAAACGGTAGGAAGAACCTGTCATTATTTATCCTCAGTAGTGATAGAGACAAGATATTTTGATTATATCATATGGTAATAATACCTCATCTCATAAAATTATTTATTATTGAATCGAGTTCGATTTGAATTTAGCAATTATATTATGGATAACGATTTATTCACAAATTATTTATTATTAAGTCGACTTTGATTTCAAGTTAACATATATTTGTGGATAGTGATTTTTGTACAAATTATTTATTATTGAATCGAGTTTGATTTCAATTTAACAAGTATATTTGTGGATAACAATTTATTTACAAATTATTTATTATTAAATTGAGTTCGGTTTCAAATTAGAAAGTAATTTGTTTATTCTAAAATAATATGATATATTTACTAAAATATAATGTTTTCATGTAACAAATAAGGTTGACTAAACAAGTGATTGAATTATAAAGATATCAATTACAACACATTAATATAACTCTATATGTTTACATATACATATCAAACTTATTCACAAACTAACAGATCTAATATTATCAAATCAAGTATTTACTCTTGATAGTAATCGAAATATACGGTTTTTCTTTTTTTTTTAAAAATCGTGCTGATGACAAGTTCTTTGGTAATGTTTATAATTCATATATGTGCACTACAAAGAGTGGAGTTTATTGTTGATACTCCAATCAATCTTACATTCATCTCAAATATTGAAGCTAGCAATTTGTTTCATGTTATATATATATATTTCATTTGTTTCAGTTTCTATTTTTATTTATTTATTTTTGCAGATAGAAAGAAGTTAAACCAATTGTTGGGTGTGCTTATGAACGAACGAGTCTCTTTAGCTTCTTAGTAAGTTATAAAAAAGCTCTTCTAGTTTAATGACTAGTTGCTCATCTCGTAATTTGGTGGACGCCAAGTAAAATAATGACTAGTTGCTCATCTCGTAATTTTGTACATCCGTCTGTATCGTATGGACAAATATAATCCGATCCAAATAAACAACAAACTTGTACGATTGAATGCGATTGAGGGAACAGTACTACCGCTCTCCCCACTCTCACTGCACACACATACACGAAAAACGTATCTCTCTCTTCCTTTGCGACTCTGTTGCTGCCATGGAGCCTCCGGCAGCATCATCGATGTCTCTCCAGAATCCGGTGACATCAGCGGCTATTGGTTATCGCCCTGACCATCGCCGTGCCCATCACACACTACCATCTCTTTCTATCGATCATTCTCTCGTTACTTATAACTTCTCCCGTGACCGATCTGCCACCCTTAAGGCATCGCTATCTAGCAATTGTTGGAAAGAAAAGATCTCAAACTGTTAAGATTACTGTGAAAGCTGAAAACCAACAAAGCCTTGCAAAAGCTGGAGAGAATTTACCTCATAGAGTTGGATTGAGAAAAGATTTAAGAGCTCTTCTTTTTTTCCTATACTCAGTCGAGAGCTTCTCTTACTTTATATCCCTTTTTTTCTCTTCAAATTGTACAGCATTCATCAGCTTATGTGATGTTAAAGGTTGAGTGCTTGATGGATTCTAGGAGTCTTGTTGATTGACTTGGACGGTACTAGAATGAGCAAGTATATCACTGTTTCTAAGGTATACCCTTAGAACGAAACATGCAAAGTTGCATAACTCATCATTGATCTAACCATTTCTATGAGAGCCATATTTTTTGCTCTAACACCGTTTTGTTACGGTGTGCCCTGTGTTGTTAGTTGGGACATAATCTCACATTGTACCATGTAGTTTGTGAACTCGTTGTTGAGGTATTCACTACCGTGATTAGACCGTAAAGACTTGATACTTTTACATAGCTTTGTCTCCACTTTCGCCTTAAATTATTTGAATTTCTCAAAGCATTCAGACTTGCAATGAAGCGGGTAAATATATCCGTACCTTGAGTAATCATCAATGAAAGTGACAAAATACTGAGAATGGAGTAACTGTAAATTTTCCCAACGCTTCATTCTTAGCAAGTCTTTAGATCATATTTAGAATTATGTGACCTAGTCTAAGATGCCAAAGATATGTATAGTCCTCTTATGAAGAAAATTTCATTTTCTTATGATTTGATGTAGTAGATACAACATAGTTGTAGGTATTATGCTTAGTAGAAATATTATGAAGAGAGTTGTATAATATGCCACCACAGATAAACTCGTCATTTCTTATGATAGAAACACCATTATCAAAAATAACAGAACATTCATTAACAAAAAGCTTAGAAACATAAATAAGATTATGCCGAAACTCCGACACATAGAGTACATCTCTCAAAACTAAAACTATCATAGCAAAGCATAATGTAACATCACCAACCATAACGGCCTCGACTTTCGCCGCATTGCCCATGAAGATCGTTATCTCGCATTCACTCAGCTGCCTTGTCCGCAGGAACCCCTGCAAGGTGTAATAAATATGATTAGTCGCGCCCGTATCTACTACCCACGTATGAATATAACAAGTCGCCAAACATGTTTTTGTTACCAGAGCTAATGACGTACCTCGAGCTTTGAGTATATGACACTTAGCCTTCTAATGCCTAGTCTTACCGCATTTGAAGCATTTGCCCTTCTTCTTTGGCTTCTTTACGCCATCGGTGGCATTCATGCCTTTACTCACATTGTTTCCTTGCTTCTATCACTCTTGGCACCCCTCATTCTCCTCCCATATTTTGATGGAACATTGGAGCCCTTAGACTAAGTTTATCAACAACCACATCCCCAACCCAACCTTCCCACCTTTATATTATTATATTCATTTCTCTCTCTTCTACAAATTTATTATTCCTCCCACCCACCCACCTTCATTTTTATAGGTTTATCAATTACCTCATTCTCAACTCAACATTCACACCTTTATATTATTAAATTAATTTTCTATATATTATTATTTAATTAACTTTTTTAATAATTTAATTATGTGAAATAAATTAATAATATAAATAAAATTTAAATTTTTAAAAAGTACAAACTAATATTAAATTGAGAATTCTCAAATAAACATAGAAATTACAATAACTAAAACATGAAAATCAAAATAAACAATCGATCACCGAATAATTATACAAAATTACACATTTAATTATCATCCCAAACTTTTGCCATATGTGCTCGATCGATCGTTTGAAGACTGTTGTGAGTTTCTCTATCATGAGTTGTGTCCTATTCTTCATATATTTCTTGGACTTGCAATCCTTTCTCAGAGAAAATACAAAATATCATCTTCAATTTCTTCTACTTCTTCACTTTGTCCTACAGTTTGAGTAGCTTGTCGATCTTCCATAAATTCTGTGGGATCACGATAGTTTAGGTAATTGTTTCTTTCATCCTCCACTATCATATTGTGCATGATAATGCAAGCAATCATTATTTTTGTCATCATATCACGATCCCATAAAAGGCACGGACGTTTGATAAAAGAGAAACGAGCTTGTAGAACGCCAAATGCTCTCTCAACATCTTTTCCGGCAGCCTCTTGATGTTGAGCAAATAATTTGTGCTTTTAATTTGTGGTTCAATAATAGATTTGACAAATGTTGCCCATGAAGGATATATGACATCGGTGAGATAGTATCCCATATTCTTTTCCTGATCATTTACAACATAACTAACCTTTGGAGCTCGGCCTTGTAAAACATCATTAAAAATAAGAGAGTGATCAAGTACATTAATATCATTTCTCGAACCTGGAGTTCCAAAAAATGCATGCCATATCCATAAGTCCTGTGAAGCAACTACTTCTAAGATGATCGTTGGCTTACCCTTTCTTCCTCCATATTCCCTACCCATGCTTTAGGGCAATTTTTCCATTCCCAATGCATACAGTCGATACTCCCGAGCATCCCTGGAAAACCACGCTCTTCACCAACATGCAATATTTATGTCATGTCTTCTTCATTTGGCTTTCTGAGATATTCATCACCAAAGTTGGAAATGACACCCTCAACAAATTTGGTAAGTGATTTCCTTACTGTAGCTGCACTCATCCGAAGGTATTCATCATGCAAATCAGCTGCAGTTCCATAGGCCAACACCCTTATAGCTGCAATACATTTTTGAATCGAAACCATACTTAAACGTCCAGTAGCATCACGATTTTGTTGGAAAAATTCATCTTAAGCAACCACCTTATTCATTATACGCTCGAACAAGTGCTTTTGCATGCGAAACCTTCTACGAAAAATTTATGGAGGGTAGATTGGATTGGCTGAAAAGTATTGCTCGAACACACTATCATGGCCCTTCTCACATATACGTTCAATATACCGTCTAGTTGTTCTATAAGTGTGATCTGTAGGTTGAATGCATAGAGTTGGAATACGAAAGAGTACATCTTCGACAATGCGATCAACATTTTTATTTTGATCAACAATACGTTCTTCCCACTCATCAAATTCAAGAAGTCGGTATCAAAATCGAACTTGATGACATTTTTTGAGGAGTTTGAAGATGTGAAAGAAAAGAATCAAATGCTAGATGTATTGTAATGTTAGAAAGTTCATCAATACATATAGTGTCAAGTTATGCCGAATTTGATTTTGCGAAATTAAAGTGATGTAACATACGCATGTGAGTCTCAAGATAAGTTGTCGGATGCACTTGAATAAAGCTATGGTCAAGTTTATCAAGTTGCAAATGTCATATGCATATGAATAAAGTTGTGGTCAAATACATTTAAAGCTCATCAATTTGAGCTGTCACAATCATGTTTTGGATGATAAAAATGATCTAACATATGCATGTGAGTGACAAACACATCAATTAAAGCAAATGTCACACGCATATGAATAAAGTAACAAACACATGTGATTGAGTGGTAAACACATCAATTAAATATTCTGAAAAAATGGATAACAACACCCTTATATGCATGTGAGTGAATAAAGTGACAAACACATCAATTAAAGTAGCAAATGTCATACGCATGTGAATAAAGTAACAAACACATGTGATTAAAATCACAAAAAGTGAAAATTACATAAATTGAAATTACAATAATTAGATCACAAAAACAAACAAGAACTAGCAAATAAAAATACAAATTCCTAAGGAAACAATTCTGCCATTAGACGATGTTTTAGCATTTCTTCATCCGAAGATAAGTTACTCTTTCCTATCAAGGTATTGAGCATAGTTGATTTCATCCTCAAATCTCCTAATTTAGTCATTGCATCAACTTCTTTTTCACGTGTGATCCTCATTGCTCGCAGTTCTAAAGTGAACTCATCGGAAAAACCATAAGATTGTGATATTGTACCTTTCCCTTTTCTTTTTGCCTTAGCTTTAGTCTTATCTCTTCCAATTGGAAGACGGATTGTTGCTGCATCACTGAGAGGAGTTTCTGGAGTGGAGTCAGTTGGATCATCTCCACCAGTTCTTGATTTTTTTGAGCTGCCATGATCTTCTTCAATGCTATCTTCATTTTCCATACGAGACCGTGTACGATCTTCACTCAAATTCATCTCCCAATTGGGATGACGACGCATCACTTTATCAAAAACATCATTATGCATAAATTTAGATCTCCCATAAAATGTTTGTGCATGATCTTCAATATCATCATTTGATCAACCGCTCTTTTGCATGCGATAAGCTTCCTTGTAGTATCCAATCCACTTTGTTACATTTTGATTAAGCCTCTTATAACGAGCTCTTAGAGACGCAGATTCTTATGTCGAACTAAAGTATCTTGTTTTCTCTCCGCACCTTTTGTACAGCTCCTAAATGCTATTCCAAACGTGAGACTCTTTTGATCGGTTCCAATAGTTGGATTCTCACTAATGATACACCATGAAGACATAAGCACTATATCTTCTTCGACTTGTCCGAGCTTTTGGAGTGTTTGAAGTGTTTGTTTGTGAAGTTTCGAGAATTTTGCAAAAATTTGGAGGATATTTGCGATGGGTTGGTGATCTTGGAGATAGGGATTGAGTGGAATTTTGTGGAAATTGTGAATTCAAACCAAGATTGAAATTTTGGAATTCTTCAGAGTTTTGGATATTGTCAAGGTTAGGATAATAACCTTGAGAGGAGATGAAATCTTGATAATTTGAGTAGGGATTATTGGGATCCATTGAAAAGATGAACACAAAAAATAGATATGAGATGTTAATGAAAGAAGAATAAGAAATGATTTCTAAATTGTGAATAATTATGTCAAAATTGGTCTCTATTTATAGAGAAAAAAATAATAAGAATTTTGATATAATTTATTTATTTTTTAAATATATTATACAAAAGTTAAATTGATTTTATGATAATATTATGATAAATATATATCCACCAATAATAAAATGACATGTGTAATATATATATTAAAGAAAAATAGTAAATGGGTGGGTGGGTGAAGGTCTGTGGACGCCTTCAATCCCACCCACCATTTTCATGCAATCTTAATTTTTTTTTTTTTAATTGTTTGGAGGACTGCTATATGCCATGGTGGGCGCCGATAAATGCAGTCTTAGATGTACCCCTCCTTCTCCTCCCACATTTAAATATTGGGTCTTTAGTTTTTTTGATAGTTTATATTAAAGAAGTAAAATAAATATATTTAATAAATATTAAAAGTTCAGTCTGTTATGTTCCAACATATCAAAACGTATAAAGTTCAGTTCCTATAAAATTAAAATCGAACTGCACCAAATATAACTAAAACTCGAATCAACCAACAAAATTAATGATTTAATTCGATTATTTGATTTCCATTGGATTTTGCTCACCTATGACATATTGTACATAGATGCAATAGGACTAAAATGCATCGCTTATATGATCCTACAAGTAAAAAATATATCCATCATTTCCTTAAAAAGAAATTTATTTATACTCTCTAATAATATAATATATTTACTAAAATTTAATATTTTCATATAACAAACAAGGTTGACTAAAAATTTATGAAAGTATAACAATATTTGTTACATCAAATTGATAATTTCATATTTTAAAACTAACATAACAAACTTCTCATGAAACTAACGAATCAAATATTGTAAAATTTAGTGTTGACTCTTTTATGGAAATCAAACTATATGAAAAATCCCAATCCTAAACTATAAGATTGGATCTAGGGATGAGAATGACGCAAATTTTTAAGGATATCTTCTTTTACCAAAATTTAATAAGACATGTTTGGATTAGTAATAAATGAGTTTTTACACTACAAAAATACAGCCGATCAGCGACGGATTAGCGACGGATAAAATGCGGGTCGTGAATCAACGACGGATTAGCGACGGATAAAATGCGGGTCGTGAATCAGCGACGGATTGGCGACGGAATTTTTTTTGCGACGGATCATGGCGGAGAATTCTCGCGCGAAGTTTTAACGACGGCATTTCCGTCTCTATTCCGTCGTTAAATTTAACGACGGATAGTGTCCGTCGTCAAAATTAATTTTTTTTGTTATTTTTAATTGAATTAACCAATTCCGCCGCTAAACCGCCGTTAAAAATCGGATTATTTCTAATTTTTTTACTTTATTTTAACGACGGATACAATCCGTCGTTAATTTTAATTCGATTTTATTTATTCCTAATAATAATAGCGATGTAATGTCGTGGTAAAATAGTCTCTAATTTAACGACGGAATTCATTCATCGTCGTTAATGTAAAATCTTTTTATTTTTTATATTCTCAGACGTTAATTAACGACGGATACATGTCCGTCGTTAAATTATTTTGTCGTTAATCCGTCGTTACAAGATTTTAAATATAACGACGGACTATTCCGCCGCTAATCCGCCGCTAAAAGTTTTATAATGATTTGAATTTCTTCCCAATTTCATATCGATCCCTAAACCTCCCTCCTCCCTCCCTCCCCAACCCAACCCGCCGCCGCCTGCAGGCTCCGACCGTCGTACGCTCGATCTCCCCCGCCCACCGTGCCCGCCCTAGCCCTCATGACACCCACCCTAACCAACCCCACCCCGCCCATGCCCCACCCCACTCGTGCACCGCCGCCGCCGCCGCCGCCCACCCCCGACCCCAGCCTGTGCCCAGCCCCGCCCCACCCCACCCACCAGCCCATCTCCTCTATCCCACCTCACCCCACCCCACCCTCGCCGTCTCCGCTCGCCTGTCTGTCCGCCGCCTCCGCCTCCCGCCCGCTGCCTTGCCCCCGCCCCCCGCCTCCCCGCGTCGTCAGTCTGTGTTGGTTTGTTTGGGTTTTTATTTATATTTTTTTATTTTGTTATATATTTGTTGATTTTATTGAAAATATCAGATATGATGCATTGAATTGATTAGTGAAAAATTATATGATGTATTGAATTGATAGTGAAAATATTATATGTGATGCATTGAATTGATAATGAAAATTGAATTGAGTTTACCAATTGATAGTGAAAATGATACATTGAATGTTAGTCTTGTGATTTGGGCTTGTGAAATTGATAAGCTTGGATGTGAATTGGGATGATAAATTCATCATTTCGTGAGATGTTTTGAGTTGTTAAGTGTATAATTAGGCATATGGTGATGATTTGGTGAAATTTGAATGAGTTTGATTGAATTGGGAATCAAATGGCGATTAATTTTATAAAACTTACTCACGAAATTTTGTTAGAATTGTTATATGAATAAGATGTTTTATAAGTTTCAAAATTGTATGAGTTTGCTTGTTGCTATAATTTGTAAAATCAAATGCACCCACTTTTACTTATAACCCATGAAAATGAGGAAAATTGTATCACATGAAGTTCTCTTAGTGGAAGATTGGGTATAAGTAAAAGGTATATGTGGTGTTTGAATTAGTGAATTAAGATGTTTTGAGTTATTAAGTGTATAATTAGGCATATGTGGTGTTTGATAAAAATGTCATGATCTTGATCTTGATCATTTCATTTCTAATTGTTGCGTAGAAAATCAAATAGCAATCAAAATAAGGATAAAATGAAAATTTTGACATTATTTTACTATAAAATCAATAATGGGTCTAGTCTGCACGAGGCATCCGATACGAAGGTCCATCCTTTTGTTTCTCGTTTTCTCTAGATTCTTGACTACACTCGTATGCGAACTCAAGCTCCTCCTTCATTGAATGACAACACTAAACCATCTTCCTCGTATTGATTACGCACGAGTTGTCATGTTCCTTCAATTTTGCTAAGATAAACATATAACGAGGATCATCCTCCTCACCGAAATAGAAATTGTAATGATAGTCTTCATTATTATATCTTAGCTTTTCATTCGACTTGTCCTCTTCGCTCATCACATATTCTTGGCATATGGCACGTGTACTCCTCGTCCATGCCGTTGTGAAGCAACATTTTTTTATATTATCCGATTCATCGCAGGATAATGATTGTGATTATGAGCAGATTAAGAGCATCCTCACTTCTTTTCGTTGTCGAGCATCCTTACTTGTTCAAGCAAGAAGGATGAGTTTGATGTCGCTCATAATCACAATCATTATCCTACGATGAATCGTGTAATATCAAAAGAATGTTGCTTGTTCACGGATGGACAAGCAAGACACGTGTCATATGCCAAGAATATGTGATGAGCGTAAGAGGACTAAGTCGAATGAAAAGCTAAGATACAATAATGAAGACTATCATTACAATTTCGCTTCCGTGAGGAGGGATGATCCACATTATATGCTTATCTTAGCAAAATTGAAGGAATATGACAACTCGCATGTAATGAATACGAGGAAGATGGTTTGAGTGTCATTCAACACGAAGGAGCTTTGAGTTCGCATACGAGTGTAGTCAAGAATCTAGAGAAAACGAGAAACAAAAGGATGGACTTTCAGATCGATGTCTCGTGTAGACTAGACCCATTCTTGATTTTATAGTAAAATAATGTCAAAATTTTCATTTTATCCTTATTTTGATTGCAAAAGGTCGCACGAAGGAGTTCATCCGAGCAATTGACTCACGATAGCTTATCATCAACAAATTATTGGAGATGGAGGCCGATGCAAGTCGAGCGCGAGCAACACGAGGCCGATTGATAGCCGAGCGGCGAATACGAGGCATACGAGGCCGGATCGCAGTCGAGCGCGAGCAATCACGAGGCCGATTGATAGTCGCAAAGCAGAAGAACGCCGAGGCATACGAGGTCGATTGCAAGTCGAGCGCGAGCAACACGAGGCCGATTGCAAGTTGAGCCGAGAGCACGAGATGACGCCTCACACGATTCGAGCTCGATTCTGGCGCAAAGAAGAGGCCTGGAGCGCTTCATGGCCGACCCCGCTTCCCCCCACCGTGATATCGCCTCCCATTTCACCATCGCCATATTTGGGTTGTATTATGAATTTATGAAGAAACAAAACATTTTGTTTGTAAACTTATCGTATGATTTAGAATTATTTGGTTTGTTTGATATTATAACGTGAAATTGTTTTGTTTTAATTGTGTTTCGATTTAGAATGATAATGTTTATCATTTAGAATTGGTTTGTTTGGATTGTGTTTGTTTGAAAACATGTTTGTTGTTTGTTGTAAACGGTCGTCCGAAATAACAATTGAATCTCTATACAGTTTGTACATTTAGCGACGGACTGGCGACGTTTCAACGACGGATTTACGATTTAGCGACGGACCGAGACGTTTCAACGACGGATTGGTTACGTGAAATAAAAAAATCATAATTTTAACGACGGATCGTGTCCGCCGCTATATAACGACGGATCGTCGATTTAATTGTCGTCTAATTAACGACGGATTTGCGGCGGTATTTTTAACTACGACGCTATTCCGCCGTTAATCCGTCGATATTAACGCATTTACTTAGAGTCGATTAACGACGGATTGTAAATCGACGATCGCTCGGAGGTTGTCGATTAGCGATCGAAACTTCCGTCACTAATTCGTCGCTAATAATTAGCGACGGACGTAAATCCGTCGTTAAAAGATTGCCTACTAGGTTTCCAGCGACCCCTTTATTCCGTCGCTAATCCGTCGCTGATCCAAACTAACGACGGATCCGACATGATTAGCGACGGAATTTTCCGTCGCTATTCGCATGTTTTTTTGTAGTGTTAACGAGTTTGGATAGTAAAATTGGCACCCCAACGAGATTGGGTAGGGTATGAGAAATTATCTATTGGTACCCGCTACCATATATAATTAACTAACTAATTAATTCATAGTAGATTTTGATAATAAGTACTTATTTAAAAAAAATATTTGAATAAATACTTTCTATTGATATTTTTATTTTATTATAAATTTTCTTCTTCTAATATAGGTAAGAAGGATTATATGATAAGGCTGATATAAGATTATCACAGACACACACACACACACACATATATATATATATATATATATATATATTAATGTAGAATATAAATAAGTGTAATGTGAAATAGAAATAGATATGTAGAAGTCAAAGATATCTTTCATATTCACAGAAGATAATCGTAATTAATATGTTGCACATATTAGTTTAGCACATATTTCATCTCTTCATAGCACATATGTCAAATATATTAGTTTAGCACATCTTTCATTACTGATAGCACAAGAAGAGTTCTAGTCACAAGAATGTCAGAGCACACACAACACAAAAGCCAGCACACAACCGAAATTAAATCTCAACCATTGATCCAATCGAATCAAAGGACCGATTCATTCCTATTTCCTACAAAATTATCCATTCCTATCTCGATCCATCTCCTATATATATATATATATATATATATATATATATATATATATATATATGGGTTAAAATACAAACACCCTTAAAATAAGAAATAATAATTCATCTCCATCATCCATTTGCCATTAATCAATGGTTCAAGATTAAGTTATCACAACCTCTTTAATTAAGGGATGGTTATTTTCGTAATATTCTATAATTACCATTATACCCTAATTTGATTTAATCACAACCACTCATCTACAAAAATCAATGGTTCAAATTTGTTCTCATTTCTTATTTTTTAATGTATTTTGATTTGAACCAAACCCTATATATATATATATATATATATATATATATATATGTGTGTGTGTGTGTGTGTGTGTGTGTGTGTGTGTGTTTTGATGATTTATAATATTATCTTTGATATAAAAAATTAAATTGAGATTTTATATATAATTTATATTTTATACTCAAAAAATAAATTTTTTTATTTATAATAATTTTTATTAATGTTTACTTTATGGTGTTCGGATTGTAATTAAGATGAATATCTAATTATTATAACAACTCATATTTGATAGTTAAAATATTTTATAAATGGGTTCAACAATGATCAGATATATATAATTATAAAAGTTTGAGATGTAGTAAAATCATTTTTAGTCTAATTGAGACGAATATAGATATATCGATTCGAGTTTTAAGAAAATGCTTAGTAGATACCCAACCCATTATCATTCTTAAATGGATTCGAGCAACTAATAAATTATGAGAAATTCGACATTCGAGTCATACAATATTCTTCTCTTTTCACAAAAAAAGTAATATATTTTGTTTTCTGCTTTTAGCCAATTTCACTTATTTTCACGCATTTATGTGTTTTGAGTCCCATTAGTGGTTTCCTCATAAAATATTAAGTTTATGACGCATGACATTTTAGGACATAATGTGTTTTGATTTGTTTTTTATGGGATCAAGGATTTTTATTCTCGTACATCTCCTTCGCCCGCGCGAGAGACATATATGCCAACTGGAAAGATCCAAAAAAAAATAAAAATAAAAATTATTGATATCTCAATTGGTCCCTTCCCTCTTTTTAAATTGTGAAATTCTGACCGATCACTCTTATGAAAATAAGGAATATAATTGAATTACAATGCATAGTGGACCTAATGTAATTTTAAAGTATCGTGCACAATAGGTTTGTTAATATTTCCTAATGTGCGGTTCAGACTTATTTTATTTTCACAAAAACTCGTTGTCACGACATCCTTAGTTCAGACATACTAAATGTGTCGATTATTCTAAAGAAAAAAAAAATATGTTTTTATAAAGAAAATATTATTTACATTGAAAAAAATATTATTTACTTTTAAAAAAATATCAATATTTATAATTACGGACATCCTTACAAGAGTTCACCTCTTTTATTTATTCAACAACAAAATTTTCTTCCATGCTCATAACTAAAAACTTGGACCTAACATGTCTTTTAGGCCCAAACATATGAAAGGTCCTCACTTTTCAGCCCAATACTTATGTCTTGGAAGGCCAAGATTAAATTTCTTCAATTACTTTTCTTTTGGGGGCGGATTTCTAGGTTGGAACCAAAATAAAGTTTTAAAAATATTTCAGTAGAATTCTACCCCTCTCTCATGTTTATATATTCTAAGGAATCTGGCCCTAATCCAAGAAAATATAAATTGATGGTTAATAGTATAATATACACTAATAGAAACGATTTATATATATAATGATTGAGTTATAATAAAACTTTTTTTATATAAGAATCTAAAAATCAATATACTTTGTATATAAAGTTAATGCATTTTACGTATAAAGCTAATGCATCATTGAGTTCTGGTGAAAGACAATATTATTATTCAATATTTCATAGTGCAATAACTATGGATCATGTAGGAATGCAAATATTGATAAGAAATATGAAAGTTGCACTGAATATATAAATTTGTTGCATTAAACGTATAATTTTTTTGTACCAAATTAAACATATAAAATGTAGCATTAAACATAAAGTTATTACACCGAATTTAGTGCAACTACTTTATATATATGTTCAATATAACTTTTTATTTCTTACTAATATTTCCATTCCTACGTGAACCACTAATGTGAAAACTATTTTTATTGTGAAAACAAAAAATGATGAATTCGTTGTGAAAGTTGATAAATCCGTCCGGAAAGTTACTAAATCCAAAAAATTAGAATTTTCATCCCTCATGAGATTCGAATCCGGTGAAAAATGTCGAATTTTTTGAATTTAGTAATTTTCCCAACAGATGCATCAAATTTCATAATGAATTCATTTTATTCATAGCGAAATTTTGTAGTTAGTGATTATTTCTTTAATTAATTACTTTCTAGTTGTGCGTTAAATTAATACATTTAGATGACATCTGGTTTGATAGATGTGATAGATAAGATTGATATGATACGATTGGATTATTTAGTTTTGTATTTGGATTGATTGATTGTGATGTGGGATAAATTGAAGGATTATTACTAAAAAAATAGCATAATATTAAAATTTCCCTTGTGGTGTAGAAAAAAATGCAAAATATAGCCTCATTAATCAAACAAACGGCCAATAAGAACAAGATTCATTTCGTAATAAATACTATACATTTGTGAAAGATACAATTCCATTTGAAATTATAACGAACAAACAACAATGAACAGAACATCCACATATTTAATCACCGAAAAGAAAAAATGCGCAAGCTTTTAATTATATTCAAACATATGAGGTGAAACGAGCCTAAACCTTCTTATATCCACTGGTTAATTTAGATGTCAAAGTTCTTTGAATTATTTCATATTATGCAACAGAATAATAGCTCTTCAAACCCACGCCCTTAATACTAGGTCGAATCAGCAGCACCATTATTTGCCGACTTTCAATTTCAGCCTATAACTCACCTTTAAAAATTGCTTAAAATGCTAAATTATCTAAAATACCAATTAATTCATGTAGAATTATTTCGTCAAAAGAAGAAGAAAAAGAAAAATAAGAGTAATAGCTGAGGTCCCATAAAAAAAAAGAGACGAAATGTCGTCGTTCTACTATGGCACGACGCAGAAATGCCATATTTGCGAAAAAGTGGTGCATTTCGCAGAAATGGTTTCCGCTGATGGAATTCCTTATCACAATACTTGCTTCAAATGCGACCATTGCAACGGCCGTCTTGCTGTATGTATTCTTTAGTTTTCGCTGCGTGTTCGAGTTTTAGATATTTGAAAAAAAGTAAGTTATTATTAAAAAATGTTAAATCTTTTTTTATCCTTTGATTTTCTTTTGGAAAAATGTGGCTTTGTTTCCTTTTTCTTCCTCTCATTCACGATGTATATTTTCAACCTATTTCTAGGGTTCTGACTTAATTTTTTGAATCATTTCTATCTATATGCAATTTCCGGGTTAATGCACCAAATTAATGATATATGTAAGATTTTGCATGTTTTATTGATCTTATTTTCCAATATGCCAAAGGCCCAAATGCATTATATGTATATAAATATAGCATTATCAATGTGTATGTTTTAATTTATGGGAAGGGAGAAATTCCCACTCTCTTTATATTTATCTCTTTTTCACAAAATTAATATCAAATTTGTATTATTTGAATAATAATGATAGATAAGCAACTACTCTACTGTGGATGGGAAACTCTACTGCAAGCCTCACTTTGAACAACTCTTCAGGGAAACAGGCAGCTTCACTACTAAGAAGTTTCAATCAAGCTTAAGTCAGTTTCCAAACCTTAAATATTTAATTTTAGCATTCAATTTTGATTGTTTGTGACAGTTAATTAGTAAATCTGACATAACATTCCTTTCATTTCTGATCAGGTGGGAAATATGCAGAACTGGTAAATCCCTTAATTTTTTTAGTTTGGGAGATTGAAGATTGAGAGTTATAATATGAATATTGTTGAATGTTGATATATATGTTATTACAGAGCAGGACACCTAGTAAAGTGTCAACCATGTTTTCTGGGACTTTGGACAAATGTGCAGTCTGTAAAAAAACTGTGTACCCTCTCGAGAAGGTATGTTACACAACCACAAGTAATATAGTTGATTTTAGTGACAAGATAAATTGGAATGAAAATAAAAGAGAAAAGTGAGTGACATAGGTGACGGTGGAGGGAGAGTTCTACCACAAGCAATGCTTTAGGTGCGCTCATGGAGGGTGCAACCTAACGACGTCGTCTTACGCGGCCCTCGACGGCATCCTCTACTGCAAGCCTCACTTCGCTCAGCTCTTCAAGGAGAAGGGAAGCTACTCTCATCTCACGAAGACTGCTTCTCTCAAGAAAAACGCACTCCCAGCAGACCTCGACTTGGCCGACCCGCCCGCCCCGCCGCCGGCTGAGCCTGCAGAAGAGACATAGACACACACTCACAAGTCACCACACCACACCATTTTTTCTCCAAAATTGTTTCAAGTTTTTCTGCATTCGGTGTGACACATATATACGAGTAGATGTTATGTTAGTTTTCGTAAAATGGTAAATACATTTATGTAGTTGAGTGTTTAAGATTGTTTTTAAATAGAATGTGGATTCGATCAGAGGATGTTTTGTTTATTGGTGTAACTTATTTTGTAAATCATACTTTTGCTACTGCTGTGTTGAAGAAATTAATATGGGAGGCAAATCTATCGTCACACCAAATTCAACACCGTATTGAAATAAATGAAATGGTATCAATAACCAGCTTGATGCCAGTTTCATGATATCCTTTCGAGAAATAAAACAATATTATTTCAGGTGGTCTCCTCCTGTGCGGATGTCTGCATGTACGACAATGATACTTTTATTCAGTACAATACTTTTCTTCAATATAAATGACACTTTTGAATTACAGCATAAAAAACAAATGATATTTTTCTTCAATGTAAATGATACTTTTGTTAGTAAAAATGATCATTTTATCCATCTGTACCGTACGGACGGATGTACGAGAGTTTTTGTGATATATTTATATATACGCAAATCGATTTGTGGCTAGTTAATTCAACATGATTCCGATTATATAATCGAGTGCGATTATATAGGCAAATAAACTACAAATCGCCGACCTTAAAAAATATGAAAGGCTTTAAAAGAACTATTTTAATGAGGTTGCGTATGTTTAGTTTGCTATAGTCATATAGGTATAGTTAATTAAATAAGGCTATGCAAGCATTTTCAAACTATAATATCATGCTTCAAAGTTAGATATTGACTTATATTTTATATATATATTGCGAAACAGAACGTATATACTTAGAACTATTCCAATTAGAGGTCTTATGGAACATTAAATAAAAATAAACTATAAATTAAAATTGACCTTTATTCAGAATTTTGTATAAATTGGATAGAAGTCTTTAAATGGAATATATCGATTTTGATAAACACTTGTAAAATCGACCTGTTGTTTAATTTAGTTATGCTCTAGTGACTTAGCCAAATTAAGTCTCACCATTATTATATACAGAATCAATTATTGACCTACTTTACATCACTCATTTTAACTAAACTTATCTCTATACCTCAAACAATAAGGGAAAAAATTGTCTTGTACCTAGTGTGCGCTTGCACTTAAACTTACGAATCCCCGTATTTAAGATATCGCATGTAGCATTCTTATTGCTTAAAATAATTAATCTCTTTAATTCCTTAAGTAGTATCACTCAACCTTATTATTGTATTTGAGCTAACTCAACTTGCATGGTTTAGTACAATAAATATTTTGAGCTCCTTGAGAGGATGTCATCATCCTAAACGGATATGGTGACTCGATACAGGTTCATTTGAATTTAAATGCACGTAATTGCTAAATTAATGAGTTCGTTTACAACTTCTATTCAACAATCAAATAACATAGCGGCTTCAAACGCAAATGTTTCTTCTTCTTCTTCTTTTGAAAAAAATCCCCATATTTTTAGGCTATTAAGCCTTAGTTAAACAAAGACTGACGCCAACAAATTCTGAGAATTCTAACATTTCGGTGACAAATGCAAGATAGAGACTTCCATAACGCCATAGAGATTGACCATATATATATAAAAAATCCAACTCGAACCTTTCATTGAATTCATCAATTTCAAACATAATTTTCATAATATATAGCTTGTGATGAACACTAAACAAAATGCACAAAACAAAATTATATATATTCTTAGCAGAAAAAAGAAAAAACAAATAAATTAGTGTAGAAAGAGAGAGAGACATCTTCAAGAGTCCATGAAACCTTGAGCAGAAGTAGGGTTAGGAGAGTGAGAGACAAGGGTAACAAGAAAATCGAAAATGTCAGTTTCCATAACAGCTGCAGCCACATCTTCCTTGTGCATTGTCCTTCTCTTCCCTTGCAGCGTCATCGCCCACGCCCTCTTCGTCAACTCCTCGATGAACAGCTCACACGCCTTCGAGAACACAATCGGAGCCTCCCCCGATATCATCTTTACGTCCTCGCTCGACTTCTTCATGATCTTCTTGATCCTTGCTAGCGGAAGAGAATGGGGCCCGGTCTTCCCCGATATTCCTCCACACAGTAGATTAGAGTACGCGCCCGGTTGCCTCATTTTCGAGGGTTTCTTTTTTTCTTCCTCTCAGCCGCACCGTTTTGTTGTCCCGAATTAGGGTTAGAGATATCGTGATGATATTGAGAATATATGTATATCTAGTATGTGATGGTGGTGGTGTGCAAGAAATTATTGGAAATATATATAAGTATGTGAAAGTTGGGGGTGGGGTAGGAGGGGTGGCCGGCCAGCCTACTTGGGGCCGGCTGAAGGTGTTGGCTAATAAAAGGAATATATAAATTAAATATAAAATTGATCGAAATGTTTAATTTGGGGTAGGCGACATCCAAGATACGACTATGCTCGAAGAAATTTGTGATTTTGTGTGAGAATTTCGTAACCCTTCGTTTTCACTGACAAAATATGATTTCAGTATAGAAGCAGTTTAAATATGTATGATCTTATAATTTGTGGTTCATGGAGTGCCGATTTGGGTGTAAAAGATTGTGGCTAGTTCGATTAATCTTGCCAAAGTTCACGAAAAATTAATAAAATATTGGACTTTCCCGTTTATTTATCTCTGTATGGAGTATTAGATGGTAACTAGCTTCTAACTAATGTGTTTTTATATTTGATTCATATTTGGGTCAATGATTTTATTTCATATTAACATATTCAATATATTTACATCCCTTTCTTATGAACATTGAATAGTATATCTTGTGGAAATTTCGAAAATTTTAACTTTGAAACGTTTGACCACCATGGATTTTTCTACATTAGTCGCAGTGTTAGAACAATGAGAGAGGACAAATGTAATTTAATTAACTTTTTCTATGATTAAATTGTCATGTCTTTCACGGGATATAAACCTAACAATTGCGAAGTAAGTTTTGAGTTTTGACATTTATACTTGAATCATCATTACAGACAAACTATAATTTTTATGTTCTATGTCATAGCTTACGCAAGTTAATTAGAATTTTTTAAATTGAACATAATATTTTCTTCACAATCTTGAATTTCACTTGCTCAATTTCCTCTCGATGCTCCCTGATATAGCCCTTCATGAATGAGGAATCTTATAATGAGCAAGTCAAAAGAATAATAAATATCGAATCTTCCCCCCTTCATATGTTATGATCCGTCTAAAATTATGCAAAATCTCATTAGCTAATACTAATAGATCACTTAATTAAGAGGGTGTTTAGCTGATATAAGCTCCCCAAAACAGCTTATAAACCGTTTTTCAAACTTAAAAAACAGCTTATAAGCTGTTTTTGGGGAGCTTATAAGCTCAGCCAAACACCCTCTAAGTTGCTCTTTTATGTGATATTGATTTCCCACTGCATTGTCAAGCCCTTTTTTTGGGGTGTTTTCAGGCGTTGCATTGGAACTCAGCTTTATGCAGATTTCCATGTCTTGTTAGTAATAAAAGAGTCACAATAATCTATGGAGATGCAGAAGAAAGAGCCAAGACTTTTTCAGAATGCATTAGCTCATCAGCAACCACAGTTTGATGATGGGAAAATTAGAACAAACTTAAGAGATGTATTTAATGATTTTGTTTATTTGATTCTTGTCTGCTCTTTCCTCTTATCAGTCTTGCCGAGGCTTCAGCGCTATCTGGTCATAGAGGCTAATGGTGGTCTCAACCAACAACGCTCATTGGTATGCACAGGCTCATTCTCATAATCTTCAAATCTGATATTTTATATCTGAGTAGAATTCACATTGGGATGTATGCAGTTGTTTTGTTTCTTCTTGTCAGTTCTTGTTAGAAGGTAGTCAATGCAACCTTAACCAAAATTCTTATGCAGGGAACAATAGAAGATATTGTCAGACTTGGAGATGGAAATTGCAGCAGCTAGACAGGAAGGTTTTATTTTTAAAACTTTTGTCTGAAATTGATAGAAACCCTATGAAGAGGCCACTCGTAGTGATCAGAATACTTGCGAGATATTTTCGTAATAGCAACAAAGATGATATGCGGAAAGCATGGATGGGCACCGATATCTAATTAGCTTTGCACGAGTGGATGACTGCTTGTACCTTCATCTAATTAGATGGAAATATATCAATTAGGACTTGTTCTTAAATAACGTATCATTTGTTATGAATAACCATATCACTTGTTTTAAATAAATGTATCACGTATTATGGATAATTGTATCACTTGTTGTAAATAATTGTATCACTTTATAATACCCCGATCGTCTAAACGTGGTTTAGAATGAGTCTAATTTTGAAATTAGGATTTTGCATCAGTAATAATAATAATAATAAAAAAAAAACTATAGAAATGATATATATATATATATATATATATATATATATATATATAGTCGATTTTTTTATTTTTATTGAATTAAATGACTTCATATTTACAATATATGTTAAACTACTAGCATATAGAATTAAATTGGAAAATTTTCGCACGCATTAGGACAGAAACCCCATTTGGCTGAAAGTCTAAAGCTCCACGTTCAGATTATCCGATCTTTGTTTGTTAAATCTTATCACATATTTGTATTCTAGGATATATCTAGCATGACATATAAATTTACCATAATTTTCTGGATATGTTAGAAGTGCTTTCGTTGTTGTGGAATAAGAAGCCTTCGTATCTTAATGCACGTATTTAATTTATTCAGAGCTATTAGTATTTTTCTAAAAACTGTCGTATCTGAAGTCGGTCGTTCGAGGATACCGTAAACGTTATACGAAATGTAATGTGACATGAGTTAGACAATATATAATAAGTAAACAATTAAAGTTTGGAAGAAATTGATCGACGTTTGCTTAGTTAGGTATGAGAAATCAAGAATAGTTTTTTATTATTATTCGAGCATATGCATGATTATCGTACATAGTTATGATTTACGCCTAACTAAGTATGGTTTTTTCTGAATAGTTGAAATAGGACATGAGATACAAGAAATGAAACGAGAACTTAGAATTTTAATGTGATTTAATGTTGATGAATGATGTTAATGAATAAGCTTGTCTCCAAGCATAAGAATAAATAAGAAGATTAAGATGATAAGAAAATATAATAATGGACGAAAATAGTAGCTCCACTATGACTAGATGGAACCAAATCGAGATATTTTATATCTCTTATTCTATAATGATGATGTAAAATCCTAAGATATTAAAAGTTATCTAGTCCGTTGATGATAATCGACGCTGTCCAATAATCAAATGAAGTACTAAACCTTTCTTTTACGTAAAGGTAAAGTACGAGGATCACAGAAGAAGAGAAAGGAGAAGTACACTGTGTTGGCTAAAAGTATATATCAGGTGGGCTTTCTTACGAAATTGTAACAGCCCTCGAACCCTAAGGACGGATTAACGAGGACTGGAACTTGGAACAGTAATTATAGATCATGTAAAAAGAATTAATCAAAGGATTATAGAATAAATAGTAAGCGAACTACGAAGTTCAACCCTTATGAAATAGGCACACGTAATTTACATATAAAAAGGTTTACAAGTTCTTAACCAACAAGTGGTTCTTTGTCCGATGGATTTAACTATCGACATCAAAACACAACATAACATTCAAAACGCGGCGGAGAAGCATGTGAATACACATATGACGATGTGTATTCAAGGTGTCAAAATAAACATATTAACAACAAAAGTACTCCAACTGCTCAACACCTCCCCATCATCATCTTCAGCTCAACCTGCACATTTAAAAACAAACATGCAGGGCTGAGTACAAGAATGCACTCAGTGGACTCATGCCAAAACAATTTATCAATTTAAATTACACTGCCCCATCACAGTAACACACGAGGTTTTAATTGAATACTCGTGCTTACTAAACATTTTTCATCATTTTCCATAAATATTCGTCTGGCCAGACATTTTCCTTGTATGTATGATCCATATCCTATCCCATATATCTCAATAATTCCATCAACATATCTCATAACCATTTCCCTTGCGTCGGAGAGGAGGCCTCCTCTCACGAACGCCGTGACCGGCCGAGAACCCTTTCAGCACACAGTCACAAAATTAGTGCACAAAATCCTTGCCACTCCGGCACAGGATACGAATTCTCGTTCATCCTTGTGAGTACTTACAAGGATACGAATTCAAACATTTCATATGTTGGGAGCTACCCAACAACATTCACAATTCGAATATGGATAGGATACTTACATAAAACATAAACAGTTTTGGGCAGGTAATTAAATAAATCATTTCATCATCGTTTCTTGCGAATAAAGCATCGTAAATAAAACATTTGATAAGTGTTTGATCTTTTTGAGTAGAGTAAAGCCCACGGACCGTCGCTCTTCGATTCTCTAAATACGATTTCTTTTTCCGTCGCTGCTTACGCTCACGCTCCACCTTTACGTAAATACCACGCTCAAGACGTTGGCACGTTTTTGAGAATATCAAAGTTTAATAACTTTGATAACTTATAAAGTAATAACTTCAATCCCTTAACTCATTTTAATACGTCGCTTCAACGCGTATTTTAACTAAACATTTCTAACGTTATTTAATATAACGTTTCGCCATAAACATAGTATACTATGTTTATAAAATTCCATAAATTCTTAATATGTCTAAAATAATTTCTAGACATATAATGTATTACTTTCTTAATAAAAGGATTTAAAACCCTTAGTATACTTTCCAAAACTCACGACCCTTAAGCTTAAAATTTCTTAAATTTTTCCAAAATTCCTCTAAATTCATATAGTGTACTATACGATCATAGATCATTAATATGTATTATCATTAACTATAGAAAATTTGGGCATCACCTATTTCACTACTATAGGTCACGGTTATTTTCTAAAAACTATCAAATAATTTCCTAAAATTCTAATTAAATTATACAAGGCCCCAACATTAATTTATAACATAATTATAACCTAAAGTCCAACATTTACAAATTCTACAACAATGTATAATTGTTCAAGGTCTCGTTCTTCATCAACACATAGCAAATATTTTATAAAATTTCTACAAAATTACACTATGCTTAAACATTATAATATAACAATCTAACATCATAATATTAATCAAATACAATTAATTCATCAAGATTACAAGCCATGAAGCTCTCGAATTTTTTTTCCAAAAGTGATCAAAAATTTCTAAAAATCCTAATAAAATCACATAGTACATAATCAATGCTATAGATCAACATTATGCTATAATAACACTTAAATAAAATTTGTGCATTAAACTACATTTTTCTTTTATTTTCGGTAATTTCACAAAACATAACACATGATTTTTTAAAAATTTCCAAATATTCACAAAGTGTTCCCTAGCTAACACATATCATGAATCCAACATTAAAACAAGTCTTACAATTTTCGATCATCATAAGATAATTGATATAACATGCTTAGCTTTATTTAAATAATCAATATAGGTCTATTTCATCATGCTTAACATCATTTGTAAACAACTAACATGCTAGCATAATTTTTCATGAGAACACATGCTTGTAAACATAAAATTGAACCGTTAGAAATTTAAAATTTAACGATAATCAAGCTTGTTCGATTTCTAACCTCTTTAACGGTTTGGATTAAAAGTGTCGAGGCTTTAGTGTCAACTTTGGCCTTTGAAAAGGAAGAACACACTTATTCCTTTCTTTGGAAAAGGCTACGGCAGTGATGGGTTTTTGGATGCAAAAGTGTGTTGTTTAATTGATGTTTCACTACTTATGCAAAAAGAATCAATACATAGTCTATCTCTCTCTCTCTCGGTTTCCTTCACTCACACACATATGCAATACAATTAATTTGTGAGTTACTATGCATACATCATGGTATCTCTTACAAGAAGTTACTACATGAAATCAAATTTTTTGAACAATTCAAAATACTTGACTTTGGGAGCAATGTTGTGCCGGCCTCTCTCCCATTTAGAAAGGAAAGCCTTTTTTAATATCCCATACCATGTATATAAAGTTGTACACATTACCATATGCACAATACATCACAAGAGTTGTGTTGAATCTTCTTCCTCAAATTGGAAGAAATACACGGTTATAAATCAATCCAAAGCATCCACTTGATTTAACACTTGATTTACTTGGTTAGAGTGTAATTTGATCCCAATTGATCAATTAATAAATCAACATGCAAAGCTTATAACTAAAACTTACGTAAATAATTTGTTACAAGAACTTGTTCACGGCACTTTTCCATTTAAAAGGCCAAAACTTGATTTTCATGCTATTATTAGATATATATAATAATATATATCTTAGATGATAAATTATATCATAGAAAATTTATTAGAAAGATTTATGTGTGAAAACCCTAATTTTCGAATTAGGTTTTCAAAATTAAAATTTTGTTCAAATATTATTCCTTAATGGTCTAGCATTGTTTTAATGCTAAATAATAATCTAATTTCACAAAATAATCATAGGAAATTAAATATTATAATTCCTTGATCATTAAACTCGTTTTTCTAATCATCTCTAAACGTTGACGTTTGAAACGTCTCAAAACGTTCATTATCGACTCATCTCAAAATGTTCGTAATAAAGTCGTAATCACTTTATTAAATCATTCCATTATAATGGAACTTAATTCTAAGCTTCGTCACTTAGAAAATTTTACGAAATTTTAACTATCGATATTCAATCGACGTTAAAATTCTACTGCCGAAACACTTTATAAAAATCTATTCCTTAATTCACAATCCTTAGTGAATATAAAATAGGAATTCATTATCTCATAATTAATCGAAATCATTACTCGATAAATTTAATAATTTAATTATTACGACGAAACCCTAATTTACTAATTAATTATCGTAATTGAGCTTTTAATTCTTCGGGATATTACATTCTACCCCCCTTAAAAGAAATTTCGTCCCGAAATTTACATACCTCAGAAAAGTTCGGGGTATCTTTCTTTCATGGCATCCTCAAGTTTCCACGTGGCCTCCTCTTGTCCATGATGTCTCCACAAAGACTTTCACTAGCGGAATGGACTTGTTTCTCAACTGTTGAACTTTACGGTCTAGAATAGCCGTAGGTTCTTCTTCATAACTCATATCCGGGCCGAGGATCACGCCGTCTTGATGGATCACGTGCTCGGATCGCATACGCATTTCTTAGTTGTGACACGTGAAAACATTGTATATCGTTCCCAAACTTGGCGGAAGAGCCAATCTATAGGCAACTGGGCCTACTTTCTCTAGGATCTCATAAGGTCCTATAAAACGAGGTCTTAACTTTCCCTTTACTCCAAACCTTACAATCCCCTTCGATGGAGAGACTTTGAGAAGAACTTTATCTCCTCCTTCAAAATGTAGCTCGATTCACGCCGATCGTCAGTAAGACTTCGTCTATCTTGAGCTTCTTTTATTCTTTGCCTAATTTGTCGGACGATCTCAATCATCTCATTTACTGCATCAGGCCCTAAAACTTTTCTCTCACCCACTTCATCCCAATAAAGCGGTGATCGACATTTCTTTCCATATAAGGCTTCAGATGGGGCCATATTGATCGTCGCTGATAACTATTATTGTAGCAAACTCAACGAGGGTAAAACATCTTCCCACTTTGTACCTCGATCCAACACTATCGTTTCAAGATATCTTCAAGTGTTTGAATCGTCCTTTCCGATTGCCCATCGGTTCGTGGGTGGAACGTCAGTCTTTGAAATTCGATTTCGTGCCCAATTCTTTTGCAACCAACCCGTAATCTAGAAGTGAATTTGGAGTCTCTATCGACGTGATAGATTTTGGCACTCCATGCACGCGTACAATTTCTTTTACGATAACTGGGCTAGCTTATCGCACCGTGAGTTATCTCGAATTGGCGTAAAATGCGCACACTTTGTGAGCCTATCAACTACCACCCATATGGCAAGAGTTTCTCTTTTCGATTTTGGCAACCCGTAACAAAATCCATTGCTATTTCTTCCCACTTCCATTCGGGTATTCCCAAAGGCTGTAATTTCGAGGGCGTTGGTGCAATGCTTTCACCTGCTGACAAACAAGACAACGCTCTACAAAAGAGACTACATCTCGCTTCATACCTTCCCACCAGAACTTTTCCTTCAAATCCTAGTACATTTTAGTACTGCCTGGATGGGCTGTATAAGGTGTGTCATGAGCTTCACTCATGATTTCATTTCGAAGATCGTTGTTGTCTGGAATACACAATCTTCCTTCAAACAATAAAGCATTGTCTGATGCTTCCTGAAAGTTCTTCAGTCCTTACTTTGACTCTTGTTCTTTCTAACTTTTACTCCATCCTTTGTCCTTCTATGATTCTTTTTCTTAAGTCAGACGTCAAGGTGAGTGTAGCAATACAACTCGTGATCGTCTCTGGTTGTTCAATCAATTCAATCTTCATTCTTTCAAACTCCTCAACGAGCTTTTCTTCTTTTGTAAGGAGACATCCCAATTTGGTTTGATTTTTACGACTCAAGGCATCAGCTACTACATTCGCTTTACCCGGGTGATAGTTAATACCACAGTCGTAATCCTTTACCAGTTCGAGCCATCTTCTTTGCCTCATGTTTAGATCTCTTTCCTCGAAAAAGTATTTCAAACTCTTATGATCAGAAGATCTCACATCTCACTCTATAGAGATGGTGTCTCCAAATTTTCGCATGAACCCATCGCTAGTTCCGTGTCATGAGTTGGATAGTTCGGTTCATGTGGTCTAAGTTGTCGGGATGTATAAGCTATCAATTTTCCTTCCCGCATCAACACACAACCCATCCGTTCTTAGAAGCATCAAGATAGACTACATATTCCTTGTCCGCTTCGGAATCGCTAGCATTGGCGACTTGTCAATTTTTCCTTAAGCTTTTGGAAATTACCACATTCTTCAAATTCAATTAAACTTGATTTCATTTCGAGTAGTGGGTTATTGGCCTTGCTATTTTGGAGAATCCTCAATGAATCTCCGATAATAACCACCTAGTCCCGTGAAACTTCGATTTCGCTCGGGTCCTCGGCGATTTCCATTCTCGTATTGCTTCTACTTTGGCGGGATCCACTTTAATCCCTTCGGCCGACACAATGTGTCCAAGGAACATTACTTCCTTCAGCCAAATTCGCATTTGCTAAACTTAGCAAAAAGTTGTTCAACTCTCAAGGATTGCAACATCGTTCTTAAGTGTTCCTTATGGTCTTCTTCATTCTTCGAATAGATGAGAATATAATCTATAAAGACCAGAATAAATTTGTCCAAATATGGATGGAACACCCTATTCATGAGATCCATGAATACGGCTGGTGCATTTGTTAATCTGAACGGCACAACTATAAATTCATAGTGGCCATATTTCGTTCGAAAAGCAGTTTTAGATACGTCTTCCGGCCGTACTTTGAGCTGATGATAACCTGACTTGAGGTCGATCTTTGAAAATACACTTGCTCCTCGTAATTGATCAAACAAGTCATCTATCATTGGCAAAGGATATTTATTCTTGAGCGTCATTTTATTCAGCTCCCGATAATCTATGCACATCCTCAAGGAACCATCTTTCTTTTTAACAAATAAGACTGGTGCTCCCCAAGGCGAAACACTAGGTCTGATAAAACTCAGGTCCAACAGTTCTTGGATTTGGATCTTCAATTCTTCCAGTTCCTTCGGAGCCATCCTATAAGGTGCCTTTGACACTGGAGCCGATCCGGGTTCCAGGTCGATGGTAAATTCCAACTGCTCATCGAGGTAATCTGGTAGATTCTCGTGAAAACATCCGAAATTCTCGAACAATCTCCACATCTTCAGCTTTCATCTCTGTTTTATCCTCCCCATTCAGGTAAACGAGAAACGCGTGGCAACCCTTCTTGTTTATCATTCTTTTTGCCTTCAGTGCTGATACAATCGGGATTTTCTTCCCCATGCAGATTCCATGGAAATGCATAGCTTCTTGTCCAGGAAAATAGAACGAAATTTTCCTTTCCTTGCATAGAATCGTGGAATGGTTTTCAGCTTACCAATCCATCCCTAAAATTATATCTACATCGCCCATGGGTATTATGTTCAAGTTATTCGCGAACTCTAAGTGATCCTAAGTTCAACTCTAGGTTCGAGCAAATATGCGTAATACCATACTCCTCCTATGGGTGACTTAGATTCTCATATCCCGATTTGCTTTCTCGGATCTAAGTTCCAACATATCGACACATGTTCTTGCTATAAAGGAATGCGATGCACCAGATCGAACAAAAGTATAACGGTATGTTGAGAAGATTTCCCATACCGCCGTGTTTCGGTTCTGTTCATTTTGCCTCCGATTGTAGAGCATACGCCTACAGGCCGGCCGAGGACGACGGGCACTCGCCTCACCGATTTTTTGTTGTTCTTTGTGGTCGTTGTTCTTGACGTTCTTTGTCGTTCTTTGTTGTGGTTGTCGTCGCCGTTGTTGCTGGGGTTGTTGCTGAGGTTGGGGC
Organism: Salvia rosmarinus; assembly: GCA_036937905.1. Classification (NCBI taxonomy): domain Eukaryota; kingdom Viridiplantae; phylum Streptophyta; class Magnoliopsida; order Lamiales; family Lamiaceae; genus Salvia; species Salvia rosmarinus. The sequence goes on along the minus strand of CM072821.1, from coordinate 55,856,285 downwards.
TGAAATTGAATAGCCCTGAGTGATTGGGCATTGCCAGGCTGGTTCGGCCTTCCCACCGTTCCCGGGCATATCCCTGGGAAATTATTTGCATAATGCCCCTTTACCCCACACTTAAAATAATTTACCAAATAGCAAACTCCTTTGTGAAACCTTTGGCATTTTGGGCAAGGAAGAGCCCTTGTCTGCTCTTGTGGTCCTCCCGTCGGAGGGGAAAAGACTGGCCTTTTCCCTCCCTGCCCTTGAGGCCCCATATTTCCTTGCTACGGTCGCTTGTTATTTTGGTTTCCAAAACCTTCCCGGTTATTATTACTGGTGTTTCCTTTCCATCTCCTCTTCCCATTATCCATGGTATTTTGCGTCTGAGTGTGTGATGGTTTTTCTTCCGCATAGCCGCTCAATATCTAAAGCTCGCCAAGAGCTTGATGTAAGTCAAATCTCCATGATCATGGAGAGACATTCTTATCTCTGACCTCAGACCGGACCTAAATTTTTCCGACATCTTCATATCCGTGCTCACTTGATCAGGGGCATATCTTGACATATCGCAAAAAGTGCGATCATAGTCCGTCACAGACATCTTCTCATGTTTTAAGTTGAAAAATTCAATTTCCTTCTTCTTCCTGTAACTCTTTGGAATGTATTTTTCATACATTTCTCCCTTGAAATCTTCCCACGTAAACTCATCCATCTGCTCTGGTGCTAAAATTTTCCTCCTGGCTTCCCACCAGAAGTCAGCTGGTCCAGTAAGTTGAAAAGTTATACAGGACAATCGCTCTTGCGATGTGCATCGCAGAAAGTCGAAAATTCTTTCCATGCTTCTTATCCACTGTTCTGCATCGTCCGGACTTCCCTTTCCATTAAAGGTAGGAGGATTCTCTCACGAAAAGTTCTTCTACCCTACGATCAGGTGGAGGTGGGGGTGGTTGCGGTATTGCTTCTTCGGGTTGGAGAAATCTACCCTTCCCCTATCTCCGCCTCTTCATCTTCCTACAACTCTCATTCCTTGCCCAGGATCTCGTCTAGGCGGCATTCATTATATAAAACATATAATTAACATCGCATATCATGATCGCAAATTAAACATATATAAAATCATCATATAATCTTATCATGAACACTTTAATAAAACCATTCATCCTTGTTATACACATTCTTGCCGCAAAAGTCCATTTCAGGGTCATATATATATATCAGAAAATTGTGCCTTAAGAAGGGTTGTAATGTACAAGCAGTCCTTACAAAAGAGGTCATATACACACTGGCTTACAAAACATTACAAAATGCTAAGTTTTCCCTTCCACTTCTTTACATAAACAACCACGCTACACACATATACTACATCGCATATCTACACAAGTCTACTCCCATCACTCGCCTCAAGTCATCACTGCCCTCGTCCTCTTCGTGATCCTCCTCCGGATCCTCCTCCTCCTCTGAATCATCATCTGTATCGTCCTCACGTGCACGAACCATAGATGGCCCTGCCCCGTCATTCCCATACGCGTGTATGTCGCACCGGACCGTAATCATCGCAGATCGGATTGTAACCATCGCGAGTGTCCGATACTCTCATCTCGCCGCCCGGGCGGTAGGGCTCACGGAGGTGGTGGAGCCGCCATCGGTGGTAGGAGCGGGAGTGGTGGACGTAAAGGATGTCCGAAAGACAACGGAGGAAAGATAGGCGCCCAAAGTTTCTCGGTCACGCTGCCTTATCCACGCGGGCAAGCCTACCCTCATCAAACAGATACCGGGGCACCACCGGATCAACCTATCGTGGAACCTTAGTATATAGCCACTCTGTAGTCGTCGCGCAGTATACTCCTGAGGAAGGTAAGGTCCTCTCGGGGCGACTCCATATATGCAGAAGACATAGCTTAGATGGCTGATGAATCGCGGTAAGTCCGCAATCAAGTCATAGTCTCCGCCCACGCGGTAGATGTAGTCTCCTGACACTTCCGGGCATAATCCTCCCATCGACGGAGTCGGGTCAAGAGGCGCTGACACCGCCGAAATCGTCACACCGTATACTCGAGCATCCCTCCGAGGTCTCGAGGTATTGCATCAAGAATTCCCCAAGTCATCGCCAAACACATCCAATATTCACGATAAGCACGAACTACATCATCGGGCGAAGATTTGGTCCTAGCCTTCTCCTAGTCAGTATAACGCATCTCATCCATCTGCCAAAGACAAAACTAGCGTAAGTCAAACTAAACATTATCCGATAAACAGATAAGATAAACTTAAGCGCATTTGTTAAGCAGCTAGGATAAACCGGATAATCTATACGGCAGATAAACAATCCAAACACATCTGGTAAACCGATAAATGTTATAAGGAAATGTTTTCATATACAAAACACGTCGTAGCTCCCTTTTACACCATTGGGAAGCTTAATATTTAGCAGCATTATAGGGTCCTTGTCAAAAATATAAGTTTATTGTTCTAAGTAAACCCACGAACTGACTTCTACTGATCCTTGCAAATTTTGGGAGAAGGAATCAGGGGTTTTATCCTTCATAACAAATAAATTACAGTGTGTTAGGAGTACGTAGGCAAAAACCGTTCGTAATTCAGAGTTCAAACGAAGGAGAGCGGGCCAAAACAAAATCACTGCACAGTGCAGTTTTGCCCGAAGCCGAGGTGAAATTCCGAGGTGCCGAGGTGAAAATGCCGAGGTGCCTAGGCGAAGTCGACGAGGTGAGAGTCGACATAGTGAAAGTTGACGAAGTCAACGTCGACGAGGTGGAAGTCGTCGAGGTGAAAGTTGACGAAGTCAACGTCGACGAGGTGGAAGTCGCCGAGGTGAAAGTTGATGAACTGAACCGACGAACTCGGTGAAAGTCGATGAACCGAAAGTCGACTAACCGCGAGTCGACGAACTCACCGAAAGTCGATTTAACCAATCGACGAACTTAGAGTCGACTAACTCACCGAGAGCTAACGAATCAAGTCGATTTAATCGAGAGTCGATTTAACTCAAACCGAGAGTCGATTTAATTGAAGTTCGATTTAACCGAGAGTCGATTTAATCAATCGACGAATCGAAAGTCGATTTAATCGAGAGTCGACGAACTCAATGAAAGTCGACGAATCAAGTCGATTTAACCGAGAGCCGATTTAACTCAATCGAAATCGATTTAACCGAGAGTCGACGAACTCGGTGAAAGTCGACGAATCGAGAGTCGATTTAACTCATTAAAACCGATTTAACCGAAGTCGACGAACTGGTGAAAGTCGATTTAACCGAAGTCGACGAAGTCAACACCGACGGTGGAATTCGCCGAGGTGAAAGTTTGACGAAGTCAATGCCGACGAGGTGGAAGTTCACCGCCGAGGTGAAAGTTTGACGAAGTCAACGCTGACGAGGTGGAAGTTCACCGCCGAGGTGAAAGTTTGACCAAGTCAACGTTGACTAAGTCAACGTTGACGAGGTGATTTTTTTTTTCCACCGCATTCATTCTTTTCCTTCAATACTTGCTTTTAATCTTTTTATCCCATAATGGAATGAAGTTCTTCAAGCCCATTTTTGCTTTCGTTCACGAATGGGATAAACTTCGTAAATTCATACTTCTATGTTCTTTCGTAAAACGTGATCATGCTTCTAATTTCGTCTATGTTCTTCTGATATAACATATCAATCATTGTAAGAACTTGAAACTTGAATGTCTCATTCGATTTCATAACATAATTGCTCATAAGCATATTTCATCCGAACTTTATAAACTTAACATCTCATCAATGGCACTTCATGCCCATAATCAACCATAAACCTTCATTTCTAACTTAAATCACTTTCATTTCATAACCTTCTTCCAACCTTCACTTCTCATCATTCGTCACAACTTTCTTTGATTTAAAAAAAAAAAATTTGGAATTTCCATTCAATCCTTTCTCGTAACTCTCATTTCGCTAAAATTTCATAACAAACTTTCACTTTCTAAAACACAACTTCAATCTTTAACGCATTTAACTTTCATTTCAAAACTTTGAGAAGAAAATCACGTACCTCATCCCGGTTGAGCTTGATGTGATGGAGTGTTGAGCATAGATAGCTGATTTCTAGAAGTCTAGTGACTCGATCTAGACTTGACTTTTAAAAGAAGGATTTTGGGATTCAAAGATGAACCGCTCGATACCATTTTGTAATGACCCTCTAACCCTAAGGACGGATTAACGAGGACCTGGAACTTGGAGCAAGAATTATAGATCATGTAAAAGAATTAATCAAAGGATTATAGAATAAACAGTAAGCGAACTACGAAGTTCAACCCTTATGAAATAGGCACACGTAATTTACATATAAAAAGGTTTACAAGTTCTTAACCAACAAGGGTTCACTGGTCTGGATGGATTTAACTATTGACATCAAAACACAATATAACATTCAAAACGAAGCGGAGAAGCATGTGAATACACATATGACGATGTGTATTCAAGGTGTCAAAATAAACATATTAACAACAAAAGTACTCCAACTGCTCAACACCTCCCCATCATCATCTTCAGCTCAACTTGCACATTTAAAAACAAACATGCAGGGCTGAGTACAAGAATGCACTCAGTGGACTCATGCCAAAACAATTTATCAATTTAAATTACACTGCCCCATCACAGTAAAACACGAGGTTTTAATTGAATACTCGTGCTTACTAAACATTTTTCATCATTTTCCATAAATATTAAATGCGGCGGACATTTTCCTCAGTATGTATGATCCATATCCTATCCCATATAATCTCAATAATTCCATCAACACATCTCATAACCATTTCTCAAGGCGTCGGAGGAGGCCTCCTCTCACGAACGCCGTGACCGCCGAGCACCCTTTCAAAGACACAACACAAAATTAGTGCACAAAATCCTTGCCACTCCCAAGACAGATACAATTCTCGCTCATCCTTGTGGGTACTTACAAGGATACGAATTCAAACATTTCATATGTTGGGAGCTACCCAACAACATTCACAATTCGAATATGGATAGGATACATACATAAAACATAAACAGTTTTGGGCAGGTAATTAAATAAATCATTTCATCATCGTTTCTTGCGAATAAAGCATCGTAAATAAAACATTTGATAAGCGTTTGATCTTTTTGAGTAGAGTAAAGCCCACCTGGACTGTCGTTCTTCGATTCTCTAAATACGATTTCTTTTTCCGTCGCTTGCTTACGTTCACGTTCCACCTTTACGTAAATACCACGTTCAGTACGTTGGCACATTTTCGAGAATATCAAAGTTTAATAACTTTGATAACTTATAAAGTAATAACTTCAATCCCTTAACTCATTTTAATACGTCGTTTCAACGCGTATTTTAACTAAACATTTCTAACGTTATTTAATATAACGTTTCGCCATAAACATAGTATACTATGTTTATAAAATTCCATAAATTCTTAATATGTCTAAAATAATTTCTAGACATATAATGTATTACTTTCTTAATAAAAGGATTTAAAAACCCTTAGTATACTTTCCAAAACTCACGACCCCTTAAGCTTAAAATTTCTTAAATTTTTCCAAAAATTCCTCTAAATTCATATAGTGTACTATACGATCATAGGATCATTAATATGTATTATCATTAACTATAGAAAATTTGGGCATCACCCATTTCACTACTATAGGTCACGATTATTTTCTAAAAACTATCAAATAATTTCCTAAAATTCTAATTAAATTATACAAGGCCTCAACCTTAATTTATAACATAATTATAACCTAAAGTCCAACATTTAGAAATTCTACAACAATGTATAATTGTTCAAGGTCTCGTTTCTTCATCAACACATAGCAAATATTTTTATAAAATTTCTACAAAATTACACTATGCTTAAACGTTATAATATAACAATATAACATCATAATATTAATCAAATACAATTAATTCATCAAGATTACAAGCCATGAAGCTCTCGAATTTTTTTTTCCAAAAGTGATCAAAAATTTCTAAAAATCCTAATAATATCACATAGTACATAATCAATGCTATAGATCAACATTATGCTATAATAACACTTAAATAAAATTTGTGCATTAAACTACATTTTTCTTTTATTTTCGGTAATTTCACAAAACATAACACATGATTTTTAAAAATTTCCAAATATTCACAAAGTGTTCCCTAGCTAACACATATCATGAATCCAACATTAAAACAAGTCTTACACTTTTCGATCATCATAAGATAATTGATATAACATGCTTAGCTTTATTTAAATAATCAATATAGGTCTATTTCATCATGCTTAACATCATTTGTAAACAACTAACATGCTAGCATAATTTTTCATGAGAACACATGCTTGTAAACATAAAATCGAACCGTTAGAAATTTAAAATTCTAACGTATAATCGAAGCTTGTTCGATTTCTAACCTCTTTAACGGTTTGGATTAAAAGTGTCAAGGCTTTAGTGTCAAGCTTTGGCCTTTGAAAAGGAAGAACACACTTATTCCTTTTCTTTGGAAAGGCTACGGCAGTGATGGGTTTTTGGATGCAAAAGTGTGTTGTTTAATTGATGCTTCACTACTTATGCAAAAAGAATAAATACATAGTCTATCTCTCTCTCTCTCGGTTTCCTTCACTCACACACATATGCAAGACAATTAATTTGTGAGTTACTATGCATACATCATGGTATCTCTTACAAGAAGTTACTACATGAAATCAAATTTTTTGAACAATTCAAAATACTTGACTTTGGGAGCAATGTTGCCGTCGGCCCTCTCTCCCATTTACAAAGGAAAGCCTTTTTTTAATATCCCATACCATGTATATAAATTTGTACACATTACCATATGCACAATACATCACAAGAGTTGTGTTGAATCTTCTTTCCTCAAATTGGAAGCAAATACACGGTTATAAATCAATCCAAAGCATCCACTTGATTTAACACTTGATTTACTTGGTTAGAGTGTAATTTGATCCCAATTGATCAATTAATAAATCAACATGCAAAGCTTATAACTAAAACTTACGTAAATAATTTGTTACAAGAACTTGTTCACGGCACTTTTCCATTTAAAAGGCCAAAACTTGATTTTCATGCTATTATTAGATATATATAATAATATATATCTTAGATGATAAATTATATCATAGGAAAATTTATTAGAAAGATTTATGTGTGAAAAACCCTAATTTTCGAATTAGGGTTTTCGAAAATTTAAATTTTGTTCAAATATTATTCCTTAATGGTCTAGCATTGTTTTAATGCTAAATAATACTCTAATTACACAAAATAATCATAGGAAATTAAATATTATAATTCCTTGATCATTAAACTCGTTTTTCTAATCATCTCTAAACGTTGACGTTTGAAACGTCTCAAAACGTTCATTATCGACTCATCTCAAAATGATCGTAATAAAGTCGTAATCACTTTATTAAATCATTCCATTATAATGGAATTTAATTCTAAGCTTCGTCACTTAGAAAATTTTACGAAATTTTAACTATCGATATTCAATCGACGTTAAAATTCTACTGCCGAAACACTTTATAAAAATATATTCCTTAATTCACAATCCTTAGTGATTATAAAATAGGAATTCATTATCTCATAATTAATCGAAATCATTATTCGATAAATTTAATAATTTAATTATTACGACGAAACCCTAATTTATGGAATTAATTATCGTAATTAGGCTTTTAATTCTTGGGATATTACAGAAACGATGAACCTAAATTTTTCATCCATGATGCTTTGCTGAAATCAAGTGATATGAAGTATTTGATGATATTGACTACCAAAATATTTATGATTATATGTGAATCCTATCGGTGTTGGTTCGCCAACTATGAATGATAATCTAATTCGGATCCTATGCTAGCCGAATGTGCCTAGTACGGATTAACATATACACTATGGTGACTGTGTGTTGAAATGTTTTCCTAGCTGGTCACAGCGTCCGTGGGAGATGGCCACCTTCCTGACGCATATGTTGCAGGTATGGATCACGCTGACAAAAAATGGTCCGTCTGGGCAATCTTATGAAAATGAAAAATATTTAATAAGCACAAGCATTTCCAATAAAACCTTGTGTGTTACTGTGATGGACAGTTCAATATATGTTATTTAAAGTATTTGGCATATGTCCACTGAGTACCTAGTACTCAGCCCTACATATTCGTTTTTGATGTGCATGTTGAGCATGTGTTGCGATGGTGCAATTTGAGAGTGGAGATAAAGTTTTTCTTAAGGTCTCTCATTCGAGGAGAACTATAAAGTTTGGAGTAAAAGGAAAGTTGAGATCACGTTTTATAGGATCCTACGAGATCTTGGAAAGAATAGACCTAGTGGTGACGTGTTGAACGGAGTAATCTTTTGACAATGTAAATATACGTAACCTTGAGTGCATATCCTCATAAATGCATCTCACACGATTTTGTTGCAAACACTTGAATATGTTGCATTTTGCTAGGATATGTAAACAATTACTTCTTTTGTCGAGTCTTTTCTTCTGACGTCGAATATGTAAATTATAACACCTCGATCGTTGAGATCCTATGTACACGAGTGCCAGTATTATCTTTTGATTCACACAGAAGAACACCCAACACCTTTTCTTCCCCGCTTCTTTTATCTTATCCTGAGTCGCAGCTTCGGCTAAGCCGTCCTTAGGGATATATAGCGGGCTGTGACTCACTTGTTAAGAACAAATGTATCACTTATTTTTAATTAACGTGTCTCACTTGTTATGAACATATATATCACTTATTTTAAATAAGTTTATTAATTAATATGACTAAATATATTAATTGCTATAAATAAATCTATTGATCTCTTTCAGGAAAAGTATAATTTAACAATCTTAATACATTATGATGTAATAAGATTATAAATGTATCACTTGTTTTGATCGTATCACATGTTGTAAATAACCGTATGCTGATAATTTCTTCTATTTTCATCTAATCAATTCATTTTATGTTTTGAATTCATTAGAAAATCTTTTTTTATTTGTTATCACTTGTTCTAAACAAACGTATCATTTTTTCTGAACAAACATATCATTTTTTCTGAACAAAAATATCATTATCTTTAATAAATGTATCAATTAATATGAATAAATGTATCAATTAATTGCTATAAATAAATCTATTAATCTCTCTTAGGAAAAGTATCATATAACAATATTAATTAATACATTATAATATAATAAGATGATAAATATATCACTTATTCTGAACAAACATATCACTTATTTTGCACAATCGTACCACTTATTGCAAACACTTACTATTATTAAATATATCAGTTCTTCTGGATAAATATATCTATTGTTCTAGATAAATTTATCACTTAAACAATCTTAATGCGTTATAATGTAATAAGCTGATAATATTATGATGATAAATATATCACTTTATTTTAACAATCGTATCATTTGTTCTAAAAAATATATCAGTTGTTTTGAACAATCGTATCACTAGTTTAGAATGACCGTGTGACTTGTTCTGGACATCTGTAACACTTATTAATAAATGTATCAATTATTCTGGATAAATATATCAATTGTTCTAGATAAATGTATCATTTAATCTAACTACATGTATCAATATTACTATTAATAAATGTATCGGTTGTTACATATAAATATATCAGTTGCTCTGGATAAATGTATTGATGATAAATGTATAACTTTCATGATCTTAGTACATTATTATTTAATAAGATGATAAATGTATCACTTTATTTAAAAAATTGTATCACTTATTCTGAATAATTTTATAACTTGCTCTAAAGAAATAAATCATTTATTATGAACAAATGTATCAATTTTTCTGGATAAATATATTAATTGTTCTAAATAAATATATCACTTATTATGAACAATTATATCACTTGCTTTGAATAAATGTATCAATTAATATTATTAATATATCACTTTCTCTAAATAAATGTATCATTTGTTTCGAACAAATGCATCACTTGTTCTAAATAAATGTATCGTTTGCTCTAGAAAACGTGTAATTATATCGCTTGTTCTATAAATGTATCAATTAATATGAATAAATGTATAGTTGTTCTGAACAAATGTGTCACTATAAGAATTAATATGAATACATGTATCATTTGCTATAAATAAATATATCATTTGTTTCGAACAAATGTAACACTTGCTCTAAATAAATATATCACTTGTTCAAAATAAATGTATCACCTGCTTTAAATAAATGTATCATTTATTCTGAACAAAAGTATCACTTGCTCTAAATAAATATATCACTTGTTCTAGATAAATGTATCACTTGCACTGAACAAATGTGTCATTGTATCACTTACTCTAAATAAATATATCACATAATCTAAATAAATGTATATTTGTTTTAAATAAATGTATCACTTGTTTTGAATAGATGTATCACTTAGGAATTAATAGTTGAGTCCACCGATATGACTCGAATAAATGTGTCATTTGTTCGGATCAAATGTATTACTTAATCTGAATAAATATATAACATGTTCTAAATAAATATATCTCTTAATTTGATTAAATTTATCACTTGTTTAAGAAAAAAAGAATGTATAACATATTCTAAATAAATGTATCACTTGTTTTGAAAAATATATCACTTATTCTATATAAATATATATCACTTATTCTGAACAAATGAATCATTTGAGTTCTTGTAGTACACTAATTCGAGAGTCTTGATTTCTTGTTGATTGATAGGATATGTCCCAACCGCTCAGGCTCACTGGCAAGCCCAAACGAACTGGGTCTCGACACGATGATGCAGACCACGCGGTTGCTTCCAAAGCCCAGCCTCTAAACCCTAATCAAGACCCTAATTAAGACGAAATCAAAGACAGAGATCGTGGTCAGTTACGGCGGAGATCATGGTCAGTTATGGAAGGATTGTGATCCCACCAATCAAGGGATCCAGTATGAGATCCACGATAATGTATAAATAGAGGTTAGGTCGACAGTAAAAGGGTTAGCAACTTATTGAATACTAGAGCCTTTTAGATACACTCATTGTAATCCATTTATAGTGAAAGTATAGAGGATCATCACCTCCGTGGACGTAGATCTCATTCTGGATCGAACCACGTAAAAACTCTTGTGTTCTTTACTGCTTTACATAAATCTCGTCTGTTTACATATACTAGATTTATCATTGGCGCCGTCTGTGGGAAGAAGAAGAACAAAAAGCTTCATTTTCTACAACTTAATGGCAAGAACTCGTGCAAACGCAAGTACCACCGGTGGAGCTGGCAACGACCGTGCTGAGGGTGATCAAGTGGTCACACAACACCACGGAAAGGGGGTCGCAGACGCCACCAGCGGAAACACACCTGAGGGTTATATGGAGAACATTCCCATACACCCTCAGGATCGCCGCCCTAACGAAGAGGAAGGTGTCGACCTCAATACCAGTGAACAGGCGGTTCACCGATCTCATGAGGTCCTCGGCCGTGCAGTGTCCGAGTTCCTCAACGCAAATCTCGACCAATTCCAGAGTTTCCTCAACCAGAGGACAAATGAAGCGGACACCTCAAGAGTGCCCGAACTGGTGGTTACGGGTGCCCGAGGTCGTTCACCCCATCGAAGTGATCAACGCTCACCTCGGCACAATAGCCGAGAACACGTACATCACCCCGCTGCCCGAAGTCAATCACCTCGCCGGGACAGTCGCAACCATTCGCACCCGCATCACCCGCGAAGTCGTTCACCACCTCGGCACGCCGCTCAGGGAGCCGAGCGGGACAGAAGAGAGGAGAGGCAGAGCCGAACTCCCCCTCGAAGAGACGATAGACGCCGTTACCGATCTCCCACCCCTCCAGAGAGAGATGGCAACGAGCTTCCGGGGTTCGACCGGCATGGGAGAATCATCTCTCATTTCTCCAGGGAAATCCTGGATACGCCCTTGCCCCAACGATACAGGGCACCCAACATCGCTGCTTACGATGGTCTTGGAGACCCCTCCGATTTCCTTTTCGCCTACACCACCAACATGGCGAATCAAGGAATGGAAGATTTTCATATGTGCAAAATCTTCCCCGAGGTGCTGGTCTCCAACGCCCGACGTTGGTTCACCTCGCTCCGCCAGAACAGCATCCACAACTTCGGAGATCTCATGGATCAGTTCAAGTGGCGTTTCTACCAAAAGATGCCGCCTCAACAGCCATCATCCGACCTGCTCACCATCCGCCAGGGACGAGACGAGACGATGTCAAATTTCATCTCACGGTTCATCAAGGAATCCCTTAAGATCGATGATAGTAACGATCTCTACATCATCAATGCGTTCAAAAATGGGATCCGACCTGGCGCACTGAACAAAGAAATCACCAGGGAGAAACCGAAGACGGCGAGTAACCTTTGAACTCGGTGGACAACTACGTCGAGGAGACGAGTCAGATCGGAAGAAGAGAGAGATTTGGGATGAGCAGAGGGCTGAAAAAAGAAGCCGGATGATCGAGGTCGAGGCGCTGATCGCCGAAGTGCTTTCGAGATGATCAAGAAAGGCCCAATCGAATCCAGGCTCGGACCTCGGCCAAACCCTGGCGGCAACGTGCCTAATCTGCTCAAATCGAGGGAGGAAATATTTGAGCTCCATGCTGAGCTCTTCCCGAAGCCCCCTCCCATGAAAAGATGATCTAAGAAAAGGTCGACGGAGAAGTATTGTGACTATCATCAAGGGTATGGTCACGATACCGAAGACTGCAGAAACTTGGGCTCGTAGATCGACGAGCTCGTCAAAGGAGAAGCGCTTAAGAAATACCTCGGCCGACTGGGCCGGGAACAAGCGCAGAGGAAAGAATGGAGGTGGCAACAAGCTGCGGGCCGACCTCGGCGACGACCCAACACGAAGACAACGAGGACGAAGGTCCCAATGCGATGGGCGGTCTACGCCATTACCGGATTGCCCATAGGAGCAGCGAGGTCGTCGTTGAAAAATGAAGCTCGAGGCGGTCCCCGAGGAGCCGAAAAATAAGCGACTCCGGGACGGTGAGAACATAGTATTCTCCAAAGAGGACCCGGTGCCCAAGATCATGCCCCACCAAGATGCCATCACCATACAAGCCGTGGTGGGCAACAAGAATGTCCACCGGGTTTACATCGACATCGATGCCTCTGTCAGCATCATTTTTCAGAGTTGCCTGGATAAACTCGAGGTCGGTGGGATTCAAATACATCCCGCACCATCCCAGCTACGGAGCTTCACTCAGGAGGCGGTTCAACCCGAGGGCGTCATTACCCTTCCGGTTATCGTAGGACGTGCTCCGGTCGGTCACCAAGGCCATTTAATTTTCTGGTCCGAGCTCCTTCTCCGCACAACATCATTACGGGAAGAGGCCGCTATCGCCACCAAAGCCGCCCCGCTCGGTGTACCACCTCACCATCAAGATACCCACCCGGTGGGAGTGCTAACATCCGGGGTGACCAAGCGGCAACCAAAGAGTGCCTCGAGTCTCAACCCAAGATGTGGCCTTACCTCGTGCCTAGCAATTACAAAACCTCGTGTCGACACCCCGGACGACGTGATCGAGAACCTTCAATGCTGGCGACGACGATCCTCCAAAGTCGTCAAGGTCGGCACCTGTGGTCCAAGCGATATTGACGGAATGTCAAGCGACTTCCGATGGAATACAAGGATGTATTCGCGTGGTCCCCACTCGACATGACCGGAGTGTCACCCGAGCTCATCACTCATCGCCTCAACATCGACCCGGCCACTAAACCAGTCGGCGTAAGAAGAAGAAGTTTCATGGCGAGTGCGGCCAGTCATAAGAGACGCAGTGACGCAACCAGGAGGCTAAGATCCTGTTCGAGGTCAAATACCGACACGGATGGCTAATCGATCGTGGTCAGGAAGCCGAGGAAGAGGGTGGCGATGTGTGTCGACTATACCTACCTCAACAAACTCGCCTAAAAGATTGCTACCCCTCCCGATATTGATAAGAAGGTGGGAAGACCGGTGGGCCACGAGATCTTGATTTCTGGATCTATACAAGGGTACCACCAAGTCTGATGAGCACGGAGGATGCTCCAAAGACGGCGATTCATCATCGACTTCGGTGTTTTCACATACCGAAAAATACCTTTCGGCCTGAAAAATGCTGGAGCTACCTATCAAAGGATGGTGGACGCCATATTCAAAGATCATATCGGGAAAATCGTCGAGGTCTACGTCGACGACATCGTGGTCAAAAGCAAAAAAACAGAAAGTTGCACTGACGACCTCAAAACGATCCTCCAACTCCTCAGATCGAAGTACACATTCATGGTGAAAACGGGGAAATTCCTGGGATGTTGGGTTTCTCAAGAAGGCTTGAAAGCGAATCCCACTAAGGTCAAAACGGTACTCGATATGCAAGTACTAAAAACCATCCGTGAGATCCACAAACTCACCGGATGTCCGGGTCGCCTCGAGAGATTCCTATCCCGGGCTGCCGAGAAGCAACTTCCCTTCTTCAAAATCTTGAGAAGAGCCCCGGACTTTGCTTGGAAGGAAGAACATCATGTCGCCTTCACCCAGCTGAAAACATACCTCGCCGACCTGCCCACACTGTCTGCCCCGAAAGAAGGCGAACTCCTTTCTTTATACCTGGCCGCCTCAGACGAGGCAATCAGTGCGGTACTGGTGCGAGATGAGGTCGGTAAACAACTTCCTATCTACTTCATCAGCCGAGCTCTCAAAGGGCCGGAGACAAGGTACACCAGCTTCGAAAAACTAGCGTTGGCACTGGTGAACGCCAAGCGACGTCTCCGACCTTATTTCCAAGCCCATTCAATTCAGGTTCTTGGTGACTTGCCCTCGAGACAAGTCTTGTCAAACCGAAATCATCGGGCATATAGCAAAGTGGCCTTTGGAGCTCGTGAGCACGACATTTTGTACTCGCCGGACCGGCCATAAAGGGCAAGCCCTAGCCGATTTTCCGGTAGAGGTCGGTTACCGAGGTCGACCCAAAGAAAGAGGTCACTCCGACCCCCACTCCTACAACGGGGGAACCTGACCTCGACATACCTGAGGGCTGCTGGCAAATGTACGTGGATGGAGCTTCTTGCAAAATGGGTAGCGGAGCAGGAATCTTGCTCCTTGGCCCGGACAAACAAGAAGTGACATATTCACTTCGGTTTACCTTCGACCACAAACAACGAGGTGGAGTACGAAGCATTGATCTCAGGACTCCGCCTCGCAAAGGAATTGAAAGTGGAAAAAATCTAGATCTTTGGAGATTCTCAGGTCGTAGTGAACCAAGTCACCGGCAAATCGAGGCGAGGGAGGATCGAATGAAGCAATACCTTGAGAAAGCAAAGGAGATCTTGACCTCATTCGGTATTCCGCAATTTATCGTATCCCCGAGGGAGAACGGAGGTGACATCCTCGATAAGTTGGCTTCATCATCAACAAAACCTCCGGTGGATGAAGTTCATTCCGTAGCATTCCACGTCGGTATCATCACCGAGGCGGGCGGCGGATGTCTCCTATAAAGGCTTATCTGGAAGAAGGAGCACTACCTCAGGATCGGCTCGAAGCCAAAAAGATGATGGTCAAATCCCAAAAGTACCTCATACATGATGGTACTCTTTATAGGAAATCCTATCTTCAACCTCTCCTGGGATGCCTTGGGCCAGAAGAAGCAGACTACGTGTTAAGCGAGATTCACATGGGATCTTGTGGAAGCCACGTCGGATCACGAGCTCTCTCAAAGAAGATACTTAGGTCGTAGGTATCGACCCACCCTCATCAAGATTCGGCCGAGCTCGTCAAAAGTGTCAAGTGCGGCTTCACTCCACGGTCAAGAAGCTACCCGGACCGATCTCAAGAGCTTACAGTGCATGGCCTTTCATGCGATGGGGATCGACATCGTTGGTCCATTTGACCGAGCACCAGGTCAGCTTCGATACTTAGTCGTAGCTGTAGACTACTTCACAAAATGGGTCGAAGCGGAGCCACTTTCGAGCCTCACAAGCAGAAGGATTCAGACCTTCGTGTGGAAAAACATAGTTTGCCGCTACGGCATACCGCATGTTTTGATCTCGGACAACAAAGACCCAGATTCGTTGACAAAACTTCAAGGAATGGTGTGAAGAGCTCCAGATCAGGCAACATTTCACCTCGGTCGCACATCCGCAGGCGAATGGTCAGACCGAGGTGACGAACCGCACGATCGTACAAGGATTGAAAAAGAGGTTAGACCGTGCTAAAGGAGACTGGGTTGAAAATCTTCCTCAAGTCCTCTGGTCCTACAGGACAACACCTCGGACTTTGCACGAGAAACCCCTTGACTTGGTCTACGGGACCGAGGTGTCATACCGGTGAGATCGGGCGCACCGAGCCAGCGTACTCTTCACTTCGACCGAGCGGGCGAGGAAGACCCACGGGTCAACCTTGACGCCTCGAGGAAAACACGAGCTCGCCTTCATTAACGAAGGCAAGTACAAGTGCCGGTCGCACGGTACTACAACAAGAGGTAAAGCCTCCGCACTCCAAGTAGGCGACCTCGTCCTACTGAATAATGAAGCCGATGAGGCGAGCGTCTTAACAAGCTAGATCCGACATGGGAAGGTCCATACCGCGTTCACGAGGACCTCGGCAAAAGGGCTTATAAGCTTGCTCACCTATCCGGTGCACTTATTCCCGAACCTGGTATATCACTCATTTGAGGAGGTATTTTACATAATTTTGATTTCAGATCGGCATCATGTTAGCCCTCTCATTGCTTTGCCGAAGTGCGATGTTATTTACTTATTCAATAAAACATTTGTTTTTCTAATGAGTATTTCACTTCGTCTCGTCTTATATCTATGTGAACATCCATTTGGATACACCACATTTTAACCTTCAAAAGGGGACGCCCTTGCGAAGATGACACATATAGACAACTCATGAACTTGAACGTCTAAGTGCAAAGCATACGGATCACTCATGAAATTGAACGTCTACATGCAAGGCATACAGATAACTCATTAAATTGAAAATCTACATGCAAACGACGTCCAGATCGGATCTCGTCAAATTATACCCCTTTATTTGGGAAGATATACACTTTGGTAAACAGTATGAATACATTTACGGCTAAAACCAAGTCCTATGCTATATTTGTACCTCTTTATGGGGAAAATATACACTTCGGTACAATGCCTAAATACATTCACTACTATACACCAAGTCCTAAGCTATATATATAACTCACTCCGACTTTGGAGTTTCACCTCGCCAAGTCTTGCTGAAGCTACACCAGTTCGAGACAAAATCCCCGGATCGGCGATGAACACCCGGGACGAACTCGGTGCCTTCTACCCAATCGACAAGATCGGCACCACCGCGGCCTACTCCAGCCGCACTCTAAACCGGCGCAGATGGGTCTCGACACGAAGAGGTGCTCCGGGCGAGGTCGACTGCCCTCGAGGTTGGCCTTTGGCCAGAATACGACCTCGCCCCCGACCTGCCGCCCTTCCTCGCCGACCTGAGGTCCTCGGGCGCCTCGCACCTGCCGACGACTGACCCCTAGTTGCTCCCCTCTTGGCTGGACCTAGCAACCGGAGCACTTCGGCATGGTCAGCATAGCCGCCCCCCACCTCGGGTTCTTCGATTCTTACATCAGTGGAGCCGACTGCGGACTCGCTGCGGGGCTGGGGCATGCATCACCTGCAGATGAGCTCGTATATCTGAATATATTTCATGATGGAGTCGAGGCAGTCTTTGAAATTTTTGCTATTGGGCCCCTCCTCGTCCCTCAGCACCATGCCCTCGGCGAGCAAGCTCTGCACTCGATCATCGGCCTCTGATATGGTAACTCCACCAGATCGGTGGATCATCTTTTCATATTCAGCGTGTTCCTCCGAGATCCGAGCCAGCTTCTCCGTCGTCAGCTCGAGCTGCTCCTCGCATTGTATTAAGCGCCCCTGAATCACGTCGGCAGATAAATCCGCCCCCTGGACTTCGAGATGTATGATCCTTAGCTTGAGAGTTTCGTTCTCAGCCAGGAGGCGGGCCACCTCACGTTCGGCCTCTTGCAACTTCTTCCTCAGCTCGGTAGACGACGCCGAGCTGATGTCCATGTTGGCCAAAGTCTGGGTCAGTTCGGTAGACCGGCTCCTCCAAAACAGCACCTCTTCGTCATTCTCAGCCAAGGCACCTCGGGCCTCTTTTAGCTTGGTCAACAAATCATGATCGAATCCGAGGTATTGAGAAGTGGAGTGCTAAAAATAAAGGGACAACACACATTTTAAAAAGTTGTAACTATTATTATTCATAAGTGGAAAATTTTTACAAGGCTCAGGATCCTATCGACCCCGGCAAATCAACCTATTACATCAGGTCCACTGACCTCAGGCTCTTTGCCGGACTCGTTAGCCTCCTGTTGTCCCTGCTGCTGTGGTTGTCCCCCTTCAGAAGGGAGCTCGGAGATCGGCTCCTCTTCTTCGGCTTCGCCCGCACTCGGCGAAGCTCCCAAGCTCGGGATCTTCATCCTCTCAGATCGAGCAACGGCCTCAGCCGTCAGAAGGGAGGAGCTGGACGCCAAAGCCTCCAGCACAGGGAAGGACCCGACCCCGGAGATCACCCGGGCATACGCCTTATTCAGTTCCCGGGAGGCGACCTCGACCCAGCCATGCTTGACCTAGTCAAAGTCAAGCATGGCGGCCGCCAGCTCCTCCAGGTGGTCTGACACCACTTTGGTCTTGAGCACGGCGGCCAGGTCAGAGATGAAGGCCGAGAAGCTCTCCGACTCGACGAGCTTGCTGGCAAAGGCCCTCAACATTGGCCCTTGACCTGCCAGCACAGCACTCATCTCCTCGGCGAGCTCCTTCTTCGCCCCAGCCGCCTCCTCACGCGCCTCCTCGAGCTCCCTCCAGCGCCCAAGCCCTCTTCTTCACGGCGGCCTCGGCAGCAGCCTTCGCGGCATCAGCCTCCGCCCTCGCAGCGGCCACGGCGGCATCAGCATCTACCCGTGCAGCAGCGAGCTCCCGCTCCAGCGCCTCGCACCGAGCAGAGCTCTCGGTGATGTACCCAACAGCACGTTGCAGGTCCCCGATCACCGAGCTCGCTTCCTGAAAACAATACAAGTTAGTACACATCACAGAGCAGATAAAACCAAATATGGAAGAGTTTTATACCTTGGGGAGGGACACGGCCGAGCTGGAGGCCGGCACCTCATACGCGATGCGGGGCTGAGTCTGTTTCTCCGATGCCGGACTCGACCCCGGCAGAGGCCCCATCATCAGTTGACTGAGATCGTCAACCTTCTTCGGGGGCTTGGCAGATTCAGCCCGCCTCGCCTTCTTCTTCGGAGGCGCCTTGCTCGGTGAGGATGAGCCCTTCTCTCGTGGAACCAGCTTCACTGCACAACAGAAGAAAATCGCGTTAACACAGCGAGATCGGATTTATAAGAAATAAGAAGAAGAGGGTGCCCTCACCCATCTCGGACCCCGACCCTGGGGCCTTTGACCTGTGAACGCTCAGTCCGGCCTTATTCAGGTCGTCCTCGGTGAACCCTACGGAGACTTCACCGAGCATATTGAGCTGGTCCTCTACGAAGCCGAGGGGTTTCACTTTCAAATCCTTCATTCTACCCAACCCCCACTCGTAGCTCGGGTGCCCCTCAGCCCGCAAAAAGAAATATTTACTTTGCCACTGCGGTACCTTCGAGGGGGCGGTAATCCTAAATGGCTGCCGAGGCGAAAAATAGTACACACCCCCCGTACTCTTGACGCTGAAAAATCGCATCAGAACCTCAAAAGTAAACTCCTCGGCTATGCCGTAACAAGAAAGCCCCATCCCAACTACCGACCTAATGGAGTTTGGGGTAAATTGGCATATGGGAATTTGAAAATATTCCTGAATGTGCAAAAAAATGGGGGCTAAAGGGAACCTAAGACCCGCCCTCAGGGCATCTACATATACTGTCAAAAAACCCTCCGGGGGAGCCAAAGCTCGGTCACGGGGTCCTGGCAGGCACCACCAGGCCTTCGTCGGCAGATGGCAATCCCTCCCTACACTAAGTACTTCGAAAACGGTCAGAGACGATCTAACGTCCCTGACCTTATAACCATCCCAAGCAGGAGAAATCGACGGAACCCTAGCGCTAATGCCTAAGGAGTTACCCGCGAAATTATGGCACATGTAGTCCCTAATCTCTACCTCGCTATCAGGAGAAGAAGAAGAAGACGAGCATAACCAGATATGGAAGAAGAAGTCATACTTACTTTTTAGTGATGGTTTATTGCTTCTTCGATGAATTGGGAATAGATTTATGAGAACTCTGAAAATCTGATCTGTTTTCTTTTGCTCTGGAACGAGGGGGAAGAAAGTGAACAGTTTCCTCCTTAGGGCCTATTTATAGTACGAATGGGCGCCCAAATTACCGTTTCAACTTCCCACGTGGCTGATTGTAATTTGATGTAGAGTATACGCGCGCACGCGTTTCGAGCGCCCATCAACCGTCTGGCGTAAGTGACGTGATCGAAGAAGCACTGACACACCGGTCAATCGTGCAATAATCATTCTGACTTCGGACCTCGGCGTCGTACTTATAAACGACGTCGCCACCCAACGTCAGACGTCTCGGGTTGGACCTCATCGCTCTGACTCCGGACCCGAGTCGTCTTCAAGCGGCGTTGTTATCCGGTCGGGCGATCCAGCTCGGACCTCGGTATCATCCAGAAGGATATTTCTATCCAGATCGGACCTCGGCATCATCCAGAATGATATTTCTATCCAGATCGAACCTCGGCATCATCCAGATGGATATCTCTATCCAGCTCGGACATCGGTATCATCCAGGAGGATATTTCTATCCTTCGACAACAACCTCAGCATCATCCAGATGGATATCTCTATCCAGCTCGGACCTCGGTATCATCCAGATAGATATCGCTAGCCAGCTCGATCCTCGGTATCATCAAAGGGTATCTCTATCCAGGTCGGACCTCTGTATTACTCGGATGAATACTGCTATCCAGGTCGGACCTCAACATCCCCCTGCAGGACATCTCTGTCCCATGACAGACGACTCAGTTCGGTCCTCGACAAGCAGTGCACGCCCAGGCCGACACACCGTCCAACTCAGTTCGGACCCAGATCGTCAGATCTAGCCCTAACGTCAAAAAGACAGCACCTTCGACAACAACCTCAGCCGAGCACCAACCAGCCTCAGTAGAATACGATCTTCCCCTCACCTCGACATAGTTGTTACTCGACTATTTGGGGGGGGGCTATGATGGGATATGGCCCAACCGCTCAGGCCCACTGGCAAGCCCAAACGAGCCGGGGGCGACCGATGACAGACCACGCGGTTAAGCCTAAAGCCCAGCCTCTAAACCCTAATCAAGACCCTAATTAAGACGAAATCAAAGGCAGAGATCGTGGTCAGTTACGGCGGAGATCATGGTCAGTTATGGAAGGATCGTGATCCCACCAATCAAGGGATCCAGTATGAGATCCACGATAATGTATAAATAGAGGTTAGGTCGACAGTAAAAGGGTTAGCAACTTATTGAATACTAGAGCCTTTTAGATACACTCATTGTAATCCGTTTATAGTGAAAGTATTGAGGATCATCACCTCCGTGGACGTAGATCTCATTCTGGATCGAACCACGTAAAAACTCTTGTGTTCTTTACTGCTTTACATAAATCTCGTTTGTTTACATATACTAGATTTATCATTGATTTATTTATCTTTTGTTCCCAACAAACATGACATTGTATCACTTGCTATAAATAAGTATACTATTTGCTATGAATAAATATATCGGTTGCACTAGATAAATCATTTGTATCACTTATATTACTTGCTCTAAACAACCGTATCATTTTATTTTGAACAAATATATTACTTAAGAATTAATGACCAAATCCTACCAATATTACTCAAATAAATGTATCCGTTATTCTGAAATAATATATCACTTAATTTGAATAACTATATCAATTAACACAAAAACTTATACACTTTGTTATTTTAAAAATCAACCTGATTATTGCTGGAAAACAAGGGTTGGGTTTTTTTATATATATACTATGCACGCGTGCGTACAAAGATAGCTGGTTGATTTATTAGAAACCAAAAAATGCAAAATTATTTGCACGAGCACTAATAAATCAACCTCCAATTTGCTGCTTTTCATCAGAAAACTAGGAAACAAAACTTGAAACATCATGCAGTTACTACTTGTTGTATGTGAAAACCTCCACTGTGAATACTTAAAACACAAATTGATTTTAAAATATCTAAATCATATCCTCCGGTGTAAACCGATTACGAGATCTTCTGCTGCATCCTCGGTTCGATCGCCAGAAAGAAAAGAAATAGCATTTTATCAACATAAAATAAATTATAGAAAAAGAAAAATGAAAGAAAGATAAAGGAAAATAAGTATAGGAAAAGAAAAAGAAAATATGTAGCTAAGAGATATCGAACCAAGATCTCCTAAATGAGAGATGAAAATCATAACCTATTAGATTACAATAGATTTAGTTATTAAATGTTAAATATCTATAGAAAGAGCACATATGTTTAGCTAAGAGTTAATTCACATATATAGTGTTATTATTTATATATATTTTATTTTATCAAAGAAAATAAATTATATAAGAAAGAAAAAATGAAAAAAGATCCTAAAATGAAGAGAAAAAAGAAGGAAAGAAAGAAAAGAAGAAAGGAAAACAAAAAAAAAAGAAAGAGAAGGAAAAGAAAAGAAGGAAATAAAAAGAGATGGAAAAAAGGAATAGAAGATAAAAAAAGGGGAGGGAAGAAAGCTTAAACACATCCCAGACGAGAAAAAAAGAAAAAGGAAAGAAAGAAAAGAAACTTTGCTCGATTCGGTTCGATTCGATTCAGCCTCCTCCACCGCGGGACGCGCGAATCTCCTTCATCGAACAACCACAACATCTCTTTTTTCTCTCTATAATTCTTCTTTCTTTCATCGGAATAGGTAGTAGCCCTGCCTTCGTTCTTTTCTTTACCGAACAGCATCGGTTAGCACCGTCGTCGTTTGCCTGCTTCTTTTCTCCTTGTGCTTGAGCAAAAGATAGCAGCAAGGGCAACGTCGCTGCCACGCCGTTTAGCCCCCCCAACAGCGACACCGCATCAGCCGCTACTACATTCACCGTCCATCTATGATCACAACCAACAGTTTGTAGAAGCAGAGGAAAAACCGCGCAGCAATTCGCGTCAATTCTCTTTCTTCATTTCCATTGGCGATTATCTATCTGAGGAATCAAAATTAGAAGCTCAACTTCAATCGGACATTTTATCAAACAATTAAGCTTCAATATATTAGGATAGCCATCAAATTAGCCAAGCATGCATCATGAGAAGCGAAGAAACCCGGCGTTGATGACATCAAGTCAATGATTTGAGCGAAATTTTTTTGGGGCCCAATTAATTATAATTTTAAAATCAAAATTTAAAAATAATACTCTCTCCGTCCCATTTAAAGTGTCCCCTTTCTTTTGGCACGGGTATTTAGGAGATAAGTATAAAATAGTTAAATTGATAAAAAGTGAGTAGGATCCATACTTTTTGAAGAAATAATTACTTCCTAAAATGGAATGAGACATTTGTAATGGGACAACCCAAAAAGAAAAGTGAGACATTTTAAATTGGACAGATGGAGTAATAATTTAAATAATAGTGTAATATTATTTGAATGGAGGTAATTGTTTATACTAAATATATTTCTTCTTCATTATATTTTAATATCTTACAAAAATAAAATAATAAGATTTACTTACAAATAACAAAACAATCAATCAATAATAGCTATAAAAATTAAAATAATAAGAAAATTATAAGTGTTCATATTGTAAATGGTATTATCTTATAAAACTCAAATCTTGATTTTCTTGTACCCATTACAAATCAACAATTGAATCTAAAATTAATTCACATATAAAACTTATTAGAATAAATTTAAATAGATATTACTAGTGACTATTATAATAAGGAAAAGGAAAAGGAAGAAAAAAGAAAATAAAGGAAAAGGAAGCAAACGAAAAGAAAGGAAAAGAAAGGAAAGGGAAGCAAACGAAAAACTAGAAAAGAAAGGAAAAATAAAAGAAAGGAAAAGGAAAACTCATCAAAAAAACGAAAAACTGGAAAAGAAAGGAAAAGTAAGCAAACGAAAAACTGGAAAAGAAAGAAAAAAGAAAAGAAAGGAAAAGGAAAACTGAGCAAACAAATGCAGAGAGAGTTTTCGAACCCGCGACCTTGGTGAGAGAGTCACGGTGCTTAACCAGTTGCACTAAAACATATCTTGAAATTATACACGGATATATAATACTAGTAGTTTTCTAACAAAGTTGGGAGCCCATGAGCCCCCAAGCCCCAATGTAGCTCCGCCTCTGCATCAAGTACCCGCCATCTCATCCCAGATTGCAAGACGACATCATCAAGGAGCAGCGCCTCCTCTTTATCCCCGTCGGAATTTTGATCGGCTACACTTTCATTATCAAGCACTTCCAATCCCTCGTCGTACTCTCTAATTTTTTATTATTTTTACTTATAAACTGGGTCGTCGGGTCGGGTCGAATTTGTGCCGAATTGGATCCATCCTTACACAAGGTCGACTCTACAGGAGTGCAGCCCTTTATTCTTTGGGGTTATTTAGGTTTTCAATATGTTATTTTCAAACGAAGTAGAATTGTTCCTTAATTAATTTAAAAGAAGAAATTATAGTTTTCTATAATTACCGGGGGTTATTTAGGTTTTCAATATGTTATTTTCAAACAAAGTACAATTGTTCTTTAATTAATTTAAAATAAGAAATTATGGTTTTCTATAATTACCGGGGGTTGATTTTGTGTAAGGGCTTGTATTTGGTACAATGTACCGTGATTATGTTTGCTAAACAATAGTCTCTCCATTCATGATAAGTGTCACAATTATCTTATTCAGCATCCATGAAAATTGGATCATTTTCTTTTTTAGGATACTATTCTTTTTTATTCAACCTCATAATCACTCATTATTTACCAAAAAATAATTAATACCACTCACAATCTAACACATGGTGGGATCATTTTTCTATTCAAACAACATCCACCAATAATTTTATTAAAACTCGTGCCGTCCATAAATGATACACTTATTATGGACGGATAGAGTAATATTTTCTCAAGTAACATTTTAATTTATGCTAATATATGCATGAGTTATACTATACGTAGTTTTTTCCTCCATAGAAACTATAAACCACACTTTCTCTATATACAAATCAATATTTTTTTATATGTATATATAGTAATACTTATTTATGTTGATGCTTCTTTTTTTTTTTTGAAAAATCAAGTATAATAGACACAGACTCATAGAAGTGTTAGGTTAACTGACTCAAATTCATTGGGTAAACCTCACGAACCTATACAATAGCACACATGAAAGATAAATCATATTCATTTTAGCATGCAAACCACATAGGATGGATAAACCACATTGAAAAGATCGATGTGACAGTCTCATACCTATAAAAGCATTAGATGTGATAGACTCAGATCTATAGAAGCATTAATGAGATTCAAACTTATGATCTTTTGACTACAAAACTCACTTTACCATCAATCATCCCAAAAGAATTGATTCTTCTTTATATTAGTGCTTTTTAGGTAGTAACTTACAAAAACAACGGTACTGTTAAGACCTCATAACCCTATTATAATTGAATATTGGTTACAATATCGCAAAATTACAATGAAATGATTAATAATAACTATTACAAATGAGATGTCGAAGATAACAAGAACTTATCAATAAGTCGCCCAAGTTGAACTTACGCGCAAGAGGAGAAACGCCCGGTAGTGCTCACGATTGGCGGCTCGTCCTCAAAGGTAAACGACTTTCGCCTCGATTGTAGTAGCACCACAAACAAGTCGAGCCCCGTGAACTGGACGGAAACGAGAGGCGAACTCAAGACTAAGAACTATGAGCTAAGAATGCAAGTAGAATGCTTTGCTTTTGCTAGAGAGAATAGAATGTTTTACTTACTTCCTCTAACTCTAGAATGATGCACTATATATAGACTCAAGAGTGATGTTCTAAGGTCACAATTGATGACACACATCAATGTTTTTGGTAATGAAAGGTCAAAGGCCATGAATCTCATTACTAGCAATTCCCACTCACCATCCATTAATTTCAACAATCCCCACATGAGTGGAAATGTCATATAAATGCAAACGCAAAGTTCAGTCCTCAAGAGACGATATTGCATTTGGAAAGGTAGCTTGTGGCCTTGAACCTTCCATAGTCGAAATTATCGAGCATACCGGCGGCATAGTGGTTATTTCACCTTGAACTAGTCCTCCATGGTGTATCTCGAGACAATAATATTGACACAATATCATCTCAATTTCCATCCGTTCTTACGCTTGTGTCCATTATGGCCTTGGAACACCCTTTGGATTCACAAGTGTACCACTTGAAGCGCCCCACTTCACACTTTCATAGGTGACTATTACAACCAAGTATTATGCTATACTTGACCTCCTTGAGGTATCCAAGAGTCATTAAAGTTAAAACTTAACCTCACCACCCTTGGACTTACAAACACTCACCGTTCTCGAGAATAAGCATGTTTGAGTGTTTATCACACGGATTTTTATAACATGGTCTCGTCCAATCCATGGTTGGGTTTCGCTATAACCATGTTCTAACACCCATTCCTCTAACAGTTTAAACATTTGATCTCGATTAATGCTTTTTGTCGTGGATCCGCTAGATTATCTATCGATTTTACATAATCAATAGTGATAACCCCACTCGTGATCAAATGTCTCACGGTATTGTGTCGTCGATTTAATATGTCGAGACTTACCGTTATAATATATATTTTGTGCCCTTCCTATTGCGCATTGACTATCACGTTGAATCAACACGAAGGCACGGACTCGGCCGACATGGAATATCCTCGAGGAAATTTCTAAGTCATTCGCTTCTTCACCTGACCTTATCTAAAGCTATGAATTGATTCCATGGTAGACCTTGCTATACAAGATTTCTTGGACTTCCAATCTGACCCACCTCCAATAATGAACACGTATCCACTTGTGGAAAACGAGTCATTGAGGCAGATATCCAATTAGCATCACTATACCCTTCAAGTATAGCGGGCTCACTAGAATAATGAATCGCATAATTCGGGTAAACTTTAAGTAACCCAATACGCGTTCAAGCTTTGCAATTTCCATTAGGCGTGAAACTACTCAATTTGTTCACGAGCAAGCTAAATCGGTCGGGTACGGTTTGTGAGATACATCAAACTCCCAATAATCTTAGCATATTCATCTCGACTTATAGGTTCACCCCTATTTGGAGTCAAATGAACACTCGAGTCCCAAGGAGTCTTGAAATAGGCTTATCCATTGCATTGAATTTCTTCAACACTTTCTCAAAGATAGTGGGACGTGTGTCAAAGCAATTCCATTCATGCTCTAAGAATTTTAATTCCAAGAATTACATCCGCTAAACCCATATCTTTCATGTCAAGTTCTTACTTAGCATTCTTTTGTTTCTCCAATCACACGAGAGTTACTTCCTATTATCAACATGTCATCTACATAAATACAAACAATAACAAAATCGTATTGAATTCTTTACATAGGCACACTCGTCACTCGTTGATTTTGAAACCATTTGACAACATAACTTTGTCAAATTTCATATGCCATTCTTGATGGCGCTTGCTTAAGTCCATCAAAGACTTTTGAAGTTTGCATACCTTGTGCTCTTGCCTGTGTACTACAAAACCTTCCTACTGTTTCATATAGATCTCTTCTTCTAACTCTCCATACGTAAACACTGCTTTTACATCCATTTGATGAATCTCAAGATTTTGCAAAGCAAAGAATTATAGCGGCGTTTAATAGAAGTATGTTTAGTCACAAAGTAGTAGGTATCGAGCGGTCATACCTAGCCTTTTGTCTAAACCTTGAACTACAAGTTTGGCCTTATATTTATCAATAGTGCCATCGACTTGTATTTCTTCTTTAGGATCCACTTGCATCCTAAAGCTTTACAACCAGTGGAAGATCTACTAACACCCAAGTATGATTCAACATAATAGACTCTATCTCAATGTCTATTGCTTCTCCACAGATCCGCATCCGGGCACGATAAAGCTTCTTTACGGTAACCGGTTCAACATTTAACAATAAAACGACATAATCCGTCCATAAATTTTAGCTTTTCTTACACGATTACCACGCCTAGGTTGCACATCTTGTGTGTAGACCTATGTCGCTTTCTATTAGCAGGCCATAAAAACTTGCTTAGAACTTGAGGGTTCACCTTCTTCAACAAAGATGAGAATTGGTAGAATCTTCCTCAATTCTTTTACTTGAATCGTAACTATTCTTATCCTTATTAGGATAGATATTCTCAAAGAATATAGCGTTCCTTCATTCAATTGTTGTTCCCACATGAACATCGGTATATCGATGTGCACAACAAATCTATAAGCACTACTATTAAGTGCATAACCAATAAAAATACAATCTACCGTTTTAGGTCCAATTGTAACTTGTTTTGCAACAGTATTTCAACCTTAGCTAAACACCCCACACTTTGAAGTATTTATATGAAGGTTTCCTTCCTTTCCAAAGTTCATAGGAGTTACATCCTTCCCTTTGATTGGAATCTTGTTCAAGATATAGTTGGTTTGAAGAACAAAGCCTTTCCCCACATATTCGGGTAATCCAGAACTTATTAATAACGCATTCATCATCTCCTTAAGAGTTCGATTCTTGCGCTCAGCAACACCATTTGATTGAGGCGAATAAGGAGCATCGCTTGATGGATTATACCACTTTCGTTGCATAATTCAAAGAAAGCGAGCAACATATTCTCCACCTCGATCACTTACAACCTTAATTTTGCAATTAAGTTGATTTTCGACTTCATTCTTGAAGTTTCAAATGCATCAATTGCTTCATCTTTACTTCTTATTAAATAAAGATAACAATATCTTGTGCAATCGTCAATAAAAGTAATAAAATACTTTTACCACCTCTAGTTTGTACATACTTTAAATCACAAACATCATTGTGAATTAATTCTAGAGGTTTTGAGCTTCTTTCAACGGATTTGAAAAGCAACTTGGTCATTTTGCTTCAACACAAATTTCACATTTATCTTGTGTTTTAGATACATCTATTTTAACAAGTTCATGTTAGTGAGTTTCTTTATAGCATTAATATTAACATGACCAAGTCTACAATGCCATAAATCGTAACACTCAAGCAAGTAAGCGGTAGAAGCATTCTCATTAATTTTACAAGCGCCTTAGAAGGCTTACAAGTCTAACACCGAGTTTGAAAAGATCTTGGAGACATAACCTTGCCGAGAGTCTTTCCAAACTTTCTAACTATTACATATTCTCCACGAAAATCTATATCAAATTTGGCTCTAGTCAACTCGACGTCGAGATGAGATTCTTGCGGATCGAAGGAGCATGCAGACATCCTTCGAGTTATTTCCACACGGAGGTAAGTTGAAGTACAACGGTACCAACTCCAAGCACCTTGGAAGTATGATCACTTGCCTCGGTCATAACCCTGTCTTCAACCTCTTTGTAGGTGTAAAACAAGTCTCGATGGACACAAATGTGAACAGTAGCTTTGTGTCAAGAAACCAAGAAGTAGGGGTAAGATTTGTGACTTGGTTTACCTCGGTTATCATGGCAACAAAGTCATCTTCGTCCCAAGTGTCGAAGTCCTTCTCAACATTGTTAACGCGGCCTTTGCCTTTGTCTTTTCTCTTGACTTTCAGCAGTCTTTAGCCATGTGCCTGTGCTTATCACAACTGTAGTACGTTCGGAAAATCTAGGTTTTGCGACCCACTCTTTCCCTTGCTTTTGTTCATCTGGACGAGGTGCTTCCTTGAAGGTCCTCCCTCACCGATTTGCCTTAGCCTCCATCGACTTTTAGCCTTCAACTCGCCTCCTTAACTTGAGCTTCAACTTGAGTCGAGCAACCATGCTTTCGAGGTCATCTCTTTCGCTTGTGCTTAAGGTAAGATCACAGAACCCTTTCCATCCTTCCGCAATTTATCAATTAAAATTGCAATGGAATATTGTTCGCATACCTTGGCGTGAACATCGTGCAACGTAGCTTGAAACACGTGTACTTGAGGCATGATCGGTTTGAATCCACAATCTTGAACTCGGTGAGCACGGTAACCACGAACTTCTTCGTGCTAGCCTCCTCAACCAGATACTTTTGGTTAAGTGCTCCCACAACTCTTTGGCAAGATCCTCGATCGCAAATACATTAAATAGGCTATTATCAAGCCCATTTAACACCATATTCCGACACGGATAGTCGGAATGATACCAAGTGTCGATTTCATACGCACTTCACGTCCGCTTCTTCCTCGGAAGGAATAGGCGCCCGCCTTCACGCAGAAGCTAGCAAGCCCCATTGTGGTGATGTAAAATATCATCTTATGCGCCCTGCGTTTGAAGTCTACGCCGGTGAAAATTGGCGGTTGTTGAGCCACGGGAATGCGGGGTTCAAAGACCGAGCCATGGTGGAACACTCATGGCTCCAACGGATTGAGTGGTGGCGAGGCGCTCGTCGGATTGGTCGACATCTTCAATTTGCACGATCGTGTAAGCTTGAACAGAGAGTTGGGCGGACTTTCTCGTCTTGCGATTGTAATTGAATATTGGTTACAATATCGTGCAAAATTACAATGAAATGATTAATAATAACTATTACAAATGAGATGTCAAGATAACAAGAACTTATCAATAAGTCGCCCAAGTTGAACTTACGCCGCAAGACGAGAAACGCCCGGTAGTGCTCACGATTGGCGGCTCGTCCTCAAAGGTAACGACTTTCGCCTCGACCGTAGTAGCACCACAAACAAGTCGAGCCCCGTGAATCGGACGGAAACGAGAACCGAACTCAAGACTAAGAACTATGAGCTAAGAATGCAAGTAGAATGTTTTGCTTTTGCTAGAGAGAATAGAATGTTTTTACTTACTTCCTCTAACTCTAGAATGATGCACTATATATAGCACTCAAAGAGGGATGTTCTAAGGTCACAATTGATGACAAACATCAATGTTTTTGGTAATGAAAGGCCAAAGTCCATGAATCTCATTACTAGCAATTCCCACTCACCATCCATTAATTTCCAACACCTATATACCTTTGTTTTCTTATAAGTTATATACTCACTCCGTCCCATGAATCATGGCTCCTTTCTTTTTACACGTAGATTAAGGAGAGTTGTATTTTATGTGTAAAGTAGTGTGTGACATGAAATTCGAGGTACTTTTTAGTATAAAATTGTTTCCTTTTTTGGAAACGAGCCAACTTAATGGGATAGCCCAAAAAGGAAAACGGACCAACAATAATGGGACAGATGGAGTACTATATATATCTAGTCAAAGCTGTATTACTTAAATAAGCATGTCAGAATCAAACTAATAAACGATAGTTTAGTTGAGATTTGGTCTACGTTTTTGCAAAAAAAGAAAATTGCTATCAAACTAATAAACGATAGTTTAGTTGAGATTTGGTCAACGTGTTTGCACAAAAAAAAAAGAGCAATGAGGGCCAGATGCACTTTCATTCCAGAAAGCGCTACTTATTTGCCGACATCATTCATTAGCTGTTGACTTCATGGTTATTTCTAAGTTAATAGTCTGAATTCCACTCATAGTAATTTTCTAGTTCGAATTTTAAAAATCAAATATAACATATACTTAATTTTGTTATTCACTTAATAATCCTTGAACTTTCCAACGAACTGAAGAGATAATGTGGACTGTGTAGAAAGTTGATGTGTCATTATTAAAAAAAATCACATATAACATACCAATAGAAGTTGGTTATAGGGAGAACCACCTTAAGATATGAACTATAAATTTATCCTCGTCCTAGATTCCATATGATCTGATCTGTTATATTTAATTCATGCTTAAAACTGAATTTGACTATTTTTATGGTTTTTAAATGCGTTAGGAGTATTAAGGTCAATTTTTAGCCCCTGATTTTTCGCTTACCCCTAATTTTTCGCATTTGTGCGACTTTGTATTTTTGCAATTCGATTTGCTTTCTGAAAATAGTAGTGGTTGGGTCTTTGGTATGCACGAGCGAGTCTTTGGTGCGTCTTGAGCAAGCGTTACAACAGATCACGAAGGAGCGCTAGCGAGCGCTGAGAGTGTGTTTCCAGCATGTATTAAAATCGAAATTCATATGCATGTTTGTGTTCAACTATATGTATTATTGTATTTATTTAAATGCATAGTTCGGTTCAACTATATGCATAGTTTGTTTTTCAAATCACATAACAAATCAAATTACTAATCTACCTCATCAGTGGCGAAAATTAGATTTAAAAATGTATAATTTATTTTTCTCGGAGCTACGAACATGTTCATGAACATACTGCTTATGAGGCTCATGAACAAGCTCATTTAGGTTCGAACTCAAACATGTTCGTGTGTCTCGAGTCAAGAATCACGCTCAAACATTGAATTTTGAAATCGCTTTTTTCGAGCCTATATATAGATAATTTTATTCGCTTACAATCTGTTCAAGTTGGTTTAACTCGAAATTAACATCCTTGATTTGTAGATAGTTGTTATCTAGGGTTTTGTTCTTTCTTCACGTTGTTGTGCCGGTTGGAGACGGTGCGATTCCAACACTCCTACAAATATGAGGTTCAAATCATTGAGATAAGGTTGAGCAAGCACGAAATCATGAGCTGAAAATAAGGAGAGAGAAAGTTGAGGGAGTAACAAACATGGATTTTCAATGATTTTTGTGACTTATTTGGTTATGTAAATCATGTTTGGAACAAATTTATACTTTAGTTTGCTTATGCTTTGAAAGTTGATACTTGTTTGTATGTTTGGATGAAATTTCAGAAAAATGAAGAGATAATTATTGAGATTGGGTTTTACAGAAATGAAGCTCATCTCGATATGAGTTCGTGGGTGCAAATAGATCGAAAATCGGACTTCGGACAAAGGAGAACGAGCTGAAACAAAATTGTCGCGCTGAAGCCCCGAGGGGGGCGGTCACACGCGCGACCACGCATGTCTCGCGAATTTTCTCCGATTACATAAGACCGACGTGACCATGCACGCAACCCAATGCATGGCCACGCCTGGACGTATGTTTTGGGCTGAAATATTGATATTTTCGAGTTTTAGCCTAACTCGAGAGACCAAATGCTAGGGGTGAGCAAAATCGAATCCAAACCGAATAACCGAATCGAACCATGACAATTTGGTCGGTTTGAATCGATTTTTAATAGCTTCAGTTTCGATTTGGATGCAAATATTGAAAACCAAATTTTTTTCGGATCGATTCGGTTTAGAATTCCAAAATTTCGGTTTAGACCGAACAAAACCAAAATTTATATATATATATATATATTAAATTAAATTAAATTAAATTATGGGCACATATGGATTCAATTAAACGCTAACAATATTAAATTTAAAAGTTAGTGGACTTATTTGATTTGGATTAAAATATTAAACC
Source organism: Salvia rosmarinus (assembly GCA_036937905.1). NCBI lineage: Eukaryota > Viridiplantae > Streptophyta > Magnoliopsida > Lamiales > Lamiaceae > Salvia > Salvia rosmarinus. Next base: position 55,822,809 of record CM072821.1, on the reverse strand, counting down.
CTATATAATTCATAAATGCCCTAAAAATGTGAAACAGGGTAATCTTTCATAGTTTTGAATTTAACCTTAAATTCAACAGCATTCATAGCATAATTCCTAAATATTAACCTTAAGCTCGCTCGGTATTCTATTAAAAATATATATTTATAGTATTATTTAATATACATAGCTATAATTATTTAATAATATTAATTATATTTTATATAATAATTTTTTTATAATAAAAAATATTAGTTTAATATATTAAAAAATTAGAAAATGATCTAAAAAAAAGTCAACCGGTCCGAGACTGGATTGGGCTTCATACTTTAGACGGGTCCGATCCAGCCTGAAAAATATAAAATCCCTACAGGTTCGGGATCGGCCTGACCCGCTACTTTTGCCAGCTATAATCATAAGCACCGACGAGATATATCATGATAAGCAATCAAGCACAAGACGATAGACCATGTAGTGGATAAATAGCATAAAAAATTGATCATGAAAATACAATAATTCATGTTTAATATAAATTTACATATTTATTGTCTAAATTAAAGGTTGCACATTTAATGTGGTTGAAAACTAGTCTTCATATTTATCAAATATTAATTAGCTCTTGTAACTTGGCAAATTGATGCTTATATTTTGGGCCTTGGAGACCATCGTCAAGGTTTTAAGGCCCAAACGAATGATCAACTCTAAAAGCCCAGAAATCCCCTACAGATAAACTTTTCTTCATCATAATTCATAATAGACTTATGCATAACGATTTGCTATATTTTCCATTATTATATGAACTGATTAAATATGATAGTTATTGAGATTAAACCAATACAATAGTATCGGTGAAGTTGTCCAGTTTTGATAAATTCCAAAATTTAACTTTTGGGGGAAGTAATTATTTCTGTCTATATATTAATTAATAATTAGTAATGTAAATGTAAAATAACAACAAAAGAGATGCTTCTTGTTCTCTTTCATGTGGGATTGCGAATCTGCCAGTTCCCAACACCACCTATTCCTCACGTGCTTGCCTCTCAGTTTTAGTCTGTCCACCACGTGACTTTATACTAACTCTCTCTCTTCTTCTTTTTTAACTTTAATTTCTCTTGGCATAAAGAAACAGCCTTACAAATTAAAATTTATAAGACATATTATTATTCAAATTTAAATATAATTAAATAAATAAATTTAAAAATATGTTAATGTATATAAATTTGAGTTCAGATATTGAATCTTCTAATGAATTTTATAAAATATGGTGTCAAACAAATTTTTAAAATATATAAATTATTGTTGGGCTAGTTGGTCCCCCGGAGCATTGATAAAATGTCTAGATCATCTCATGGAAGTTGTTTGATCCAAGAGAATGCAAATTAAAATTTTATTTTTATAATTAAAATTATCAGTTTTATTATTTTTAATAATGTCTGATAATGCTCCACCTCAATTAAAAATTAAGGACGCATGATTAAGAAGGTTGCCTCTTTTGACGAAGCATCATAAAATAATGAAGTGCAAATGATGTCACACTTGACCATCATCCCCATCCCAATAAGAGATGAGTCGAATACAATATTAAATATTATTGCAATAATTCAAAATAGTGACAAAAAGTTTCGTGAACTACAAGCTAATAAAAGAGCCGGATAATTTACCTAAAATGAGTTTTTCCTATTTCTTCAATATGCCAAAACATCCTTAACCTAAACCAATTATGTCATCCCAATAAATTAAAAATGATAGAAACTTATATTGGCACATATAATAGCTAACAGGTATTTAACTTCTAAATGTATTGTGATTTAGCAGTCAACTAGCAACACTAAATATAAGGTTAAAATTGTTAAAGAAGGGGTTTGCTAAAGAAATCATTAACTTTGATATGATTTTAATTTTAGATATGTTTTATATGTTGTTGTAACAATAATATTATTTTTCAGTTTGTAACAAAATAAATATATGTAAAATTTTCAGACAACAGAAAAAAATGACTTGAGTACCTATGCTTTTGTCCTTGTTGACATGAAATTTGCTAGAAACTAGAGCATTGTGAAAAAAATCACATAACATAATTTTTTCTTATTTTTTAAAATTTTACACTTATTTATTCCACATCAATCAAAATAAAATATTATATAGCAATGATTTATAAAATCTGTCTAAATTTAAAATCGAGTTAGATGAATTTTTTTTTTGTTAATTTAATACATGATTAAATTTGAAGGGTGCATCACGATGGACTTGAATTTTAAACTTTTAGTTTTAATCATTAACCATTCTATTACTAGATTGATAGAATATTTTATCACTATATGCTTGTGTGTGTGTTTGTGTGCTTGCATGAGTTGAGTGCACTTTATATACGCGGTCTCCACCGCAATGCTTCATGATTGCAAGTTCCCTCTTGTTAGGGCCTCTGATTTTTGACCAGGCTTTTTGCAGATTTTTCTTCTAAATTCTCCTCCTTTAGTTCTCTTTATTCTTTTTCTTTTTTCTTCTTTTCTAAAATATAAATATAAATTACTTGGCACCTTTACGAAATATCATTACTTGCGACAGATGTTTTAGATATGCCATCTTATTATCACGCCACTACAAAACGATCACATTTCGTCTCATAAAGCAATCCTCTCTCCTCGTGAAGAAAGTTCCATATAATAGTGTACTTTAATTTTGTAAGATATTTAACAATATATCTTCATTTTTCCATAAAAAATATTCACTTTTATTTTAAAAACATCAATTTCATAATTTTATCCTCAATCTACCTATTTATTTACAAAAAAAATCAGCATAGCCCATCTTTCTACTCCCTTTATTCATTAATATATTAATTTATTATCTCCATGGTCCATTTTGTAATCTTACTACCATTTATTCTATTCATTTATTATCTCCACTCACTTTACACCCATTACAATTTATTAAAACTCATACCATTAAAATTAAAAAATGAATATAGTGGACAAATGGATTATTATTTGTGACATGAAAATGGAAGTTAACATTTTCCCCATAAAATTATGACATAAGAAATTTTTGTTATTTATAACTAAACAAACATTATTTCTTAATCTAAGCCGAAAACTAAAAGCGATATGTCAATATTAATTTAATGAGTTTAAGGGGAATTCAATTAAAAATGGGAAATCGTTGCATGTGTAACAAGTTGATGAGTGAAAGTTATTCAGTGGAATTGTCCAAGTTGATCGTAGCTTTTATATTGTCTGGTTGAAATTAAATCCCACATTATATCTTAGTGCACGACACATATTTTAGATAATCATCATTATTATATATATATGATAAACTCATTATAACATATAAACTATTATTTTTAGTTATTTACGGCATATAGCTAGATTTATGGTGGATTAATTATCTTGCCTAACGTATTCATACATCTGGATCAGGATCTCCATGAGGAAAGATAATACCATTTTTTTGAATTTATACACGTTTCATAGAAATTTATACACGTTTCACAATGAATCCACACGAATTCAGCAGTTCGTATTTAGAGGTTAAAGTGGTTTGTAGGTTAATTTATCCTATATTTATATATGTATATATAATAATTAAAAACCATACGAGTCTTCTCCCTTTAACAAGAGTACATCATGTACATGTGATTTTTGCATCATCACTTAAGCTATATATTATTAGTTTAGCAACTGATGGGATATGGCCTAACCGCTCAAGCCCAATAACAGGCCCAAGCGAACTGGGCCCAGCCTAGCAATTCGGCCTACACGGTTCGGCCCAAAGCCCAATATCTGAACCATATTCAAGATCAAATCTAAGAAGAGATATTAAAGGAGATACTCAAGGGATCGAGCCTATCATCAGAGATCGGATCACACAAGGCAAGTGATCAATAGTAATCTTGAGGGATCCACAACATGTATAAATAGAGGTTAGATTGAAGGTAGAAGGGGTTAGCAACTATTGAATACTCGAGTTTTTAGATACATTCATTGTAATCGAATATAGTGAAAGTATTGGGGAATCATACCTCCGTGGACGTAGATCTTTTCCTTGATCGAACCACGTAAAAACCTCTTGTGTTCTTTATCGTTTTCACAAACTCACACACAAGATTTATCATTGGCGCCGTCTGTGGGAAACGCGAACAAAAAGCTTCGTTTTCTACGCAAAATCAATGGCAAGAACCCGTGCAAATATCAGCGTCGCCGGTGGTGCTGGCAACGGACGGTCTGAAGACCCCGACCAAGCTGTTACGTAGCACCGGGGAAAAGAAGTCGCCACTGCCAATAGCAACAACATGCCTGAGGGTTACATAGAGGATCTACCTATACACCCTCAGGATCGTCGCCCTATCGAAGAGGGAGAAGCCGACCTCAACGCCGGTGAACAAGTGATTCACCAATCTCATGAGTTCCTTGGCAGAGCCGTGTCTGAATTCTTCAATGCCAATATAGGCCAATTTCAAAATTTTCTAAGCCAAAGGGCGAACGGAGCGGGAACCTCAAGAACGCCCGGATTGGCGAACACGGCACCGAGTCGCCACCTCTCGAAATAACCAGGACGCTCACCTCGGCGAGATAGGCGAACGATCACCTCGGTATGATATCCAAGACGATCACCTCGACACGATGTCCGAAGTCGATCACCCGGCAGGCGCCCATAATCATTCACCCGGCGCCACCCACGGAGTCGATCACCTCGGTACAAGCGCCAAGTCGCCACCTCGACGCGCTCGTGGGCGAACGAGACCGAAGAGAGGAAAGACGGAGTTGATCCTCGTCGAGAGGGCGATAGAGGCGTCGTTGTCGGTCTCCCACCCTCCCGAGAGGATGGCAACGAACTCCGGGATTCGATCGACATGGACGGATCATCTCCTTTTCCGAGAAATCGATACATACACGCCGCGGCGATATCGAGCACCCAACATCGCCGCCACGACGGTCCGGGAGATCCTCGATTTCCTTTTGCCATACTACTAACATGGCAATCGGGGATGGAAGATTTTCACATGTGCAAAATCTTCCCGAGTCTTGGTCTCCAACGCCCGTCGTTGGTTCACCTCACCGCCGTAACAACATACATAGCTTCGAGATCTCATGGATCAATTCAGTGGCGCTTCATCAAAAGATGCCACCTCAACAACCTTCATCCGACCTACTCACCATTCGCCAAGGGTGAGACGAGACGATGTCAAACTTCGTCTCAAGGTTCATTAAAGAATCCCTCAAGATCGATGAGAGCAACGACCTCTACATCATCAACGCATTCAAAAATGGGATCCGACCTGGTGCATTAAACAAAGAAATCACCAGGGAGAAACCAAAGACGGCGAGTAGCCTTTGGACCTTGGTAGATAACTATGTCAAAGGGGACGAGTCGGATCGTAAAAAGAGAGAGACATGGGACGAGCAGAAAATCGAGAAGAAGCCGGATGATCGAGGAAGAGGCACCGATCACCGAAGTGCCTTCGACGTAATCAAAAAGGCCCAATGGAGTCTAGGATCGACCTCGCCAAATCACGGCAACAACCACCATAATCTGCTCAAGTCAAGGGCGGAGATATTCGAACTCCACACCGAGCTCTTCCCAAAACCACCTCCCATGAAAGGAGGATCCAAGAAGAAGTCAAAGGACAAGTATTGTGACTACCACCAGGGGTACGGTCACAATACCGACGACTGCAGAAGTCTGAGCTCGGAGATAGACGAGCTCATTAAAAGAGGGACGCTTAAGAAATACCTCGACCGCACCACAACTGAGTCGGGAAGCAAGAAGCGCAAAGGAAAGAACGGAGGTGGCAACAATTATGGGCGAGACCTCAAGATGACGCACCCGATGATGACGAGGACGATGTACTCACCCAACGAATGGAACAAGTCTATGCCATCACCGGACTTCCTGTGGGTGCGACGAGGTCGTCACTGAGAAATGAAGCTCGGAGATCGATCCCCGAGGAGCCAAAACAAACGACTTGGGGACGATGAGGCGCCGTGTTTTCCAACAACGACCGGCACCCAAGATCATGCCCATCAAGACGCTATTACCATACAAGCGGTGGTGGGTAACAAAACGTCCACGGTATACATCGACATCGGTGCCTCTCACAAGATCATCTTCCAAAGTTGCTTAGACAAACTTGAGGTCGGAGGATTCACATTCTTCCAAAGACCATCTAAACTACGGAGCTTCACTTAGGAGGAGATACAACGAAGGCATCATCACCCTTCCGGTCACCAGTGGGACGTGCTCCCAGTGTCGATCACCAAAGCCATTCAGTTCTTCCTTGTCAAGGCTCCCTCTCCGTATAACATTATCCTCGGAAGAGACTGGCTCTATGCCACCAAGGACGTATGCTCGGTCTACCACCTTACCGTTAAGATACCCACTCCGGCAGGAGTATTAAGTATCCAAGGTGATCAAGCAGCAGCGAAAGAATGTCTGAGGATCTCAACCCAAGACGGGCCTTACCTCAGGCCTAGCAATTACAGAACCCTCAGAAGTTGTCACCCCGGGATGATCTGACTGACGACCTCCAATTATATGACGACGATCCCTCCAAGGTAGTCAAGGTCGGCACCCAGGGTCCCACTGACATTCGACAACATGTTATGTAACTTCTGAGGGAATACAGGGACGTGTTTGCATGGTCACCACTCAACATGATAGGAGTATCACCCGAACTCATCACTCATCGACTCAACATCGATCCGGCTACCAAACCGATTCGACAAAAGAATATGGTGTTTGCGGCAGAGCGCAGCAAGGTGATAAGGGACGAAGTGATCCAACTCCAGGAAGCCAAGATCTTGTTCGAGGTCAAGTACCCAACCTGGATGGCTAATCCCGTCATAGTTCGAAAGCCAGGAGGGTGGCGATGTGTGTCGACTATACCGACCTGAATAAACACTGCCCAAAGGATTGTATCCCTCCCGATATTGATAAGAAGGTGGAAGCATTAGTGGGCCATGAGATCTTCAGTTTCCTGGATCTATATAAAGGATACCACCAAGTCTTGATGAGCAAGGAAGATGCTCCAAAAACGGCATTCATCACCGACTTCGTTGTCTTTGCATACCGAAAAATGTCTTTTGGATTGAAAAACGCCGGAGCTACCTACCAACGAATGGTGGACGCAATATTCAAAGACCACATAGGAAAGATCGTCGAGGTCTCGTCGGCGACATCGTGGTCAAAAGCAAAAGATAGAAATTTGTGCCGGGATCTTAGAACTATCCTCCGCCTCCTCGTGTCGGTCAACCTCAAGCTCAACCTCAAAAGTGCACGCTCATGATGAAAACGGGAAATTCTTGGGATCTTTGGGTTTCTCAAGAAGGGTTGAAGGCTAATCCCACCAAAGTGAAGACGATACTTGACATGCAAGTGCTAAAGACAATTCGTGAGATCCACAAACTCACTCAGATGCTTAGCCGCCTCAAGTGGGTTCCTATCCCGGTGAAAAACAACTCCTTTTTTCAAAATCTTGAGAAGAGCCGGTTTACACGGGAGGAAGAACACCATATCGCTTCACACAACTAAAAGAGTACCTCGCCCGATCGCCCACACCGTGTCGCCCCAAAAGAAAGCGAACTCCTTTCCTTATATCCGGGTGCCTCGGATGAGGCAATCAAGTCTGATGTACTTGTGCGAGACGAGCTCGGATGACAACTTCCTATTTACTTCATCACCGAGCTCTCAAAGGACCGGAGACTAGATACTCCAAATAAAAAAATAGCGCACCGGTGAAGCAAGCGGCGCCTCCGACCTTATTTTCAAGCCCACTCCATCCAAGTACTAACTGACTTACCCCTGAGGCAAATCTTGTCGAAACCTGAATCGTCAGGACGTATCGCTAAATGGGCACTGGAGCTCGGCAAGCATGACATCATATATTCCCCCCCAACCGTCCATAAAGGGGCAAGCTCTGGCTGATTTCCTGGTAGAAGCCAAGTTTACCGAGATCAATCCTACCAACGAGGTCACCCCGACTTCCGCCCCTAACAACGGAGGAACCGCCTCAACCTACCTCACGGTTGCAAATGCACGTGGGCGGAGCCTCATGCAAAAGCAGTAAGGCGGGCATCTTGCTTCTCGATCCGGAAAAGCAAGAGGTAACCTATGCACCAGTTCTCCTTCCCGACCACAAACAACGAGGTGGAGTATGAAGCACTAATCTCGGGACTTCGTCTCAAAAGAATTGAAAGTGGAAAAATCCGGATCTTTGAGATTCCTGTGGTGGTAAACCGTGTCTTAGGAAATACGAGGCCAAAGAGGATAGGATGAAGAAATACCTTGAGAAAGCTAAAGAGATCTTGACCTACTTCGTATTTCATAATTCACCGAATCCCACGAGAAGAGAATATGAAATGACGTCCTCAACAAATTAGCCTCGCTATCAACGAATCCACCGGTGGAGGAAGTTCAATCCGAATATCGAGCCCCACATCGGCATCATCACGGAGACCGAACCGAACTGGATGACTCTTATAAGGCATATACGGAAGAAGCGTGCATATCGCAGGATCGGCTCGAAGCCAAAAATGATGGTCAAGTCCCAAAGATACCTTATTCATGAAGGAACTCTCTATAGGAAATCCTACCTCCAACCCCTCCTGAGATGCCTTAGGCCAGAAGAGGCGGACTATGTACTTAGAGAAATTCACATGGGATCTTGTGGAAGCCACATCGGATCACGAGCTCTCTCAAAGAAAACGTTGAGGTCGGGATATTATTGGCCCACCCTCATCCTAGATTCATCCGAGCTCATCAAGAAGTGTCCGAAGTGTCAACTTCATGCCACAGTCAAAAAGCTACCTCAAACCGACCTCAGTAGCCTACAAAGTCCATGGCCTTTTATGCAGTGGGGAATCTACATCGTTGGTCCCTTCGACCGAGCACCCGGACAGCTTCGGTATTTGGTTGTAGCCATAGACTACTTCACAAAATAGGTCGGAGCGGAGCCTCTTTCAAACCTCACAAGCAAAAGGATTCGTAACTTTGTTTGAAAAATATAGTTTGCCGCTTGAAGATACCACATATCTTCGATCTCTGACAACGCACCCGCTCATCGACAAAAATTTCAAAGAATGGTGTGAAGAGCTCCGGATCAGCTAGCTCACCTCGGTTGCACACCCACGTGACGAACGGTCGAGTGGCGATAATCGCACGATCGCATAAGGATTGAGAAAGAGGCTAGATCGAGCTAAAGGGATTGGGTTGAAAATCTCCTCAAGTCCTCCGGTCATACGTAACAACACCTCGGACTTTCCACGGTGAAATACCCTTCGCCTAGTCACGGCACCGATGTCATATACCACCGAGATCGTGCCCCAAGCCCAAGAACTCTTAACTTTGCCGAGCATGGCAACGAGGAGGACCTACGAACCAATCTCGATACCCTAGAGGAAAAACGTGAGCTCGCTTTCATCAATGAAGCCAAGTACAAATGCCAAGTAGCAAAGTATTACAACAGGAGGGTGAAAGCCTCCACACTCCATGTGGGCGACCTCGTCCTACGGAACAATGAAGCTAGTAAAGCCGAGCGCCTTAATAAGTTGGATCCAACATGGGAAGGCCCATATCGCATCCACGAGGACCTCGGCAAAGGGGCCTATAAGCTTGCTCACCTATCCGGTGCACTTATCCCCCGAACCTGGCATATTACTACTTGAGGAGGTACTTTACATAGTTTTCATTTCACGTCGGTATTATGTTAGCCTTCTTTCTATTCTTTTCAAGGCGATGTCATTTACTTATCAATAAAATATCTTTTTTATTATGAGTGGATTACTTCGTCCCATCTTATATCTATGTGAAAAACCGTTCTCACCTCGGGTGAAACACAACTTACTTTCAAAAGAGGACGCCCTTGCGAGGATGACAAACCTACAAAGTAGGGTATTCAAACTAAGCGCGCACCAGGGGACCACCCCTATCGATATTTCTCGACAAACAATGCAAGCACATACAGATTACTCATTAATTTGAACATCTACGTGCAAGCACATACATATTACTCATTAATTTGAACATCTACGTGCAAACGACGTCCAAATCGAAACTCGTACAATTTATACCTCTTTATTGGGAAGATATACACTTCGGTACAAAGTCTAAATATATTTACGACAAAACCAAGTACACTTCGGTACAAAGTCTAAATATGACAAAACCAAGTACACTTCGGTACAAGTCTAAATACATTTACGACTAAAAACCAAGTTCTAAGCTATATACATGTTACTCGGGCTTCCGAGCTGCACCTCGCCAAGACTCACTAAAGCTACACCAGTTCGAAGCAAAATCCCGGGCCGACGATGAATACCGGAATGAACTCGGTGCCTTCAACCCATCGACAAGATCGGCCGCCACCGACCTACTCCCGGTGCTCTCGAAAGGCGAAGAGGGCCCCGACCGAGAGGATACTATTGGGCCGAGCTCGAACTCCCGCCTCGACCGCCATCCTACCGTGCAGCACGACCCGCCCCGACCGACATCCTTCCCCGCCGAGCTCCCGACAATGGAGACCGACCACTAGACGACATTCCGCCATATCTCGAACCCATCGGTCGGAGCACCTCGGCGTGGTCCATGTAGCCGCCACCCACTTCGACTTCTTCAATCCTCACATCGGCCGGATCATGATTGCGTGGCTCGGGCATGCGTCGCTATGGACGACCTCATAAAGCCGAGGCATTTGACCACCTCTTCGAGGCGCTTTAAAACTCTTGCTATTGGGCCCTCCCGTCCCTCAAGACCATGCCCTCGGCTAGCAGTTGAGCTCGGTCATCGCCCCTGATATGGTAATACCACAGATTGGCGGATCACCATACTCAAGATGCTCTTCACGATCGCGCCAACTTCTCGACCGCCTCAAGCGCTCTTCACATCAGATCAAACGCCTTGAAGGCCATCGCGTAAACATCCACCTTCCGACCTCAAGATTGATTATCTTGACTTTAAGGCTTCATTGTTCGCTCAAGACGGGTCACCACGCTTTGACACCAAGTCGCCATCCGTCCATGACGCAGTGCTACCAACCCCAACAACTCCACTATTCATATTATGCAAGGTTTGAGTCACCGTGAACGGCCCTCCGAACATCACCTCTTCATCCCGCCGGCAAGGGCACTCGACCTCTTTCAACTTGGTCAAAAGATCGTGATCTAGCCCAATGTATCGAAGAGACGATTGCTAAAGCAAGAAACAACATATTCATTTCAAAAGATGCATTTATCATTTATAAAACGAGTTTGTAAAAGCTCAGATCCTAATGATCCCGGCAGATCGCTTATTACAAAAGGTCAATCGACCGAGCCTCAAGGGCTCACTAGAACATTCCTCGCAGTCCCTTCGAAGGAAGCCTCGAGCTCGGCCCCGTCACCACCAGCTCAACAGACTTCTGCAAGGAGTTTCAAGATCGGCATCTTCATCCTCCTCAGATCGGGAGACGACCTCGGCCGTCAAGAGAGAAGTGGAGGCCGCCAAGGTCTCCGCAGAGGAAAGACCTCGTCTCGGCAATTATGCGAGCGTATTCCTTCGCCGCACCTCGATCGACTCGACCCAAACCATGTCCGACCTTGTCAAGTCGCATTTATCGCCCTTTTCACACGTAAAAGGCGATATAGAAGGTAAGTCGAGTATCGTATCCACAGGGATTGTAATACGAAACACGTAAGCTAGCTCAACGATAATTCATCATTATTCGCCACGTAAAATTGGGTGAAAGGTTTTAAGGGCTTTAATTTAATCCAAAGCAAAGGTAACCATGCGTAAAATAAAACAAAGCAATAAACACACGGAAGATAAAATGGAAGAGAGACTAACCCTAGGGATGCATTAATCCTATCCACAACGATGTTTATCCTGCTCCTATTAACCAATTTTAATCCGCATAAGATGTAAGATCATATATAACCAACAACTTCAATTACGATAATTGCGGCAGAGATTACGAGTTTTCCTACCATTCTAGGTGAAAACAAGTAACTCCAAAAGGATCACTAAGAATATGCTTCCTACGAATATCCTATCTCACCACGACTCAATGCTTATTCAGATCATGCATTCAAGATCGATCGACAATTAATACAATTACGTAATTAACCGACAACTAGATATGCATCAAGATTGATCGTAAATCAACACATATAAATAAGCACCAAGAATCATGAATCAATGCCGGAAGGTAAATAGCGATAATGTAAATCACAACATATAGGATCGAATCATGCAAACCCTAGATCAAGACGGAATTTTAGCTACGATAATTAAATTACCAAAGCAATAAATAATTAAATAAAACATAAATTAAGATAGATAGATAAAACCGTAAGAATCCACGAAGAACAATTGTAGCGACTTGAATCAGGAAGAAATTTCAATTCTAATACTAAACTATGAAATTGGAATGAAAATACTTAAAGAAAAACTAAACTAAATTAAACGGAAAAGAACTTGCAAAAGAAAATAAAGAAGAATTTGTGTTCGCTCTGAATGGTGTTTTGCTCGAATGGTGTTTTGCTCGAATGGTGTTTTAAACCATCGATCTATCTCCATATTTATAATAAAACATAAGCCCCTTTTTCATAAATTCCCCAATCCTATTCTCGACTGATTCAATCCTATTCGACTGATTCAATCCTATTCGACTTGATTAGAAGTATACATGGACTAGGTGTCTCAAATTGCTGAAAATTCATGATTTCGCGAGTTTTGCCCTTGCGACCTTAGGTCGCGAGCAAAACTCGCGAATCGTCTTTTCTACTGGACGCGATCATTTGTTTCGCTCCGCTCTCTCTCGTCCGGACCAATTATAATCCGTTTACGCCTACGGACTCCTATTGAGATGCTCTTTAACATAGTTAACTTTGTACATCCATCCTTGTCAAATCCATTTCATCATATTCAACGTCGTTTTCAAATGCTTCTTCTTTCGCATGAGCTCATGACCGGGCTATTGATTCCTCTTTATCGCGATCCACCTTTTGACATTAAAACCTATGCTAAAATGACATGAAATACACATGGCATAATATCTTCCAAGGTAAACATAAATATATCAAAAGACAACTCAAAAGATCACTTATCACTTAGAAACTAAACGAATATAGCCTTTATAAATCATGTAAAACGAGCTTATCAACTCCCCAAACTTACCCTTTTGTTTGTCCTCAAACAAATCGGAACAAATGAGAGACGACCAACGATAGGCAAAAGAGCGTAAAGCAATAAGCCTCGTGAGCAATGAGCAATAAAGATTCAAACAAATGAATCAAATCACAACCTCATTCGTTAAACTCGACACGTCATAATAACCATAAGCACAAGCCTTCTCAAACTGAATCCTCACGACATGGATATATATATATATATAAGAAAGCTCAAACACTCAAGTGTATCAAGGAGGATTTGTATACTCTCAAAGTTTAAAACACATGGAATCTACCATAAGTTGCAAATCGCCTAATTCTCCATTGCTCAAATATGTGCTCAAGAACTAAGATGAAAAGGTCTTTATAAAAGGTTATAATGTAGGCTCTTTGGTAGGTCAGATATATTTAGCTAAGTGACTCATAATCCCATAATGAAAAACACCATAAGTAACACAAGACATAATTCCCAAATTTTCACAATTTATTTCAATTCTCCATACCAAGAAGTCATTTTCTTTAAGACTCCATAATTTTCATATAAGTGATATACTCATCTCAAAGCACTAGCTACTTACCCATTTATGTTCTTTGCACACACTGTGTCATTTATTTATTTATTTATTTATTTTTTGAACTTATATGGGTAAGCAACTATTTTTATTATTATCACTTCTCAACAATTATTCTCTTCCTTTCTTTTCTCAACCTTTCATTCAAGCAACCAAAATCACACTAACAACATAACCCAACCCACGGCTATACGAATGAATAAGGTAGGCTCAAACGGCTCATCAAAGGATAATAACATAACAAAGTTAGTGTTTGGATAGTGTATAGGCTAAGAAAAGAATGCCTAATATCATTTCAAAATTCTTAAGCACATCAATGCAACCTCGAAAAGAACCGTGAGCAAGTTCTAGAGAAACACATGCTATTCCAAACTATTCACACGTAAAGAAACAAGATCGAAAAGATATGACGAAAGCTCAAGTCTCACAGTGTTTCAAAATGTGATCAAGTTCTCAAAGGCTCAATACTCACAATAATCATAACATGCTTCGTCTCACAAAATCAGTTGCAATCAAATTTTCTAATAAAACAATTTCATCATCGGTCGCTCGTCATTCAACTCAACCCACAAAATGCATACACAAAACCCAAACACGAAAACAAAACAAACACAAACAAAAAGAAAGCAGAACAAAACGAAAAACAAACCAAAACAAATAAAAACATTGGGTTACCTCCCAACAAGTGCTAAATTTAAATGTCTTTAGCTAGACCAATACTAACCTCGATCAATCTCGCGAGCGTGCCAGCCTTCTTACCAAATCTTTGCTTGCCTCCATATTTTGCGCTGACGCAGCACCACCACCGAGTGTGGAAGTGGCCTCCCAAACTTGAACAAGTCACCTTGAGTTCCATGCCGAGTCCATCTTTTCTTTGTAGCACCCTTGTCAACTAGTCGGTCGACATCCAAGCTCTAGATTCGCTAGCCGCAATAAGGTGATCGAATGACACTCTTCATGCTCGCCTTATCGTGTCGCGGACGGCGCCATAGATTGAGATTTTCAGCCTCATCGTTAACACAAAAGTTAGATCACCTTCCGCAAGACGCCAATTAAAGCACCACCGCTAGAAAAGGTCCGCTTAGGATTAGCGGTTGTTGTTTGAATTGGAATATCTAAAATCACAAAATCGGCAGGAAAACAAAGTCCCTAATTCTTACCAACACATCTTCGACGATACCTTTAGGATACGTGACCGACTGCCACCATCATCGCGATATCTTCGTCGGCTTCATCTTTCCTAGGTGTAGCCGGTTGAAAACTTTCAAAGCATCGATTGATGCTCGCCTCAAGTCGCACAACACATTTGAAAAGTATGCTCGGCGATCTCGCATTCTAACGTAAAACCGCGGGATCCTTCGCTTAGAGGAGCTTTCTCCGCAAGACGGCATCGCATTCTTCTGATAGGTAATTTTTCAAATTTCCCAATTTCTTCTTGCAAGCTGCCTTTTAAAATTTCATGTATCCTAAGATGTTTCGCAGTCGCTCAAAGAGAGGCAAATTGATCTCAACTTTTGAAAATCTCTTTGAACGTGCAAACTCCTCGCCATATTTCGACTTGACTAGTCGACTTTAAATGGGACCGAGGAGTGTACGCGAGAATCGATTCGAGGCCTTCATGGCTGACCTCGCGATCACCGGAAGGTCGTGAGGCGCTTGCTCTATGCTGCAATCCTCCTTCGCTCAAATTGCGGCGCCGGGTCGCCGCGAATAAATCTAGGCATGCAAATCGATGGCTCATGTCGGGCTCATGCTGCGTGCTCGGTCGCGAAGCGTCTGGGGAAAAACTGACTCTTCGCGAGCTCGGTCGCGAGTTTTGCTCCATTTACTTTCAGCCTCTTCTTCTTCGGTAGGGCTCGGGTAAGCTTGTCCACCGTCTGATGGCGAAACATTGATTTTTCGGTTCACCAGACATTCGGAAATCACCCGCCTTTTGTAGTGCATTCAACTGCACGGCCACCGAGAAAAGAGAGAATTCACCGTAACAATAAATAAATAATATAATATATAACTTGAATTAATAAATCCAAATCACAAATTATTCCTATGTAATCTTAATAACTCCCAAGAACGCGCCTAAAATTTGATCGCCCTTTTTCACACGTAAAAGGCGATATAGAAGGTAAGTCGAGTATCGTATCCATTGTGATTGTAATAAAACACGTAAGCTAGCTCAACGATAATTCATCATTATTCGCCACGTAAAATTGGGTGAAAGGTTTTAAGGGCTTTTAATTTAATCCAAAGAAGGCGAACCATGCGTAAAATAAAACAAAGCAATAAACACACGGAAGATAAAGCGAGATAAGAGACTAACCCTGTGGATGCATTAATCCTATCCACAACGTATGTTTATCCTGCTCCTATTAACCAATTTTAATCCGCATAAGATGTAAGATCACATATATAACCAACAACTTCAATTACGATAATTGCGGCAAGAGATTACGAGTTTTCCCTACCATTCTAGGTGAAACAAGTAACTCCAAAAGGATCACTAAGAATATGCTTCCTACGAATATCCTATCTCAACCACGACTCAAGGCTTATTCAGATTATGCATTCAAGATCGATCGACAATTAATACAATTACGTAATTAACCGACAACTAGATATGTATCAAGATTGATCGAAATCAACACATATAAATAAGCACCAAGAATCATGAATCAATGCACGGAAGGTAAATAGCGATAATGTAAATCACAACATATAGGATCGAATCATGCAAACCCTAGATCAAGACGGAATTTTAGCTACGATAATTAAATTACCAAAGCAATAAATAATTAAATAAAACATAAATTAAGATAGATAGATAAAACCGTAAGAATCCACGAAGAACAATTGTAGCGACTTGAATCCCAGGAAGAAATTTCAATTCTAATACTAAACTATGAAATTGGAATGAAAATACTTAAAGAAAAACTAAACTAAATTAAACGGAAAAGAACTTGCAAAAGAAAATAAAGAAGAATTTGTGTTCGCTCGAATGGTGTTTTGCTCGAATGGTGTTTTGCTCGAATGGTGTTTTTAAACCATCGATCTATCTCCATATTTATAATAAAACATAAGCTCCCTTTTTCATAAATTCCCAATCCTATTCTCGACCGATTCAATCCTATTTCGACTGATTCAATCCTATTCGACTCGGATTAGAAGTATACATGGACTAGGTGTCTCAAATTGCTGAAAATTATGATTTCTCGCGAGTTTTGCCCTTGCGACCTTAGGTCGCGAGCAAAACTCGCGAATCGTCTTTTCTACGGACGACGCGACTTCATTTGTTTCGCTGCTCTCTCTCGTCAGGACTCCAATTATAATCCGCTTGCGCCTCACGGACTCCTATTGAGATGCTCTTTAACATAGTTAACATTGTACATCCATCCTTGTCAAATCCATTTCATCATATTCAACGCCGTTTTCAAGCGATTCTTCTTCGCATGAGCTCGCGATCGGGCTATTGATTCCTCTTTATCGTGATCCACCTTTTCGACATTAAAACCTATGCTAAAATGACATGAAATACACACGGCATAATATCTTCCAAGGTAAACATAAATATATCAAAAGACAACTCAAAAGATCACTTATCACTTAGAAACGAAACGAATATAGCCTTTATAAATCATGTAAAAATGAGGCTTATCGTGCATCTCGCCGCCAACTCCTCCCATGGTCGACACCACCGTGTCCCAAGCACGGCGCCGATCCGAGTGGAAGGCGGAGAAGGTCTCGATTCAATAAGCTCACGGCAAAGGCCCTCAAGATCGCCTCGCCCGCCAAGCAGGCACTCTTTCTTCGCGAACTCTTTCTCCGCCCACCGGCCGACGCCGCAGCCGCCCTCCCTCCCGCTTTCCTCACCACCTGGCCACCTCCAAGGCCCGAGTCTTCTCGTGGCGGCCTCAAGAATGGCCCTCGCGCCTCAAGAATGCCCCTCCCTCTCCACAAGATCACATCGAGACACCGATAATGAGTCCCTGATCCGCGCAGATCTCCGTCAAGTCGATCCCGAAAATCACACCGTTAGAAACACATCGCATGAGATAACAAATACTGAAATAAACCTATACATGTGGAAAGGATATATGGAGCTGAATCGCACTCGCACGTAATCCGAGTACGGTGTCTCCCACCGAGGTCGGACCGACCTCTACCGAGGTGTCACACCAACCGGCCGAGGTCGGCCACCGCCTGGGTGCCTTTCTCGGCTCGCCAACCTCGCTTTCTTTGCCGGCGACCTCAGCTCGGCGATCAGGTTTGAGGCGACGGTCGCCACCTTCGCCTTTCTTACGCATCGAGCTTCACTACACACAAGAAGAGGAGTTGATTAGCACAAAGACATCGTAAAAATAAGGAAATAAAGAAAAGTGGTACCTCACCCGATCCGACCTGCATCCGTAAGCTTCCGATTTATAAGTGCTCACCAAGATCAACCGTGTCGTCCTCAAGATAGTTACAGGATATTTCACCCAACATATTCAGCTCATCCTCTATAGCACCTGTGGCTTGCACTTCACATCCTCATCTTACCTATGCCCCACTCATACCTTGGTTCCCCTCATCCCAAAAAGAAGAACTTGGTCACAATGGGACACCTTCGCGGGCGATCACTTTAAATGCTTACCGAGGCGACAAGTAGTACAACATCCTATACTCGATGCTAAAAACGATCAAAACTTCAAAAGAAAGCTTCACCGATGCCATAGCAGCAAGTCCTAGCCCTACCACCGACCTAATGGAGTTCGAGGTCAACTGGCATATCGAACCGTAATATTCTTGAATGCTCAAAAATAGAGCCAATGGAAACCTAAGGCCGGCTTTGCGCATCACTATAAACAATATAAATCCTCCGGAGGGCTATCGCCTATCCCCTGATTGCAAGGGCAAGACCACCATGCCTCCGTCGAATATGAAATTCCGATGCTATCGCACATATCATCATCGGTCAAAGACTAACTAGCGTCTCGATCTTATACCTATCCCGCATGTGGTATCACCGAACCCCAAGACTAATGCCCCGGACCTACCCGATGGTATATACAGTATAATACCTAATCTCCACCTCACTATCTATGGAAGATGATGATCTGATTGATCCGTAAATCTCACCGAGTAGACGAGAAGAAGAAGTTAAGACATACTTACTTTTTAATGTGTGATTATGCTCAACTTCGCAAAGTTCGAAGATGATCAAAGGTCCTCCAATTCAAAAAATTCTCTCAAGCTAAATGGACGAGGATGAGGAAATGAACAGCTTCTTTATCTCCGCCTATTTAAAGTACAACAGGCGCCCAAAACCGCTTATCCAACTTCCCACGCGACTGACATGAAGTAGACGCGCGTGATTCGAGCGCTAACTAACCGACCGCACACACGACGAATCCTAAAACGCCTATATGTGATGCCTAATCGCAATCATCACTCTAGCTCCGGCCAGAACTCACCTCGGCATTCTCCCAACAAAGGACGCCGCCATCCAACTTTGGACAACCCGTTCGACCTCGCATTTTCCTAACAAAGGATATCGCCATCCAACTTCGGACAACCTCGCCTCGACCTCGGCAAATTGTTCAACTTAGTCCGAGCCAGAAACATCCAACCTCACCCCGAACGGAAACATCCAACCCGGCTCGACCTCGCAAATTGTCCAACTCATCCGAACGGCGAATCGTCCAACTCGCTCGGACTCGACAAATCATCAAATCCAAACGACATCAAAAAGACAGAAAATCTTCGACAATAACCTCACCAGCAATAACCAACCTCGGCAAAGACATCCTTCACATCACCGGCTTAGTTGTTACTCGACTAATTGGTGGCTATGATGGGATATGGCCTAACCGCCGTTTCAATAGCAGCCCAATTAACCGGGCCCACCTTAGCAATTCGCCTACACGGTTCACCTTAAAGCCCAACATCCGAACTCTATTCAAGTTCAAATCTAAGAAGAGATATTAAGCGAGATACTCAAGGATCGAGCCTATCATCGAGATCGGATCACACAAGGCAAGAGATCCATAGAATCTCGGAGGATCCACAACACGTATAAATAGATGTTAGATCACGTAGGCTGTTAAGAACTATCAATACCGAGTTTTAGACATTCATCAGAATCGAATATAGTGAAAGATTGGCGAATCATACTCCGCGACGTAGATCTTTCCTCGATCGAACCATCGTAAAACTCTTCGTTTTTTATCGCTTTCACAAACTCACACACAAGATTTATCAGCAACAAACATCATTCGTGCATGATTAATTTCATTACTTGATTTGCAATTATGGTAAGGCCTAGAAAGAGAAATTGACGCAGAATAGTTGTTAAGAATTGATATTTGATAGTTAATATATGGCCAGCGTGTAGTTACATAATGGAGACAAATTGGCTACAACATGCATCGTCCAAAAGTTTTGACACCTACAACCTTTTTGACCTAATTGAAAGATATCGAATTATAAAAACTATTCAGATAAATTGAATGTGTAATTTCATACCAATATTATTACAGAATTTAATGCCAAAGGTACAAGTTAATGCAGCTGATTAAGCTTGTCGCCTTCTTAAATTCTTTATATATTAATTAGAAACCACTAAAATGATAATTAATTGACCTCTTTTTACCAAGAGATTCCCCATAATGATGGGGTGGTTATTAGGTAAAGGGGGGGTATTTTAAAAATAAAAATAGAAGAAGAGATGCTTAAAATGCAAATTTATATATGTGATAATATATTGAAGCTGGAAAATAATGGAAAATAGGGTGGAGGGTCTCCTTCACAAAAAAGGTGTGGAGATTTGCATTGCTCCATTTATGGATTAGGCTATAACGATCAACAGATCATAATTATCTTTTAATAGTTATAAGTAGAAAGGTGAAGATATATATTTCCCAGATTAAAGCTGGTCTCCATACTGATTTAGCACTTTTATCCACTAATTTGGATCTTGTATCTCAATGTTGGGTTAATTTGAATAAGAAAAAAGATCACATTGAGACATATATTTGTTGGACCATTTATTTAACAACACATCAATATTGTCACAAATCAAGTTCATGTAGACAGTTTTCGACAACCATATCAATTTTAATTTGGAGAAATTAATCTCATTAATCCCTTGATAAAATCCAAACAAATGAAAATTTCATGTATTAATTATGTGACCAATTTTGAAAGTAACGTGCATGCAATTCACGACTTATGCAGATTTTGATATATAAGGATGGTTATCGAGACATTATAGTTGAAATTATATATATCAAATATTACATGCTCCCCACATAATTTATTGCCACATGTACGTCAGTACATATTCGGCCCAAGAACCAAAAATGATCACGTTATCTTCATTGTATGTTAAGTGAACGATATCACTAGTCTGCAAAAGTAGCTGATCTCGATCCAGTTCTCGGTTCGTCAGACTTTTATATTTTTCGAGTCGGATCGCTATTGAATTTTTCCTGGCCTAAAATATGAAGTTTCAAACCGCCCCTCGGGCGGCCATTGTCGGACGTGCATATTTTTTAAATCATTTTCCAATTTTTTTCATTTATAAAATTAATATTTAATAATAAAAATAAATAATTATGTAAAATGTAATAAATATTATTAAAATTATAGATATGTATATTAAATAGAATTATAAATATGTATATTTAATATAGCGGGTGTTTTTAGCCCAAAACCCCGGGCTTTTTTTCAAGTCCTGAGTTTTTTAGCGGACTTTTAAACTCAATTTTTTTCAGGCTTTTAATTTTTAAGCCAAGACCAGTCCAAAAACCGGGTTCCCGGACTCATTTTGCTGGTTCTAGATATGACGATTCATTTAAACTTTTACTCATCGTTTATAAAACAGAAACACCATATGTGATCTTTTATTTATCTATATTTATGATTTTATTATTACATGTTGGTTTCCAGGAAATTAAAAAGCTGCAAACTTTTATGTAATTAATTCCTGATCTTCTACCTGAAAGACATTTTAATTATGGATCACCAAAGTTTAGTTAAAAATGAGAAAATAATTGAGTTTGCAACTAACTTTTTTCCTCGAGGAAAAAATTATTTAGTGACAGTGGAGAGGTTCTCATTAAAGTGTTTGGGACCATGTGCATATTTGTTAGTGGGTTTGACTACATAAAAATAGTGATAATTACAAAAAACAACATAAATATACAACTCACTCTTTCTCTCATGTCTCAATACACATGAATTGTTTTTGAGTCGTGGTCCGACCACGTGGTTTTTGGTACAATTTCTATAATCACACTGTTATTGTCCCACACACATATTTATATATATGTGTGATCAAGGTAATCTTGGCCCCTCACCAATATGTAGAGTAATTTCATATTGGTGGCCCCCTAAGTAAAAAGGTGGAGTTGTTTACCAAACAAACTGTGTTGAAATCACTACTCATTGTCTTATAGAGAAATATTACATACTTTTGTTCTATCTATGTTTGGAATAATATTTCAATATAATAAGAAAATTTAAAAGTCTTTAAGTTGAAATATAAGCTAGAATATGAACAAAAATACTATGCATACATATACTCTCGCAAAATGTGTAGATATATCAAAGAAGTGAAATGGAGGAATAGCAATTAGGTGCGTAAATTATTAAGCATATGATCGTACCGTGAAATTATCGAGTTATATATATGATAGATATGGCCCAACCTCTCGGGCCCACTGGCAGCCCAAACGAGCCGGGCCCGACCTAACGCCGCCTACCGGATACACCAAACACACCTCCAAACCCTAATTAAAGACGAGTCAAGGCGAAGATGATGGGGTAACGTGGAAATCATGACAATTATGGTGAAGATCATGATCACATTCTGAGAAGGATCGTGAGCCCGCCATTCAAGGGATTCGATTACTGTGTCTACGCTTATGTATAAATAGGAGTTAGATTGAAGGTAAAAGGGTTAGCAAATTATCGAACACTAGAGCTCCTTGAGATACTCATCAGAATACAATTATAGTGAACATCTTGAGGATCATCACCTCCGTGGACGAGATCGATTCTTGATCGAACCACGTAAAACTCATGTGTTCTTTACTACTTTCTAAATCTCGCATACTAACGCATACGTATTTATCATTGGCGCCGCCTGTGGGAACACTCTTTTCTTTTCGAACAAAAAGTCGTGTTTTCTACAATTTAATGGCAAGGACACGGCAAACGCAAGAAATCGCCGCGATGTCGTGTCAGAACCCAGTGTAGAGGACGATCGGTAGTCACAACGCCGGGAAAGGGATCACGGACGCCACTAGCGGTTATACACCGGGGCTACATGGAGAATGCTTCCATACACCTCGGGATGGTCGCCCGACGAAGAGGAAGATGCCGACCTCAAGACGGTGAAGGAGGTTCACCGCTCCCACGAGGTCCTCGGTCGAAAAGGTCCGAATTCCTCAATGCCAACCTCAATCAATTCCGAGTTTCCTCAACGAGAGGACAAACGGAGCGGGCCCTCAAGAGTGCCCGAATTGGTGATTACAGCAACCGAGGCCGCTCACCCTTCAAACAATCAACGCTCACGCGGCACAATGACCGCCCAATACCCGAGTTCATTCACCTCATACCATCCGCGGAGCCGCTTCTCCACCTCGGCGAATGCCCATGTGATCGGGCGGAAAGAAAGAGGAAGGCGAAGTCGAACTCCCCGGAGACGACAAACGCCGCTATCGATCTCCACTCTCGAGAGAGATGGCAACGAGCTCCCTGATTCGACCGCACGGACGAATTATCTCTCCTTTCTCAAGGAGATTCGGATACACCCCTACCACAGCGATACCGTGCTCCAAATATCGCCGTGACACGATGGCCTGGAGATCCTTACGACTTCCTATTTGCCTATACCACTAACATGGCAAACCAAGGATGGAAGATTTCCACATGTGTAAGGTCTTCCCGAGGTGCTGATCTCCAACGCCGACGTTGGTTCACCTCGTCGCCGTAACAAAGATCCATTGCTTCAAAGACCTCATGGATCGGTTCAAATGGCGTTTTACCAAAGATGCCGCCTCAACAACCTTCATCCGATCTCGCTTATAATCCGCTAAGGACGGGACGAGACGATGTCGATTTCGCCTCAAGATTCATCATGGAATCCTTAAAATAGATGAGAGTAACGATCTCTACATCATCAACGCATTCAAGAACGGATCCGACCTTGCTCGAATAAAGAGATCACCGTGAGCGCACCGAAGACGGCTAGTCGCCTGACCTTGGTTGACAACTTTGTCAAAGGGGACGAGTCGGACCGGAAGAAGAGAGAGATCCGGGACGAAAGCAGATCGAAGAAGGAAGCCAAAGGATCGAAAGTCGAGGTCTTTGAACGCCGAAGTGCTCGAAAGAATCAAAAAGGCCCAGAGAATCAAGCGTCGGGTCCTCGGCCAAACCCCAGCATAGCGGCGCCTCCGCTCAAATCCGTATGAAATATTTAAGCTTCACATCGAGCTTTTCCAAAACCTCCTCCTATGAAAGGAGGATCCAAAAAAGTCAAGCGAAAGTATTGTGACTACCACCGTGGGTACGGTCACGATACGTAAGAGATGCAAGATCTTGAGCTCACAGATCGACGAGCTCGTCAAAGAAGGAGCACCGAAGAAGTACATCGGCCGACCGGGCCGAGTAATAAAAAGCGCAGAGGGAAAATGGAGGTGGTAACAGCTCATGACCGACCTCAACCGCATCCCGACTGAAGATGACGAGACGAAGGTCCCAATGCAATGGAGCGTGTCTATGCTATAACCGATCGCCTGCTGGTACGATTGCGAGGTCGTCACTTAGAAATGAGGCTCGGAGGTCACCCCGAGGAGCCAAAAACAAGCGACTCCGGATGGAGAGAACATCGTGTTCTCCAAAGACGACCCAATACCCAAGATTATGCCTCACCGTGACGCCATTACTATACAAGTCGTGGTAGGCAACAAGAACGTACATCGGGTCTACATCGACATCGGAGCCTCCGTTAGCATCATATTCCAAAGCTGGATAAACTTGATGTTGAGGAATTAGTACATCCCGCACCTTCCGATTGCGGAGCATTACTCAGAGGCGGTTCAACCCAAGGCATCATTACCCTTCCGGTTACCGTAGGACGTGCTCCCAGGACGGTTACCAAGGCCATTCAATTTTTCTTGGTCCGAGCTCCCTCTCCATACAACATTATCCTATGAAGAGATTGGTCAGACGCAACTGTGGCCGTCTGCTCCGTGTACCACCTCCCCATTAAGATACCCACCCCGGTGGGAGTGTTAAGCATTCAGGGTGACCAAACGGGCCTAAAGAATGCCTACGAGTCTCAACTCAAGATGCGGCCTTACCTTAGGCCCGGCAATTACGTAACCCTCGAAGTTACCACCCGGGATGACTGACCGAGAATCTTCACCATCTGATTTACGACCCTTCCAAAGTTGTCAAGGTTGGCACCCAAGGTTCACCAATATTCGCCAACAGTCATGCACTTCTAAGGGAATATAGAGATGTATTTGCATGGTCTCCACTAGACATGACCGGGTCTCGCCCGAGCTCATAACTCATCGCCTCAACATCGATCCGCCACTAAACCGGTTCGCGTAAGAAGAGAAGTTTTTCCCGGGCAGCTTGACCGGTCATAAGAGACGAGGTAACCCAACCCATGAGGCTAAAATCAGACGAGGTCAATACCCAACCCGGATGGCTAATCCAGATTGTGGTTCAAAGCCGTGAGGGGATGGCACATGTGTGTCGACTATACCGACCTCAATAAACACCGCCCAAAGGATCATACCCTCCCCGACATCGACAAGAAGGTAGAGGCATTGGTGGGACATGAGATCTTCGTTTCTCGAATTTATACAAGGATACCACCAAGTCCCGATGAGCCCCGAGGACGTCCCAAAAAGCGGCTCATCATCGACTTCAAGTGTCTCGCCACCGGAAGATGCCTTTCGGTCGAAAACGCTGAGCTACCTACCAAAGGATGGTGGACGCGATCTTCAAAGATCACATAGGGGAAATCGTTGAGGTCTCGTCGACGATATAGTAGTCAAAAGCAAAAAGTCGAGAACTACGCGTCGACCTCGAAACTATCCTCCTCCTCGTGTCGGCCAACCTCAAGTTTAATCCCCAGTGCACATTCGTGGTGAAGACGGTAAATTCACTCGATCTTTGGGTTTCTCAAGAAGGCCCGAAGCCAATCCTACCAAGGTGAAGACAAAGGTTTCGACATGCGGGTCCCAAGAACCATCCGTGAAATACACAAACTCACGGATGCCTAGCCGCCTCAAGCAGATTCCTATCTCGAGTGTCCGAGTTAGCTTCCCTTCTTCAAGATCCCGAGGAGAGCTCCAGATTTCACCGGCAAGAAGAACACCAGTCGCCGCCAGACAATGAAGGAATATCTCGCCGACCGCCAACCCTATCCGCCCAAAGCAAGGTGAAACCCTATCGTTGATGTCGCCACCCTGACGAGGCAATTAGTGCGGCATCAGTGCGAGATGAGATGGGACGGCAACTCCCATCTACTTCATCACCGGGCTCTCAAAGGACCGGAGACGAGGTACACCAACCTCGAGAAGGTAGCTCGCCTGGTGAATGCTGCGACGCCCGACCCTACTTTCAAGCTCATTCCGTGTGTACTAACGGACTTACCTTTAAGACAAGTCTTATCAAACCGGAGTCATCCGGACGTATAGCTAAGTGGGCACTGGAGCTCGGGCGAGCACGACATCTCGCACTCCCCTGTGCCGCCATAAAGGGCAAGCTCTCGGTGATTTCTGGTGGAGGTCAATTCACCGAGGTCGCCTCTACCACCGAGGTCACTCCCGCCTCACACGTGGAGGAACATCCTTGCATCGCCTGGATGGTTCTTTGGCGAGATGTACGTGGGCGGAGCATCATGCAAGACGGGCAATGAGCGGGCATCCTCCTCCTCGGCCCGGATAAGCGAAGTGACGACGCCTCCGGTTTACCTTCCCACCACCAACAACGAAGTGGAGTACGAAGCACCGATCTCGGGACTCCGCCTTGCAAAGGAATTGAAAGTGGACAAAGTCCAGATATTTAGAGATTCTGTGTCGTAGTAACGTGTCTTAGCACATACGAGGCAAGGAGGATCGAATGAAGCAATACCTTGAGAAGGCGAAAGAGATGCCGACCTCATTCGGTACTTCAAGATTCATCAAATCCCACGAGGGAAAACAACCGGTGACATCCTTAGTAAGTTGGCTTCACATCGGCAAACCGCCGATGGAGGAAGTTCATTCCAGAAGCATCGAGGTGCCCCACGTCGGCGTTATCGCAGAGGTTGAGCCAAACTGGATGACGCCCCTGGAAGCCTACCTAGAAGTTGGCACACTACCTCAGGACCGGCTTGAGGCCAAAAAGATGATGGTGAAATCCCAGAAGTATCTCATATATGAGGGCTCTCTCTACCGGAAGTCTTACCTTCAACCCTCCCGAGGTGCCTTGGGCCGAAGAAGTTCGACCACGTGCTTAATGAGATTCACGAGAGGATCTTGTGGAAGCCACATCG
Source organism: Salvia rosmarinus (assembly GCA_036937905.1). Taxonomy (NCBI): domain Eukaryota; kingdom Viridiplantae; phylum Streptophyta; class Magnoliopsida; order Lamiales; family Lamiaceae; genus Salvia; species Salvia rosmarinus. Next base: position 55,795,582 of record CM072821.1, on the reverse strand, counting down.
GGTCACGGGCTCTTTCAAAGAAGACGCTGAGGTCGGATATTATTGGCCCACCCTTATTCAAGATTCGGCCGAGCTCGTCAAAAGTGTCCAAGAGCCACCACCCACGGTCAAAAAGCTACCCGCATCGATCGAGCGACTGCAGAGTCCATGGCCTTTCATGCGGTGGGGATCGACATCGTTGGCCCGCTCGATCGAGCACCGTGTCGCTCCGATATTTAGTCGTAGCCATAGACTACTTCACAAAATGGGTCAAGCCGAGCCACTTTCAACCTCACGAGCAAAAGGATTCGGACCTTCGTGTGAAGAATATAGTCCGCCGCAAGCATACCGCACATTCTCGGTCTCGGACAACGCACCCAATTCGTCGACAAAATTTCAAGGAGGTGCGAAGAGCTCCAGATCGATTAACGCTTCACCCCGGTAGCACACCCAAGCGAATGGTCGCACCGAGGTGACGAACCGCACGATCATCAAGGATTAAAGAAGAGGCTAGACCGAGCTAAAGGCGATCGGGCTGAAAACCTCCCCAAGTCCTCTGGTCCTACTGAGCGACACCCGGACTTCGACGGAGAAACGCCTTTCAGCTTGGTCTATGGAACCGGGCCGTCATACCGGCCGAAATCGGCGCACCAAGCCCACGCACTCTTCACTTTGACCCGGATGGAACGAGGGACGACTGCGGGCCAACCTTGATGCTCTCAAGAGAAACACGAACCGCGCTTCATAAACGAAGCTAAGTACAAGGGTTAGGTCGCACTCGGTATTACAACAAAAGGGTCAAAGCCTCCGACCGCAAGTAGGCGACCTCGTCCTCTGAAATAATGAAGCCAGCAGAGCCGAACGCCTTAACAAGTTGGATCCGAATGGGAAGGCCCATACTGCTCACGAGGACCTCGGCAAGGGGGCCTACAAGCTATCTCACTTATCCGGTGTGCTTATCCCCCGAACCTGGCATATCTATCATTTAAGGAGGTACTTTACATAGCTTCGATTTCAGATCAGCCTCATGTTAGTCTCCTTATTTGCTTTGCCGAAGTGCGATGTTATATACTTGTTGAATAAAATATTTATTTTTCTAATGAGTATTTCACTTCGCCTCATTCTATTCATATGCGAACATCTATTCGATATACGCGATTTAAACCTTCACGAGGGACGCCTCACGAAGATGAAAAACCCACTAAGTAGGGTACTCACTAAGCGCCACCGCACTCGTGAGATTACTCATTGAATTGATCGCCTCGATTGCAACGCATACAAACTACTCATTAATTTGAAAGTCTACAAGCACGCATACAGATTACTCATTAAGTTGAAAAATCTACATGTAAAAGACATCCAGATCGGATCTCATCAAATTATGCCCCTTTATTTGGGAAAATATACACTTCTGTATACAGTATAAATACATTTACGACCAAAACGAAGTCCTAAGCTATGTCTGTACCTCTTAAGAGGAAAAACGTACACTTCGAAACGAATCTAAATACATTTATATCTACATACAAAGTTCTACGCTATATACAAACTCATTCAGGCTTCCGGGCCGCCACGCCGGGACTCACCGAAGCTGAGGTAGTTCTGAACAAAATCCCCAGGTCGGCGATGAATACCCGGAATGAACTCGGTGCCCTCCACCCAATCAATGAGGACGGCACCACCTCGGCCTGCTCCGGGTGCAGTCTGACCCGACACGGGCGGGTTCGGCCCGAGGGCGTTCCTATACCCGAGGTCACACCTCGACCCCGTGAGCCTGACGCCGGGCCAGGACCACGCCCTCGCCCCCGAACTGCCGCCCCTCCACGCCGACCTGCTGCGCCTCGCGACGCCCGCTCCGACCGCCGAAGTCCGCCTCTAAATGCTCCCTTCAATTGGACCCATTAGACGGAGCACTTGGCGTGATCGGCGAACCGCCTCCTCTTCGAGCTCTTCAATTATTGGACCAGCGGCCTACCAGTAGACTCGCCTTGCGGGTTGGGGCATGCGTCGCGTTTAACGACCTCGACATCTGCATGTACTTCAAGATGGAGTCGAGGCGCCTTTAAACTTCGCTATTTGGCCCTCCTCATCCTCAAGACCATGCCTCCGCCAAAGAAGCTCGAACTCGATCGTAGGCTTGGATATGGTAGTTCCACCGGTCCGTGGATTACCTCTCGACTCTGCGATGCTCTTCCGAGATCCGGAGCTCCTCTGCTTGTCACTCGAGCCGCTCTCGCGTTGCATCGGCCGTCCCTCGATCACATCGGCGGATGAATCACCCCTGGACTTGAGTTGTGAAATCCTTAACTTTAACGCCTCATTCTCGGTCAGAGGCGGACCACTTCGCAATCGGCCTCATGCAACTTCTTTTCGTTCGGTGACGATGCCGGTGACATCCATGCCGACTCGTAAGGTCAGTCACGGCGGACCGACTCCTCCAAGACGTCACCTCTTCATCCTTCGGCGGAGCACCTCGACTTCTTTCAACTTTGTTAGTAGCTCATGATCGAGTCCAAGTATTGAGATGTGGAATGCTAGAAATAAACAAGACAAAACGCATTTTAAGAAGTTGTGTCTATTATTCAAAGTAAGTTCAGACAACACAGTGGTCCTATCGACCCGCAAATCAGCCTATTACATTAGATCCATCGACCTCGGGCTCATTGCGGACTCACCAACCTCCCCGCTGCGCCACTGCCGCGCCCTCCAACTATTGTCGATCTCCGGAAGGGACGTCCGAGCTCGGCCCCACCTCCTCGGATTCGGCTCACCTTTCGGCAAGGAATGCTCAAGCTCTACGCCTTCATCTTCCTTGCATCGAGTTACACCGCCGCCGGGAGGCGAGCGAGAGGATGCCAGGTATCCACCACGGAAGGAGGTCACCCCGGCGATTATGCGGGCATAATTCATACACACCTCCCGAGGATGGACCTCGATCCAACCGTGCTGGGCCTTGTCAAAATCAGGTCTCTCGGCCGCTAGCTTCTCCAGGTGGGCAGATATCACCTGCGGCCTCATTACAGCTGCCAGGTCGGAGATGAAGGAGGAAAAGCTCTCCGACTCAATAAGCTCGCCTGGCGAAGGCCCTCAAGATAGGTCCTCGCCCACCAAGCCAAGGCACTTGTCTGCTGCCGGCCTTTCTCCGCCTCGGCAGCCTCCTCCCTGGCGCTTTCCACTGCACGGGCCACCCGCAGGCCAGTCCTTCTTTTCGAGAGCTCGGCGGCCGCCTTTGCAACTTCAGCGTCCGCCCTTGCAGCGTCAGGTAGCAGATTCAAAGAATGGCCGTGAGCTTCAAGAATGGCCGCTTTTCTCCACCGCCTCGTGTGCGGGCGCCTCAAGAACGATCCGCCATGCGGTGCATCTCGCCTGCCACCGAGGCCGCATCCTGAATATAAAACAGTTAGCAATCGCGTAACGACAAAATTACAAAGGAGAAGAAAGAATGACTTATACCTTCGGGAAGGATAAAGGAGTCCGGAAGCCGCACTCGTGCAAGGAGAGGCCATGAACCTCTATCTCCAGTCGTCGGGCTCGAGGTCGCTGAGGTCCCGTCAACAAGTCTCTCGGGCGCCCACCACCACCACGGTGGGTGGACTCGCCGCCGCTTCTTGGCGGCTCCTTTCGCTCGGATGGTGCGGCGCGTCGAGCCCGTTATCTTAACTTCTGCTGGGTCAATCTTCACCGCATCACGTAATAAGAATTTCTTTAGCACAACGAAATAAGACGAGGGAAGAATAAAAGAAGAAAGTTGCCTCACCCAAATCGAGACCACGACACCGCGCTCGACCTATAAACACTCATCCAAGATTGTTCGTGTCATCCTCGGTATAATTAATCGATAATATCTCACCAAGATCATTCAACATCTTCTCCATGGGGCCTGTGGGATCGATTCACATCCTTCATCGCATCGAGGCCCTACCATACCTCGGATGCCCTCACCGCAGAAAGAAATATCTATTTTGCCAATGGGACACCTTCGGGGACGCTATCTTAAACTTCGAGGCGAGGTGATGATAATACACCCTCCTATAGACTTGATGCTAAAAACGATCAAGACTTCAAAGGAAAACTCCTCGATATGCCATATACAGCCCACCTAGCCCAACCACCGACCTAATAGAATTCGAGGTCACTGGCATATGGGGATCCGAAAATATTCTCGAAAGTTAAGGAAAATAAGGGCAAAGGAAACCTAAGCCCACTATCAAGCTATCTACAAATATGGTAATAACCATCCGGAGGGCCATCGCCCTATCATTGGGTTTCGCAGCACCACCATGCATCCTCCGAATATGGTATTTCTCGTAATCTCCAAAAGCTCCTATGTCATTAGAGTCGACCTCGCCACGCCTAATCCCGAGGCGCCCCATACCGATGACACCGCGGAACCCTGTAACTAAGTCCTATGGATTTACCTAAGCGGTTATGGCACATATAGTCCTTCACATCTAATCCGCCGTAACCCAAACCGAACCGAATTATCGAGGCGAGAAGAGGAATGAGAAGATGAAGAATACATACTTACTTTTTATGGAGCGAGATATCCGACTTCTTCAACAAAGTTTAAAGGAGGAATTAGGAATTTCTACAAGTATGTTCTCTGGAATAAAGCGTCAAGAAGAAAATGAGCAGTTGCCTCATTTGGACCTATTTATAGGACTAATGGCGCTAAAAAGTGCCGTTTCATTTATCACACGCGCTATCTCGCGATTGGATGTGTAGTCGGCAAGACGCTGCTCTGCGCCCAACTACCGTCTGGCGCGATGACGTCCTATATGGTAAGGCATGCACCGCCCACCGATCACGTAATGATTACATTGAGCTCGGACCTCGGACCACGCCCATGTCCTCTTCGCACCGGCAGAAGCTATTCGGTCGGACCGACGCCCTCCAAAAGGCAGGAGCCATATGTGTCGAACCTCGGTTTTCCTTCAAAAGGCGATCGCTCGGTCGTGCCTCATCTTTCCTTCAAGAAGCGCCACCCAAATCGCACCTCGGCTTCCCGCCAACGAACGCCGCCTTACAAGAGATTCTCCTTCGATTCGACCTCAACGCCCTCCGGAAGAGTGAAGCCGCCTGCACAAAACCTCGGTGTAACCTATACAAAGACCGCTATCCGGTCATAATTCGCCTTTTGCAAAGAAGAGATCGAGAACCTTCAACGAACAACTTCAGCCAAGCAACATCCCGCCTCGGCAAAGCACATTCTCCGCTTCACTCGGCAAGGCTATTCCTCGACTTTCTGGAGGGCTATGATAGGATATGGCCCAACCTCTCAGCCCACTAGCAGCCCAAACGAGCCGGGCCCGCCTAATGTCGCCCTACTCGGACACGCCCAAACACGACCTCCAAACCCCTAATTAAAGGCGAGTCAGGCGAAGATGATGGGGTAACGGTGGAAATCATGGACAATTATGGTGAAGATCATGGTCAGTTACAGAATGATCGTGAGCCCGCCATTCAAGGGATTCGTTACAAGGTCTACGTTTATGTATAAATAGGAGTTAGATTGAAGGTAAAAGGGTTAACAAATTACTGAACACTAGAGCTCCTTGAGATACTCATTGTAATACAATTATAGTGAACATCTTGAGGATCATCACATCCGTGGACGTAGATCGATTCTCGATCGAACCACGAAAACTCCCCGTGTTTTACTACTTTCTAAATCTCGCATACTAACATACACAGATTTATCAATATAATTTATAGAATTTTGAGTTTCGTGATTCAAAATTATAATTCGAACTAAAAAAGAGAGAAGTGCCTCGTCGTAGACCTAGATCAACTTCTTTTTTTCAAATTAAGTTTTTTGGTCGTTAGGTAGAAAAAGATTCATTGTTGAGCAGTATATTCCGAAAAAATATATATAGAGATATATTAAAGTAGCAACACGCAGTTGGTGGTGTAATCTGTGGAGCAGCGAGTTCACGTGGACTCGTGATGCGCCCAACTCACAATCAACGTATGACCTACTTTAAAGCCAAGAAAAAAAAAGACACTAGTCAGATTTGAAACAAGTACTAATAATCGAATCATAATAGTCGTAGTATGGGAATTTCACCTTTTTAGAATGGCCTCAGAAGACTAGTTAAAATCCTCTAACTTTCAGGAATTGAATTCTGGTGATTTATCCTTTACATTCTCATGGACTGAGGAGATGTGGGGGCTCCCGGGAGGAGTTAACTCTTTTGTAACAACAAAAAATAAACGTAACTGCTTTCGTTTTCTTTGTTTTTTTTTTTCTTTCCCTTCATAAAAGCACCATTTAACGAGATTTTAGTTTGTTCAATTTGCGAGTGTTTAGTTCCAGATAATAATGATTTTATAATTCTTGAGATAATCATGATTGGTGGATTAGACCCCACCATAGTTCCTAATAGAATAGGAGAATATCAAATGAACTAGTTCATTTCATCACCTTATCAATCTCAGACTATTTCTCATTCATAATTTTTTCTTTTTTGTCAATTTAACATAAATTTTAAAGGTCGTGTTACGGTGGACACAAACCCGAGACTTTCGACCTCAGGTATTAATTACTCTACCACTAGACCAACACATGCACACAATTTTTTCACAATCTTTTCTACTAAAAGACAAAAGCTAGGTAATAAAAATAAAGAAAAAATCAAGCTAAAATGGAAGGGGATCACGATCTGGTTTGTCTAATCACGATCTTGTGTGTGTGTGTTGGCCTAGTGGTAGAATGGTTAATGCTCGAGGCCAAAGGTCTCGGGTTCGAGTCCACCGTGACGCAATTTTAAAAATTTCTCAGAATTGATAAAAAAAAATCATCACCTAGTTGCCATTTGGCAAAATGTGATTGGTCCATTATGTTTTTATTGAGATATCATTTAGATATTATATACTCACTGTGTCCTATTTAAAATGTCTCACTTTCTTTTTGGATTGTCACATTACAAATGTCTCATTCCATTTTAGGAAGTAATTATCTCTTCAAAAAGTGTGAACCCTATCCAATTTTTAATACTTTAATTACTTTATACATTTCTTCTTAATACACGTACCCAAAAAAATGGATACTTTAAATGGGACGGAGGAAGTATTATATATGATTACATAGTAAACAAAATAAAACATTATACCAAACTACATCATTTTTCGCTGTACAATTAAAGCCTAATTATTGTTAATTGAACAAATTTAAATTCTCTCATTTTCATATATGTTTCTCTTATATTTTCTATCATTTAAATATAATGTTTATGTTGTTACTAAGTTTGTATCTTATTTTAAGTGTGATATTTTTGTAATTATAAATTTAAAATATAAGATAATTATATATATTTTTAGATATTTTAAATATAATAATTTTATTTTAGATAATAAGCAGTAAAAAAAATATCTTAGATTGGATTGATGTCATTGATGCAGTATAGAAATGATGAATTTGGATTGGATTATAGATTGTCTATGTGGATGAGAACGAAATTAATATTATATTAAAAGATTGAGTTGGAATGAATTGTGGATGGAGATGGTCTCAGAAGAGAAAAGCCCACTACTCTCACCAAATAAATCAACAAATCCTAAATAGAATGCAAAATAAATCAGCAAATCATAAAGAGATTACCCTTATGGCTGCTATTACTCTGTTCTTCAATTTTCATTTGCAATTATGTACTTTAGGAATCAAAATTACAGGCTTAACTTCAATCAGACATCTTGTCGAAAAGTATTAAAATACCCACCAAATTAGCCAAACATGCATCATAAAAAGTAGAGAATAAGAAATTGCAAAACAAAAATATCATCTAAGACGCGTAATATACGATTTCTATGGATGGACTATGGAGAAGAAAACAGCGTAGGTGATTGCAGAGAAAGGGAACTAAAAAAATCTATTATATTTCTCAATTTTATTTTATTTTTTTTAATTATTAATTCGGTTGGATTGGGTTGGGTTGGGTCGAATCAAATCAAGAGTGAACGAGTAGCGAGTAGACCCGGCCTCACACAAGGATGGTTTTACAGGAGCCCAATCTTATATTACTTGCATGGTACAATGACAACAAATACTTTCTCTGTCCCATCAAATTTGACTTGCGGTATTTTTTTTCGAGTTATTTCATTCAACTTGACTTATTTCTTTTTTTTAAATAATTATATCTTCAAAAAATGTAAGTTATATATAATTTTTATCCTTTTAACTATTTTATATCCTTCTTTTCAATAATTGTATTAAAAAAATAGTCAAGTTAAACGGAAAGGAAGAAGTATTAATTATCGTATCAAATATTATATTGTCGTAAATTACAGCAATTGATGGCTTACGAAGCAAGTGTAGTTGTAGTATTTAGTTTTACTAGGATGACGGTTGTCTGATGAACTATTATTGTAATATTATGGGCTAATTATGTAGTGCGTCTTTACCTAACCATGTTGAATGGAAAGTCAAACAATGAAACAAAACCTAATTATGTTGAATGGAAAGTCGAACAATTAGACAAATCCTAGAACATTTTAGTATTAGTTAATTTTACATCTAAAATTCCATGCTCATTTTTCTAAAGTTAATTGAGAATTTGATTTATAGAAAAATATTTTAATAAAAATGAATTTTAGTAGATTTTTTATTTTATGTTTGGAAAATATTAAAAAATTATTCAAATTCTAAATAATAATAATAATAATAGTTTGTATTTCAATAAAATATATTAAATATATAAGTAGTATAATGATTTTGAGACTGTAAAAAAAAAAGAATACTTAAGATTTGTCGGGGAATAATCGAATAAGAATCATGAAAATTTTGTACTAATTTTCTGTTTTCAGGATTCTTTGTATTTTCCTTATTTTGTAAAAATACAACCAATCATCGAAATTTAAAATTTTGGAATCAGATTACTTTACTAGGACGAAATCCTTACCAAACAAAAGGTCCCTCCAAGTTTTGTTGGGAGAGAATCATATCGGAGTCTGCAATGAAAGTGTCAATATTACAAGTTAAAACCTAGTAACAATGAGTTCAAGTTTCAAGAATCAACAATTAACCATTTAACCAAAAAGCTTAATACTCTCCCAAAATTCGTGAAATTTTCTTAATTAAAAAGGGAAAAAAAGAAAAGCATTGTCTTAAGGTTGTATATGATCATTGGTGTAAATTTCAATATTGAAACTTAGTTGAACTCAATTAGAGAATCCCATCTATGCTTAAGCATCATCCAATATTGTAATCTAATTATATTAAACAATCGATTTTAATTAAGTCAATTAAGATTATAATCATAGGTTGCGCGATAAACCAATTATAGGATGAATTTAAGGATTTCTTTTTCTGAGAATTGGTCCAAAAAAATTGATATGATTTTAATTTGAGGCATATATTTCGTAAGGAGTGTACAATTGGTTGCAAGGCCAATTGGCTATTACCAACTAACAACTACCAAATGTTAGGTCTTCTTACATTGGTCACACACTATTTGTTATAAATTCATGTTGCTTCCACATAATATATTCACCAACTTATTCATGTGATATGTTATGTATTTACTCCATCGTCACACGATTTCCATAATTAAATTCAATACAAATTTGGGCCTATCTAATAATGTGCATAATTTTTGTGTTAATTCATTTTATTCATGTTTACTATGTCTAGTCTCATAATTTATTCATTTTTTGGCCTTCAAATAGTTCTTTTTAATTAACTGATAATATCATACACTGTACGTATATATCCTGTAAGTTTGCATTTACGTACCTTTGAGGATTTATTAATAATATGACACCTTGTTCAATGCAATACTTTTATGAGGTGGTCTCATGTGGGACGTCCGTATGTGCAGATAGGGATGTCAATCGGCCAACCCGCTCGGTTCGGGCTAACCCACTCGGGTTGTTGAAATTTATTAGGTTCGCTATTCGGGTTGACATTTTTTTCGGGTTAGAAAAATTCAACCCTAACCCTAAACTCTCGGGTTTCGGGCTAACCCATCGGGCCAGAAAGCTTAAAAAAATAAAATAAAAAATATATATATTATTGATAATATATATATATATATATATCAAATATTTTATATTAAGCATTGGAGTAAAAAACAAATAACTGAAAAATAAATATAATACATTCCACAAGTTCTTTTTTTTAATCTTATTATACTAACTTTGAATAGCAAACAATAAAAATTAAAAATAGTGCTCATAATTAAATTCTTTTTTTCTATTATGCTTTAATGTCCGCATTCCATGTAACTAAATGATCTCTAATAATATAATACAATTATAGCGGAATTAAAACTAATATCTAGAAAAAATTTAATAAGTTAATTCAATATAATACTATTTAAAATATATTACAATATCAAAATTGGAAAATAATGCTCACAACTAAATTATTTTTTTAATATATCTGAATATTAATATTCCATAATAACTAATTCACTATTTTTTTGTAACTTTTAACAACACTATGAATATCTTCTAAAATTTCTTGTATAGTTGTAGGGATGTCAATCGGGCCAACCCGCTCGGGTTCGGCTAACCCACTCGGGTTGTATTATTCGGTTCGGCTATTCGGGTTGACATTTTTTCGGTTATAAAATTCAACCCTAACCTCTAATTTTATCGGGCTATTCGGTGGTAGTGGCTTCGACCCATATTGACATCCCTATGCAGTACAATGATATTTTCTTCAATAAAATGACATCTTTCAGATTACGATGTAAAAACAAATGATACTTTTCTTCAATGTAAATGATACTTTTGTTCGTCCATACGGTACGGACGGATGTACATAATTTTTTTTGTAACTTGTAAATGATATTAGGTTTTTCATTTTATATTTGTCAAATACAATTTTATACTAAATTACAGTTTGATAAAATAAAGTCACCGACATAAATGTACGAGGCTGATATTGTGTATGTTGTACTCTATGAGCTTCCAATTTATCTGTTTTTTTCTGATTATATTTGATGTTTAAATACGTTCTTTTAGCCTGGGATTTAACAAAAGAGAAAAAATAAATAAATAAATAAATAAATAAAGTGTAGAATGGAAAATCAAAGATAAAGGAAAGGCACTGAACTAGCTTTTGCAATTCTAGTTGTTTGAACATTTCTAAACCAAATCATGCTAAATATTTTATGGTAAAATGAAGTGCACAATGAGTAGATATAATTATACAAATATAAATACGGTACTGTTTTAAAAAAATTAAACTCTTTTTGCTTTTTATTTATAAACTCTGATTTGAACTGAAGTTTCACAAATATGCCATTCCCTTGTATAAATTCATGTCTGATTGTAGTCACTCCCACAAGAAACTGGAGCAGAATCATTGGTGTAAGTGTAACCAAGATTTTGCAAGAGGGAGAGCTTTATTGCATAATTACTTATTCCATTCACTGTAGTTAGCATGAGTTGACAGTAATAATTCTGACAATTATCGATATTTGAAAAAAAAAAACGTGGGCTTGAGACTATCTATTATTCCATGTGGCTCCGCCATTGAGCAGAAACCAACATAAATTATAAAATATACGCGACTCACTTTCAGGAAAGGTTGTAATCATTATAAATGTAATTAGACAGAATATTACCCAATAATATAAGGTTATATAATATGGCTCTAAATTTTGCCCGAAAGAGCATTTTATAGTTAAAAGTCATTTTCTTAACATAAACTAATCACCCACTTATTTGTGTTTTAATTAATTCACCTGAAAATGGATTAATTAATTAGCAATTGGTACGTATTATTGTCTAGTAGTGTGTGTGAGACAGAGAACCATGCGTCGGCGGAATAATATATTGTCACTTAATTACTCCATCCGTCACATTTAAAGTATCACATTTTTTTTGGGCATGAATATTTAGAAGAAATATATAAAGTAGATAAAGTGATAAAAAGTGGGTAGGGTCCACACTTTTTGAAGGAATAATTACTTTCTAAAATAGAATATGACATTTGTAATGGATAAACCAAAAAGGAAAATGAGACATTTTAAATGAGACATAGTGAATACTACTTTAGCCCCAATCTCGTATAATTGTGATAAAGAGATAATTGCATATTAAATCTCTAAACTTTAGATTTTGTTGCAAATTTAATTCAAATTTTGAACTGCTGTAATTCAGATCAAATTTTATAATTTTTAACGAAGTGTCCTAGTTTTAACATGTGATTTAGAATTGAGATTTTGACACTCATTTATGTTGAAATTCAAAGTTAGTTGACAGCTTTTGAGACATATTCTCTGGGTTGTTCTTCTATATTGTCAATTTTATTATTGGATGTCTGATAATTGAGTAGTTGAGTCGGGGCATGTGCCATGGAGCAATTTGAATGTACAACGATAAAATTGACAATACGAAAGAATTACTCAGACAATGAGTTTGAAAGTCATCAATTAATTTTAATTTCAACATCAGGTGAATGCCAAAATCTTAGTTCCAAACATGTGCTAAAAAATAAAAGGGTTTGATTTGAACATATTGTAAAATTGGGTGTAAATTGCAATAGATCAAATTTTAGATCAATTTTAGATTAAACTTACATCTATATCAAAAGTTAGAGATATAATATACAGTTATTTATTGTCATAAATATACTCAGAAATTATATGGCATTACGTCTGCCAACAGATCTGATAGAAAATTAGGACTTCTGAATCGGATTTTTTTTTGACAAATTACTATATTCTAACTTGGCCAAGAATTAAATTTTTTATTGAAAGCAATCACCAAAAATAACTTATCTGTAAAATACGTAACAAACAATGTGTTTCTTATAGCAAAGAGTACCAAACACATCAACTTTCTTGATTTGATAGATTCGGCATATTGGCTGAATTATATCGGTATCAATAATTCTGATAAACAAACAAATCCATTGGATATAACTTTAAACAAAATATTCGGTGATGCTACATTTAATCAAAAATAATATTTTTCTTCGTGGAATTTACACCTTATACAGCTAAACTGAGTATCATCAATGAAAGGAACCTTTTAGCAGGTTGATGGATATAATAGATGACGAATTGGATTACATGAATATAATATGATATTCATATCTGATTGTGTATGTATGAAAATAATATACTTATTTGCAACTCAAATATACACGTCATCAGATTATATGAATAAAATATGATATTCATATTTGATTGTGTATGTAAGAGAAATAATGAATTCATATTCATATATGAATATAAGATAATTCAGGTCTTTCTTTATTTCTTATATTTGATTTCTGGACTGACCCATCAAGACCTATTATCACTGTAATTTTCGGCCACCCCTATAAGATCTCACTGTGATTACATTCGATTAATATATTATTTATTTAATATATTTCCTAGTCTAGATAAATATTATCGATATTATCGATATCAAGAGATAATTATTATAGAAATGAATTACATTCACGAAAGAAGATAATAATTGTATTTATTAGATGTTCCAAAGTCCTATCACAATAGGATTTTAGGAGAGCAACCGACATTCTCTACTAAGAAATGACGAGTTTCCAAAACTCAAATAAGTTACAAGTGAGGTAGAAACAAGAAAACAAAGTCTTTGCTCGTTCATATGAAACCACAATAGATCATCATCTATCGGGAAATCACGTGGTACAAAATCATGATATTTTTTACCTCAGACTTCCAATCAAGTAAGTGACCAAAACACCCACTAGTAAACCTATCTAGAAATAGCTAACCACCAACCACAAATAATCTAATCCTAAAAATATCCAAATAATTGATCTGATAATATGTGCTAATTTGAACCACAATATTTATCACCTCGGGTCTCAAATAATTTGCATCACCTTAACAATAAAAGCAATACAAATTAGACTTGGACATTTTTAAATAGTACAAATTGCATAATCTAAATCAAACAAATTTCATAAAACAAATATAGTAGTTATACAATTGTAAATCATACAAATCATATTTAATTATAAAAATGCATCTAAACAAATCATATACGTTTATCATACAAATCATATTTTATCATAATAATAGGAATTTATAAAAACAAATCGGACATTTTTATACATGTAACACTAGGAATCTGTTAGGTTATATAGAATTTGATCGGTCGGAACCAATCGGCTTCAGTGTAACCGAACAGATTCAACTAATTATTTAAAACTAGTTATCGGATTTGGCACATTACCAGATTCATAAATAATTAAAAATACCATATTTTGCACATCATTCTCGAATATCAACATTATCAAAAATTTAAACTATAACCACATTGTATTCGAATGGAGCGAGCGCGAGTTTTCTGACGACATACCTCTTGAGAAGCCATGGCTGTAATACCCCGTTTTTCTCGATAGAATTTTACGAGAAATTTTGAAACTTAGAATTTTACTCAGTTGATTCTCGCCCGGAGAAAATGTTTGAGAACGTGTTTTAATTCTAACAAAATCTTTAATAAAAATTTATAAGAAATTCGATTTATTTAATTTGAATTGTTAGCTTATGAAACAAAATATCATTATGTGACGATGTGAAAATATTAATTTTCACTAGAATTTAAAATTTTAAACTTGAATAAGAATTTTTATATTATTGGGCCAAGTTAAATATCATAAACCTTTAAATCAAGGATTTTCGTTTGGGCTTTTTGAAATTTTAGAATGTTGGATATTTTTACTAGAGATTGTATAATTTTTAAAAGAGCCCAATTGTTAAATATTTGATATCCAAATAAGAAATTTCCTTAATGGCATATTAATTAAGCTAAAATCAAATTAAGAGTTTTATGGTTTCAACTTCTTCCACGCCTTCTCCAATTTCTTTTCAAGATCTCCTTTCTTCTATAAAAGGCTCATTTGCTAACAGCTCTTACAATGTAACCTATTCTCTCTCTCGATTACCAAACTTCTTCTTTACTGACAATGTAATTCCCTCAATTGAGCCTCAATTGCAACAACAAATTTTAGGTTCTTTCGCAAATAGTTCCAAAGTTCCTCCGAGCTCTACTCAATGCTCAAACAAAATTAACACCAAGTTTCTTCACTTGATTGTCCCCGTAATCAATCAACACCATAATCCATTAATTTCTCAAGGTTTTGCTTAGACCTGCGAATCTTTCACTATGTTTCTTTCACAAGACCAAATAATAACTCATCTATGTTTATTTTCGCGGTTTACAAACATCAAGTAAATGCAAAGCGTAATTCTCAAAGGTGAAACCTTTAAACTCGCTCAACATAACCGTGAAACACTCTTAACTAGAAAACACAAAGCATACCATAAACCATTTCGGACCTGCATTTGAAATAAGAACGTTGATTGGAACATAAAACATATATGGACTGCAAACTAGAAACCACAACTTTGTGCTATACATGTACACATAAGCTTGCCTTTATTTGTTGTGTATGTGCGTGCGTGCGTGAGATGAAATGAAGATGGTATGTTGTTTCTAAGTCGAAAGAGGGTACCGATAGGGCGGCGAAGTCGGTGGCTTCGGCTGCTAGCGTCGGCCGAGAAGAGAGGGGGGGAGGCGGTGGTTGAGCGGAGGCGGGGCTAATCTGTGCCGCCGTTGTCCGTGAGAAGGGGCATGCGAGAGGAGGAGGCGAGATGTAGATAGGGGTGGCTGGTCGGTGAGATGGTCGCCAAAATCCGATGTCCGCAATGGCGTAAGAAAGAAAATGGGGGTAAGGATCTCGATTTTTATAAGGAAGAGGATTCAATTTTGAAATGAAAGGGGAAGAATCGAGGTGAGAGAGAGAGGCGAGAAGAAACGAGGGAGGGAGTTAGCGCCGCCGTCGGGCGGTGACGGTGAGCAGAGAAGGGGCAACGTTGTTGGGTAGAGAGAGAGAGAGAGAGAATAGAGAAATGGGTCCGAGGAGAGAGAGAGGAGGCAACGAGAGTGGGAAAGAGGCGAGGAGATGGGTTTCTTCATCTTAGAGAGAGAAATTAAGAGAGGTTGGGGATGAGAGAACAATGAGGACGTGGCGATGGTCGACGACAATGGATGTCGTCGGTCTCGTGAGGCGCGCGCCGAATTTTTGAGGAAGAAATGGAGTTGTGTGCTCTGTTGTGGTGTGTGCGTGTGTTCGAGAGAAAGAGAGAAGAGAGAAATGTGTGAGATATGAGTATAGAGAGATGTATATTTCGTATCTTTTATTTATTAAATTGTATCAATGGATCCATTAATTAAACCAGCTTATAAAATAAAAGGGATTATTAATTGGGCTATAGAATCAAGCTTAATTAAATTGTAACTTTCATTGTTTTCTTTATATGTAGGATCAACTTTCGATTTAATTAGATTTTAGTAGTTGATTGCTTTGATTATTAATTAAATTAGTAATGGATTTGTTAATTACAATTGGTACCTTGAAATTGTTAATGGCAATTGGTACGTGATAATATATATATATATATATATATAGATTATTTGCTATAAAAAAATGCTATAAGCATTATTATATGGTAAAAGTTTAAATTTGTTAAGTAAATATTTATGATTGGAAGAATTTTATTAACTGATTGTTTTAGGTTTAATTAATTTTGAAAGTATATTGAAGTGATTGTATTGTTGGTCGACTAATGAGAACGTTAGATTCATTTGGGTTAATTATTTTAGAAATTAATAGACTCTCGATGAATAAAATTTCATAATTTATGTTTTGCATAATAAGTATTATTACATTTATGTATTATGTATTTATATGTTTACGGTATGAGAATAGTTTATTTGAAATAAATTAAAGTTTATATACTTTGCAATAAATGTATTTTGATAATTTGATTTTCACAATCAAATTAAGTTTTCAAATAAATGACGAGCAATGATATTGTTGGTACATTTAGTCGAGAAATTGGTTTTTCAGAATTATTTTGGAATTTTGAAAACCCGGGCTAGTGATCAAGAAATAGTAGCCTTACGTTACCTTGGACTTAAGGTTAGACTTATGAGACCTATTAAGAGTAGTTTGTCTTGTAGGTTTTGTTGACCAAGGAGATTAGCGTTGTTTTTCCTGAGACGAGTTCACAAGTTTAATTCTTCAGACTTTGGCCTATCGAGGTGGGTTTTATTTTCAGAAATGTATTTCGAGTTATATAAACTCTTAAATGCTTTATGAACTGCTTATTATCCATGAAAATGTTTTTATGCACGTCTCTATCTGTTTAATGCTCTTTGAAGATCGATCGAGATTCTCAAACTGACCTAAAACGTCGTTTGAGGATTGTGTACACGTTGTTGGTAACGCGGTGGGTTGATCACCATCGTGTGCTAACTAAAGAAAGAGGAGTTATAAGGGTGCTTGGTGGATGTGTTCAAGCACGGTTTCATGGTTTCAATTATGTGACCGTTGGATAGCGCCCGGCCCGGTCGACCGACGGCTTAAGTGTCGGGTCAAATAATGGGAGAAAATGGATCCGACGGTGGCTAGAGGTCCGGGATCATAAAAGTGTGAAGAGAACGTGTAAAGCGTATGCATCGAAATAAAAGAATGTTTTGGTATGCTTAGAAGTGGCTTTGGGTTTAAAACCTTCTAAGTCATACTTGTTGAGCATGGATAATATGTTTCAAAATTTTGCAAACTGTTTATAAATGAATGCCCATCGAGTACATTAGTACTCACCAAATGTTTTCAAATGTTTTCGGGTTAACTGGTTTGGTCTTGACGCAAGTGAGCCGAGGCTGAGGTTCTACTCCAAAATCTTGACTCATTGAATGACTAGCCACTATCTCGTTTTCTAAATATTCCAAAACATAAGACTATGTTATACTATCTAATTTCATTTTATGTGGAGCTTGAACTCCTAATTCTTCTTTTCTATTTAGCTTGATGCCCTTTTGTTTGGTTGTTATCGTAGTACGAAACTAAACTTTTGATCTTGGGACTAGCTTTATGTTATTATCTCGAAATGACATTACCTATTATTTCTCTTTCTCAAAATAAGGTTTTGTCAAATTTTGGGATTTATTTTCCTATTTTCTCCCGAATGAGTGAGGCTTGGCGTCCATTTCCCATTTTCTATTTATTTAAGTTTTAGTTGCATGATGAATGGTATCGAGCACATGTTTTCTTCGTGCCTCGATAACCCTCGATTATTAATATCATGTCTAGAATAGTACCTCTAGACTCACAAGTATTTCAGTAGCCCTTAGCTCGCCGTCACATTGCCTCGACAAAGGTACTTTTAAAGTTTCTAAATGATTCTGGAAAATGTGTGCACAAAAGGCTTGGTATTTTACATATGCCAAATGATTATTGTTTATGTTTATAAAGAAGAATATCATTTTGGGCTAGTAAGCCTTTATGTCAAGCTAAGTATTTTGTCATGATGAGTCTCTTTGAGCTACATAACCTTGTTTCACAGAAGAAAATTATGATGAGTCTCTCTCTGAGCTCACATAATTGAGTTTTAGAAAGAAGAAATGAAAGAGAAAAGATTTGTCATATTTATGACTTATGAGCCTATGTTGCGGCATTTAAATTATGTGTCATTTTGAGTTTTGACTCTATGACTTGTTTTAATGTTAAAAGATATCTTTTGAGTTGTAGATCTTTGGTAAGAAAGATGTCACGCAACATAAAGAATATTTGTCATATTAGGTTTCTCATGACCTTCACATGACACACAGTTATCAGTTCAGAATAGTGTAGTCTCATGGTTAGCAAGATGCACTAGTTTATGCTATAATAGGATTGCGATCCTTATGAGATAGACTTTTAGTCTACATTAGAAGGCTTGAACTAGGGTGAGCAAAAAACCGAAACCGAATAACCAAACCGAACCAAACCGAAAAATCAAATTTGGTTCGGTTAATTTGGTTATTTCGGTTAATTCGATTAAAACCATTTAAAATTGGTAATCGGTTTTCGGTCGGTTCGAATTTTTTAACCGAATAACCAAAACCGAATATATATATATATATATATATATATATATATATATATATATATATATAATATTATTGTTTAAAATTATAATTTTAATGTATGAATACCTATTCATTTCTCTCTCCTCCTTTTATATCAATATATAATATTTATAAAATATAATATTACTTATTTATTATATAACATAATTAATTTTTTTGCAAAATACTTTGTATATATAACATATAAACATATTTTTTATAGATTATATCAATATATAATATTATTTATTTATTTTTGAAAAATATAAAAATTTTATTTAAAAATCGGTTTATGAAATAACCGAAATATATTTCGGTTATTTCGGTTCGTTATCAATTAAATTCGGTTTGTTCGGTTATTTTTGAAAATTGGTTAATTCGGTTCGGTTATATTTTTCGTCCAAACCGACCGAATAACCGAATACTCACCCTAGCTTGAACAACAAAAGAGATATAGAAGGATGGAACACAGAAGAACGTAAGAATGATCTTGAAGAACAAGAACTTAGAATGCTTATATGAAAGTTAGAACTTTAGTCAGATTTAGCAATGCGTTAAAATGTAAATGATTAAGATACTTCTTTTAGATGAATAGAAAAGACGATACTCCCAGTAAGCTTTTAAATAAGAACTTTTTGCAAGAACTTTATGTCGAAAGGTTTCATAACTATTTAAGGAAGCCAGAGAGTTCTCTCGGGGAATTCTTATGAGAATTTATGACTCGTTGGAAGGACGCATACAATGGAAAAGTGAAGGATATTGAAGCATCATAATAAGCCTCAACAACATCTTCTGAATGAGTGGAAAGCATGGACATCCGGCCAAATGATTGTGATAGTAGGTGTGGGTTCAATAACTAACATCTTTTTTCGTAGCGGACCAATCGCTTTTAGAATCGCTGGAACACGTTTGGGACACCGCCAATGGTAACCTCAAATCTTGAACGACTCTAATTCGACCCAGTCAAGTTAAAGTTGCACGCTGAGGAAAAAAAAAATTACTCCCAAAAGTCTGATGCCAAAAATTAAATACAAAAGCGCAAATGAGAAGACTTGAATTAATAACGACAAAGACAAAGTAAAGAAGTCATTGCAGAGAGCCAACCCAATGAGACAACACGAAGAGTTGAGAACGTATGTGAATGCATCTCAATCCACTCGAACCAATGTCACGTGATGAAAACCATGATGATGATCTCGAGGAAGCTATCAAAGGAGATTTAGAAAAAGGCGACTGTATGACCCGATTGTTTTTTTATATATTGTAGCATAGCGAATCAAGATGGACGTGTCAGAATTTCATGTACTAGGAAGAACTTCACCTTTTGTAAGATCCACCTAACTCTTTTGGCTGTAGTCGGACTCTTTTGCATATGGCCCAGACTACTTTTGAGCACCCCAATCCTTATGTTAATTCTTGTATTATACTTATGTATTCAAGAATCATATTGGAAAGAAACTATGTCTTTTGAAATAATGAAAGTCCTATTTTAAGGCATATTATATATAAATATTATGCTCATATCTTGATGCGTGTTATTCTTGTTCTCTTCCTAGTAACACGCCTAGCTATTTCCATTAATACACATACCATGTCAAAAGCTTTATTAACCAATTAAACCTTTGACCACATAATGGAAGACGAACGTACGTGACGTGATGGAGGACAAGGAAGAGGACGAGGTCGAGGACGCGAACGTGGTCGAAGAAAAGATTATTCTCGAATAGTCAATACAACAAGTAGCACCAGAACAATCATCACATGAAAATTTCTCAAGGTGAAATCACCGACATTTGATGGAATATGCGATTTTATGGACGCAGAAAAATGGATACGAGCAGTGGAGCAGATCTTTAATTATATACGTTGCAAAGATAGAGAGAAGTGACATGCGCCACGTTTGGTGAACACTGAGGAGAAACGCATAGAGAAAAACAGAAACGTACCATGCCATAAGCTATCGATTTCCCTAGCAAGTCAATGGATCTTACCTATGCACGAACGTTGAGCAGAACTCTCACCATCGAGTTGTTACTACCGAAAGAGAAATGAAAGCTACTACGCAATTTTGGACAAGCATCACCTCAAGATAGTGGTAAAGAATACACCGGCAACGAGCATAACCCTTAGTTTGGAAAACCAAGTCAAAACCAAAGTGCAACAACAATCTCAAAATAAGTGAAACCCCTATATCTGGAATGCCACAAACCTCACTCAGGGGAATGCACGAGATGATTGAATGTTTGTTACAACTGCGGATAATTTGGGCACTTTGCCATGGCATGTCCAAAACCCGAGGAAGAACGAAAGAACAAAGCAACAACAAAACCAAAAGACAGACAACCAATCACAGGCCGTCGTACGAAGCCAGGGCTTATGCTCTAAACCAACAAGAGGCAGCCCGAGACCAAGGTGACATGATAGGTATGACTACGTGTCTATCTTATGTTGATATGGGAGCACCTCACTCCCTTATTTCAAATATAGCTCGAAAAAGTTTAAGTCGATGCCCTCAGTGGCAGAATATTTTAGAAATCCGTAAATTCCTCAGAAACGCAAGAACAAGCATAATGATGTAGCCTTAAGCTAAGACTTAGGCTATGAAAAGAGACTGATGAGGATATTCGATCCTAAGATCATGATTTTAGAACAAAGTTGATTGTTCTAGATTAAAGATATGTAGAATCGTTAATCATGGACGAAAAATAAAAAATAAAAAATGAAACCATCATAGGATGGAAAAGGGCTACATGTAAGCTAAATGATAGAACAAAAATCTAGTACCCCGAGTTAGAGATCAAAGTACCTAAATTTCGAGGACGAAATTTTTATAAGGAGGGAGGGATGTAATACCCCGTTTTTCTCAATAGAATTTTACTAGAAATTTTGAAACTTAGAATTTTACTCAGTTGATTCTCGCACGGAGAAAATGTTTGAGAACGTGTTTTAATTCTAACAAAATCTTTAATAAAATTTATAAGAAATTGATTTATTTAATTGAATTGTTAGCTTATGAAACAAAATATCATTATGTGACGATGTGAAAATATTAATTTTCACTAGAATTTAAAATTTTAAACTTGAATAAGAATTTTATATTATTGGGCAAGTTAAATATCATAAACCTTTAAATCAAGGATTTTCGTTTGGGCTTTTGAAATTTTAGAATGTTGGATATTTTACTAGAGATTGTATAATTTTAAAAGAGCCCAATTGTTAAATATTTGATATCCAAATAAGAAATTTCCTTAATGGCATATTAATTAAGCTAAAATCAAATTAAGAGTTTTATGGTTTCAACTTCTTTCACGTCTTCTCCAATTTCTTTTTCAAGATCTCCTTTCTTCTATAAAAAGGCTCATTTGCTAACACCCCTTACAACAGAACCTATTCTCCTCTCTGATTACCAAACTTCTTCTTTTACTTGACAATGTAATTCCCTCAATTGAGCCTCAATTGCAACAACAAATTTTAGGTTCTTTCTGCAAATAGTTCCAAAGTTCCTCCAGAGCTCTACTCAATGCTCAAACAAAAATTAACACCAAGCTTCTTCACTCCAGATTGTCCCCAGAATCAATCAACACCATAATCCATTAATTTCTCAAGGTTTTGCTTAGACCCTGCGAATCTTTCACTATGTTTCTTTCACACAGCACCAAATAATAACTCATCTATGTTTATTTTCTGCAGTTTACAAACATCAACAGAAATGCAAAGCAGAATTCTCAAAGGTGAAACCTTTAAACTCTTGGCTCAACATAACCGTGAAACACTCTTAACTAGAAAACACAAAGCATACCATAAACCATTTCTGGACTGCATTTGAAATAAGAACGTTGATTGAAACATAAAACATATATGGACTGCAAACTAGAAACCATAACTTTGTGTTATACATGTACACATAAGCTTGCCTTTATTTGCTGTGTATGTGCGTGCGTGCGTGAGATGAAATGAAGATGGTATGTTGTTTCTAAGTCGAAAGAGGTGCGGTAGGGCGGCGAAGTCGGTGGTTTAACCGGTGCTAGCGTCGGAGAAGAGGCGGGGAGGCGGTGGTTGAGCGGAGGAGGCGGGGCAATCTGCTCGCCGTTGTCCGTGAGAGAAGGGGCATGCGAGAGGAGTGAGGCGAGATGTAGATAGGGATGGCTGGTCGGTGAGATGGTCGCGGAATCCGATGTCTCGCAATGGCGGCGTAAGAAAGAAAATGGGGGAGGTAAGGATCTCGATTTTTATAAGGAAGAGGATTCAATTTTGAAATGAAAAGGGAAGAATCAAGGTGAGAGAGAGGCGAGAAGAAACGAGGGGGGAGTTAGCGCCACCGTCGGCATGGTGATGGTAGAGCAGAGAGGGGGCAACGTTGTTGGGTAGAGAGAGAGAGAGAGAATAGGAGAAATGGGTCCGAGGAGAGAGAGAGAGGGAGGCAACGAGAGTGGGAAAGAGAGGCGAGGAGATGGGTATCTTCATCTTAGAGAGAGAAATTAAGAGAGGGTTGGGGATGAGAGAACAATGAGGGACGTGGCGATGGTCGACGGCAATGAATGTCGTCGGTCTCCGGGGAGGCAGCGGCGGCCAGAATTTTTGAGGAAGAAATGGAGTTGTGTGCTCTGTTGTGGGTGTGTGCGTTTGTTCAGAGAAAGAGAGGGAGAAGAGAGAGAAATGTGTGAGATATGGGTATAGAGAGAGATGTATATTTCTGTATCTTTTATTTATTAATTTGTATTCAATGGATCCATTAATTAAACCAGCTTATAAAATAAAAGGGATTATTAATTGGGCTATAGAATCAAGCTTAGTTAAATTGTAACTTTCATTGTTTTCTTTATATGTAGGATCAACTTTCGATTTAATTAGATTTTAGTAGTTGATTGCTTTGATTATTAATTAAATTAGTAATGGATTTGTTAATTACAATTGGTACTGGAATTGTTAATGGCAATTGGTGCGTGATATATATATATATATATATATATATATATATATATATATATATATATAGATTATTTGCTATAAAAATTCTATAAGAATTATTATATGGTAAAAGTTTAAATTTGTTAAGTAAATATTTATGATTGGAAGAATTTTATTAACCGATTGTTTTAGGTTTAATTAATTTTGAAAGTATATTGAAGTGATTGTATTGTTGGTCGACTAATGAGAACGTTAGATTCATTTAGGTTAATTATTTTAGAAATTAATAGACTCTCGATGAATAAAATTTCATAATTTATGATTTGCATAATAAGTATTATTACATTTATGTATTACGTATTTATATGTTTACGGTATGAGAATAGTTTATTTGAAATAAATTAAAGTTTATATACTTTGCAATAAATGTATTTTGATAATTTGATTTTCACAATCAAATTAAGTTTTCAAATAAAAGACGAGCAATGATATTGTTGGTACATTTAGTCGAGAAATTGGTTTTTCAGAATTATTTTGGAATTTTGAAAACCCGGGCTAGTGATCAAGAAATAGTAGCCTTACGTTACATCGACTAAGGTTAGACTTATGAGACCTATTAAGAGTAGTTTGTCTTGTAGGTTTTGTTGACCAAGGAGATTAGCGTTGTTTTCCCGAGACGAGTTCACAAGTTTAATTCTTCGACTTTGGCCTATCGAGGTGGGTTTTATTTTCGAAATGTATTTCGAGTTATATAAACTCTTAAATGCTTTATGAACCGCTTATTATCCATGAAAATGTTTTATGCACGTCTCATCTGCTTAATGCTCTTTGAAGATCGATCGAGATTCTCAAACCGCCTAAACGTCGCTTGAGGATTGTGTACAAGTTGTTGGTAGCGCGGTGGGTTGATCACCATCGTGTGCTAACTAAAGAAAGAAGAGTTATAAGGGTGCTTGGTGGATGTGTTCAAGCACGGTTTCATGGTTTCAATTATGTGACCGTTGGATAGCGCCCGGTCGACTGACGGGCTTAAGTGTCGGGTCAAATAATGGGAGAAAATGCATCCGAAGCGGTGGCTAGAGGTCCCGGATCATAAAGAAGTGATGAGAACGTGTAAAGCGTGCGCACGAAATAAAGAATGTTTTGGTATGCTTAGAAGTGGCTTTTGGGTTTAAAACCTTCTAAGTCATACTATTGAGCATGGATAATATGTTTAAAAATTTTTGCAAACTGCTTATAAATGTAATGCCCATCGAGTACATTAGTACTCAGCCCAAATGTTTTCAAATGTTTTTCAGGTTAATTGGCTGGTGTTGACGGGGCAGAGCTAAGGCTAGGGTTCTACTCCAAAATCTTGACTTCCGCTGAATGACTAGCCACTATCTCATTTTCTAAATATTCCAAAACATAAGACTATGTTATACTATCTAATTTCATTTTATGTGGAGCTTGAACTCCTAATTCTTCTTTTCTATTTAGCTTGATGCCCTTTTTGTTTGGTTGTTATCAGAGTACGAAACTAAACTTTTGATCTTGGGGACTAGCTTTATGTTATTATCCGAAATGACATTACCTATTATTTCTCTTTCTCAAAATAAGGTTTTGTCAAATTTTGGGATTTATTTTCCCTATTTTCTCCTGAATGAGTGAGGCTTCCCGTCATTTTCCCATTTTCTATTTATTTAAGTTTTCGGGTGTGACAATGGCACTATCCCGACGAGAGATACTCGGGTGTCCGTGATCAAGAGCGTGATTCCAACGATAGGAATGGTAAGGAACACGAGTTTTCCGACGAGAGGAATGGTAGGGAGCGCGATGTGAATCCGAAAGAGAGATAGAGACCGAGATGTGAATCCAAAAGAAACCGAAAGAGTGAGAAAGATCGAGATATGAATCCGAAAGAGAGAGAGAAACACAAATTCTTCAATTATTGAGGAAACCGTTCAATCCGAAAGACACACTGAATCCGATCGAATCACTCGCCGACTCGGAATCCATGACATAGAGATGGAAACAATGCTCTTTAATATGGATAAAATTTGAAATTGGTCAACGAGAATATTGTATCATAAATACACATTTTTAAGCTTTTAGTCATTCGCTAGTCAGTTCATGTTTTTTTGATCGAGACTTTTGCGGGTATATTGGGTATGTCTACCTGATTTCGTATTTTATTATCGGATTTTGGTATATCACATACTCTTTATGAGATTTGTGTAATATTATACATTCCCCTTGAAAAAAACTTAAATCTACCTCACACCCTTTCTCCAACCCAAAACCTCTCGTAAGTTGGGGTTAAAGAAAGAAAGATAGGTAGGGGCAGTGTGAGGTTGGGGTTGGAGAGAGTCTGTGTGGGTGGATTCAAGATTTGTTTTCAATGTATATTGTATAAGTAAAACGATGTCATTTTGATGAAGTGGTGAAATGTCGATTGTCATATCTGCTTTAATTTTGATTGTTATTCAATTTGTGGAAAAAATTACAATAATGTTAAGTTTGTGTTTTTATTGACAATTTTTAAAATTTGTGGGAAAAACCAAATTACATCCAAAGTTCATATATTTAGGCACCGATTAATATATATTGTTTAAATAAAACAACATTGTTCTGGTAAAGTTGCATCAAGTCCACTGCCATGTCAACTTCATTTTGATCGCATTTTAATTTGTGAAAAAAATCACAATAATGTTAAGTTCATGTATTTATTAATAGTTTTAAAGTTCGTGGAAAAAAACCAAAATAGATCCAAAATTTATATATTTAAGCGCCAATAAACCTATATATACTTATTTGACCCTTTTTTTCGTTTCTCTCACTTTTGGACTTTTATCCCTTGTAACTTAGTAATACTTCTACTTTTATTAAAAATTGCCAACTACTCTATTTAACTTTACTCTTGTGAATTTATTTTATTCCTAAACTTTAGTTTCTTCTGACTTGTGTCCCCAACTCTTTCATTAAATTGGGGAAAGTTAAAAATAATAGATTGGAAATATTTCACCTAATAATAGAAGCACATTTTTCCTAACAATAATGAATCGATTTGATAATATCACCTGAAAATATCTGGAAAAAAAAAACACCTCTGTCAATTGAAATAAAGCGTCTTAAAGTAGCAAAAGGGTCTGTGCACTTTGGTAAATTGATTTTTGAAGAAGTTTCTTCCCATAAAGGGTCTCAAACTTGGGTTACAGATTAGCTTTAGAAGTGGCCACAATATCGAATCAGGAATTTCTGATTTGACAAATTACTATCATTCCATTTTTGGTTAGTACATATTAGTCGGAATCATGGGCCAACATGTTTCTATATCTATATTTTCCTATTATTTTTCTTTCTAAAGCGGAGACGAATTTATAAAAGGGAAAAAAAAGTTTATGTAAAAAAATATAGACGATTTTAAGAATTACTTTTAACACCTAATTTTTATTTTGGACAATTACATTCTTGCTGTTTGTCGTACAATAATTTAGTAAACAATGGAACTTCTCTGTATAAAAAATGAGGTTAAGACTCAAGAGTTCAATCTCCATTATCCATTTTCTCCATTAATTGTACAAAGAAAATCGACTCATTTTGTTTATTTGGGACAATTTAGTGGTAAAATGAGCTCTTATAGTCAAAAGGTGTTCTGAGTCTGAACCTATCACATTTGATTTTTAACTATAATTTACCCGTCAGATATGATTTGTAGGTTATCAGATATGAACATCGAAGGTAATAATATGAATTTCCATGAAATAAAAAAATTAAAAAATCTGACTCATTCTACCCAACTTGTCATATAATTTAAAAATAAATTCCTCTAGTCCCAGCCTGTAACATCAATTTCCAGATAGGTATAATAGTGTAAAATGTAAAACATTAAATATAGGATAATATTTTAAACTATCACAAAAAATTGATTACCATAATTCATCCGTTTATATACAGCATAAGCTATAGGAGCTTGGTTTTTTCATAAATGGGATGTCGGTGGTCCCATTTGGTTTATTTAATGCAATTTTTGTTGGGTGACATATTAATAACTACTCAGTATCCTGATGAATTATTAATTCCCATCAAATGCCAACTACTATTCTGTGTAGGACTGATCATATAAGATTATAATTGCATTTATGATTTAACTTTTGAGTACGAAAGATTAAAACTGCTCTGCTTTTTTCTTTTTCTTTTTCTTTTTTATAAAAAATATAAAGAAAATTACTCTCTTAAGTTGACTTCAATTATATAATGTCTAGTCATAAAACAAATAAAGAGCAATTTACCAAATTAAATATTCCATCCGTCCTATTTACGTTGTCTTATTTCTTTTTAGACTTTTATTTATTTAAATGATAAAATAGTTTAAGAGATAAAAGTAGATATAACAAGACAACTTTGATGAAATAATTATTTTTGTTCTAAATCTAATAACTTTTAACCAATTGAGTTAGTTTCATGAGGTAGATAATTATTTTTAAATGAAATAAAACATTTATAATGGAAAACCAAAAAGAAAAATGTGACATTTTAAATGAAACGGAAGGAGAATACTTTTGTTTGTTTTTCCCAGCCAGCTAAACCCATAGTCTTACAGTTTTTATTAGTATATTGTATTCCAATTAACATAATAAAAAAAAACAATTGACATAAAGTGATGATACTTGAATTATTTCTTAAAATCACAATTGTGCAATCTTTGATAAATGTCCCACCGCTAAGCTCAATTATGGAATTCATTAGATGAATCCACCTCCAATAATTTAATTTATTCCGAATGTAATTTCGTTTTAAAAAAAGGAAATTGGTATTGTACCCAGGGATCATAAAGGAATTCAGTAACTTTCGTTATTTTTGTGATTTAGTCTTGTTTTTATTTTATTTTAAATGAATTAATAGCATATTTAAATGTACTTGTTACAATTCCACAATGACCCCTTGCTCCCAATTAAACTAAATGAAATCAAACCAAATCAGACGTCTAATCTGAAATGTGTCGATTGAGATACTAATATTACAAAATACAAATGTTAAAATAAAATAAATTAGTTTGAGTTAGCTATGAATTGCTTGTTAATTAAATAGCATCCAATGTACGTTACAATGTTACACAAACATAAACACAGAAAAATATCTTATATTTTGTGTGCATATATTGACCAAGTGGTAGAATGATTAATGTTTGAGGTCAAATATTTCGGATTCGAATCCACCGCGATGCGTCCCTTTAAATTTTGTATTATATCGACAAAAAAAGAAAAATATCCAAAGAAACAAAGAAGAAGATTTTCCCCAAAAACGTAAGGTTAACGGACTTTCAAAAGGGCATTCCCGTCATTCCGCCTCGACGTAATTAATTTGCAGTGACGAATCCAGCAATATTAAAATCTAATTTTCATCTAATATCTGATCAAGGGATCTTAATTTGACCCACAGAAGCTTCCCACTCAGTATTATTTTATTCGTCTTTTTCACTACCAAGAAAAATTAAATATCCAAAATATTGAAAAACGGAAATGTTTGCTTTTAATAATATAATTCAACGAGTTGTAATAATAATGCCACTCGTTCTCACTCCTCTTTCAAAGAGAATACTGTTACGTACATAAAATATATAGAGAGAGACACACAGAGCATAGGCACTCATTTTAGAGAGAGAGGAGAGAAACGGTCTTATGCCCATATAGCATTGGACGCAACGAAAATAGCAAGCTGAGAGAAGAAGCCTTTAGATCTGCGTTTCGCTGTTCAGTCGCTGTTTTTCAGTGAGTTTGATTCAGCATTGATCCACCGAGTCAATAGCTTGAATTTTGCTCAGTGACTCAAGCGGTTTATATTTTGTTTAAGCTTTTCTTAGCTCAGAATTGGAATTGGAATTTGGATTGCATTGATGGTGTTTTTCCGGCAGCGGTCGCCGGAACTCCGGTGAGCGTCTGGCAGAGCTCCGGCGGGTTCTTGAAGAGTGAGATCAGAGAGTAATGTGGGATTGAGGGTAAAATAGGGGAAAATGTTCAAGTCGGCGCGGTGGAGGAGCGAGAAGAACAAGGTCAAAGTAGTGTTTAAGTTGCAGTTTCATGCAGCGAAGGTAAAATTCACTATTTGATTGTGTTCTTGTGTGTTTATTTGTATTAGTGTGTGCATTTGTGTGCCTTTTTGATTGGATGTGGAAATACATTTGAAGATTGCGAACTAAGCAAAACAGATTGGATCTTTTCTTGCTGTGTTTGAGTTTTGGTTTTGGAATAAGTAGTAATGTGATGTGAGGTGTTGTGAATTGATAGAAAAGATGCTGAAGGAGGCAGAGTTCAGTTCAGATGTTTAAGGTGTTTAGTGTTTATATTTTCTGTGCATTTTGCAATGGATTGAAACTAATAAATGTGTCTTAGAACATATATCTTCTGTTAAGTGAAGGACCAAAAAAAGTGAAGGTTTTGATAAAATGAAGCAGGAAGAAGAACAGACTCCATTAGTTCCATCAATCCGTTTGGATTCTTTTGCTAGAAACTTGCTAAACTATACCAGAATTTGACGAAATAATAGTAATGTGAGATTGGAAATTCATGATCAACCTTTTGGAATGTAAAAAGGTGCCGCAGATTGGAGGGGATGCATTGATGATATCTGTTGTTCCTGCGGATGTTGGGAAGCCCACAGTTAAATCAGACAAGGCATTGGTTCGAGATGGGAGTTGTTTCTGGGAGAATCCAGTGTACGAAACTGTGAAGTTCAGTCGAGAGCCAAAATCAGGGAAGATTCATGAGATGATATACTACTTTGTTGTAGGGACGGTATGCAATGTAGATATGATATTTATGCTTCACTTTGCTGCCAAGCGATGATCCAAAGCTAACAGTCTCCTTTTTTGTGGTGCATTAGGGTCGTCTAAAGGTGGAGTTCTTGGAGAAGCCTCAATTGACTTCTCAAATTATGTGGAGTTAAGTAAGGTTTCCTTGGTTGCTCTTCCCTCAAGAACTCAAAACCGAAGCTGTATTAAATGTGAGTCCTCCCATTTGGAATCCATGACGTCTACTTATAAATATGCTATAAGTGTTGAATTTGTAACTGCCATGGACTGGATCCACATTTGTTTCTTAGTTTGGGTTGATGTTTTCTTATTTGTTTACTTTATTAATGTATCTCCACAGTTATCAATTCAGAGGATGCAAGAGTCCATTGATGAGAGGTGCTGTTGAAGACTGTAATTATGTCTTCTTTAAACTTGTTACGTTCCTTGACTGAATTGAGAATGTTTATTGTTCTCACAGAGAGATCGAAGAAACTGAGAGTGTAAAACTATATAAAGAAAACAGCCTTAAGTCGCAGTTGGACAATGGTGACAAAGATGGAACCATAAAGAGCAGTTCTGATGTAATCTCTCATCTTCCATAACCTTCTTGTTTTGATAATCTACCTTCCTTGGTAAAATTAAACTCAAATTGATAGTCATAATGTGGAAGCAACCACTGGTTCTATCTGGCAACTCTGTTTCAATACTAGTGATTTTATATTGTTTCTTTTCTCTAAGCAGGATCTGCCATTGAACAAGACTGTTTCCACATTGTTGAATTCAATGGCAACCGCCGAGCATCTAGTGGATCTGATCTCACGATTTCAAGCTCTGACGGCAGTTGTGGAGTTGAGATACCATGGCAACCTCAGATCAAGAATGGCAGTGTGCATCAGGAGCCTGCTGCAGTTCTACCATCTTTGAGGCCGAACTCCAATGCACAACTTGCAATATACGAAGAGCATCAGAGTTTACAGTGGGATTGGTTAGGTAATTCTGCACTTGAAGTTAGTACAGACGACTGCCTGGCACTCCAAGAGACACCTTTCTAAGGCAGAATTCGGACGAATCTTCAAATATTGTGATCGAGAAACTCAAATCTGAAGTAGCTTCTTTCCAGACAGGCAGAGATGTCTGAGTTAGAACTTCAGACTCTCCGTAAGCAGATTGTGAAGGAGAGCAAAAGGGGGCAAGATTTGTTTAGGGAACTTGCTTGCTTGAAAGAGGAAAGAGATGCTCTGAAGGGAAATTGTGATATACTCAAAGCTTCAAAGACACGAATTGACGAAGCAAAAACTAGAACAAATTTGCGAATTGAGGGAGGGGAGTGTAATGCAATCGTTGAAGAACTGAGGCAAGAGCTAAATCATGCTAAAGAACTTAATGTCACTCTCAGAGTTCAACTACAAAAGACGCAGGAATCAAATTCTGAACTATTGCTTGCAGTGAAGGACCTTGATGAGATGTTGGAGCAGAAAGACAGAGAAATATTGAAACTCTCGAGCGGATCATCGACTAAAGACATGGATGAAACATCTCATGAAGCAGACCACAAACATCAATTAGACAATGACAATGATGACGAAGAACAGAAAGCTCTTGAGGAGCTCGTGAAGGAGCACGGTGAAACCAAGGAAGCATATATTCTAGAACAACAGATCATGGACATGCGTAGCGAAATAGAAATCTACAAGCGAGATAAAGACGAGCTAGAGATACAAATGGAGCAGCTTGCTCTTGATTATGAAATCATGAAGCAAGAGAATCATGAAATGTCGTATAAGCTAGAGCAGAGCGAGCTTCAGGAGCAACTGAAAATGCAGTATGAATGTTCGTCCTCGTATGCTACTACTCATGAACTTGAAATGCAGATAGAAGACCTAGAGAATGAACTCAAAAGGCAATCAAAAGAGTCTGCGGATGCATTTGCCAGAATTAATGAACTAAAAGCTCATGTCAAGAGCCTGGAGGAAGACCTTGAAAACCAATCACAAGGATTTGAAGTTGATCTGGAAGCTCTTATGAGCTCGAAAGTAGAGCAGGAGCAGAGAGCCATAAGAGCTGAAGAAACACTGAGAAAGACACGGTCACAAAATGCTAGCACAGCAAAGAGAATTCAGGTGGAATTTAGAAGGCTCTCTGTGCAGTTGGCGACTACATTTGAAGCCAACGAGAAACTGGCTGCCAAAGCTCTAGCAGAAGGAAACGAGCTCCGTCTACACAAATTCTATTTAGAAGAAGCCATCAAGAAAGCTTCTGAGGAACATCAATCAGTCAAGAGTAGTTATGAGGATAGTTTGCATCGGCTTGCCAGTCAGGTGAAATCCATGACTAATCAAATAGAAAGGATGCAGTCAGAAATTGATGATAAAACATTGCAGTTGGAACATCAGAAAAAGCAGACCGAGGAAACCAAAGGGATCCTCTCTGATGAAGTTTTAAAGCTCAAGGATGAGATCGAAACATGCAGGACTGTGAAGAAAACATTGTTGGAGGACTTAGGGAGTAAGGAGATACTTGTCCATGAGTTGGAACAAATGAGGATCTCTGTTAAGGAAATGGAGTCACTCATGGAACAAGGGAATGATGAAAGAGTTGTGCTAGAAAACAGGAATACATCATTGAAAATGATGCTGAAGAGTTGAAGAAGGATTTATATAAATGAGATGTCTTCTTGAAGAAAAGAATCGATAGTTGAGAATCTGCAGTCAGAGCTAGAACCCCTTCAATCACAGTATGCAAAAATAAAGCATTCTCTATCAGAGCATGAGTTGGAAAATGAGGAGTTGAGGAAAAAAGTTTCTGAATTAAAAGAAGACTTGAGGAAGAATGAAGATGCCCTCACAAGCACGGAGAAGAAGATGAAGGATGCAGTCATAGCAACTTCGAAAACTACCAAGCCCGTTCCTCGTGGCTCCAAAGAAGTCGCAGATCTTAAGGAGAGAATTAAGCTACTTGAGGTAAATCTGCACCTTATAGAGTCTTGTCCTATTTATTATTCATGCTATACTGTAATGCATCCTCGACTACTTAGAGTAGAAGAAATGGTGCTTCTTCAATTTTTGGTGGTGCTATTTGCAGGTTAATGCTCTTGGGAGTATGAGCTCTTCACTTTGTTTTCTTTGATCGAATACTTGTCTTAGTTCAATTATAATGGGCATACTTTTCTGTCTTGCTATCATATGTCAGATTTTGATTCCAAATTCATGATCTCAGGGTCAGATCAAGTTAAAAGAAAGTACTCTGGAAATATCAAGTAATGCATTTCTTGAGAAGGAAAGGGAACTTCATTACAAAATCAAGAGTTAGAACGAAGAATGGAAGTGCTCAACCAATCCACAACTCAATATGAAACTGAACTTGAAAAGGTTTTGTAAAATTTGCAGTGTTTGCTTTGATCAGATCAGGCTTATGCTAAAAGTTTTAGATGCATAGCCTCTTTGGTATAGACACTCTGCAGTCACATATAGCATGATGGGATTTAGGACAAAACCGATCGTTTTCTGATAAACTTTTCCTAACTCTCCTCATCATCATGATGAAATATTTGTGCAATTTGCATTGCATGTCCTACAACTATTTATTTCACAGGTGTCTAAACAAAGTTTCCTCCTGAGTTGCAGATAGCTGCGCTTGCAGACGAGCAGGATCCAAATGTTAGATCGATTGAAGAAGCAAGAAATAGTGATGAAGATTCAACCAATCTAAACCGGTATGTAGCATTACTAATGCAATTATTATAATGCTGATATAAATCGGCTCTGCTTTCAAATGGCGCCAAGAAAAAAAGCTTGCATCTAAAACTAATGCATTGAAATTTGCAGCCAAAACGACAATCTACCAGAATTAACAAATGAACTGGAACTATTGAAGGAGAGGAACAAGTTAATGGAGACAGAACTGAAGGAGATGCAGGAGAGATATTCAGAGATAAGTCTCAAGTTTGCAGAAGTCGGCTAACGACAACAACTCGTAATGAAAGTACGCAACCTCAAGAACAAGAAGAATCGCAACATGGCCTAAACTTGTTCTGCTCAGTGTGTAGTTATGTTAGCTGTGGCACTTGAGTGACTTCATATTAATAGATTTTGGAGAGCATTTTGAAGAATAAATTCTTTGTAAATTGTTATATATGTTTCTTTCTCAGAATATCTATATCTGTTTATTTATATGGTTGTTATTTCATTTCTCTGAATGTAATACAAAATCCACACAAGGGTCATTCAACATGCAGGAGTCTGCCTCAGCTGATTCTTTTTTCTTTTCTTTTCTTTACTGGGTCACTTTTTTTTGTTTCTGTAATATACTTTGCTTTGTGTTCATATGTAGGCTGGTGAAGTATTTGATTGTGAATATCATCTATGCAAATGCATCACATAAATTATTTTTGCAACATACAAACTTCTCTCATAAAGAAAATGGAAGTTGATAAGTTAGAAGGTAAAATTTAATTAAATGGAATATCATCGTAGTTATATTAATAAAAAATTGAGAACATTGTAATCACAAACAAATGGAAAGTGGTGTCATAATTGTATTGTTTACAAATCATGTGAAAATTAAAATAAATAACCCTATTTTATTTTATCATGACTCAAATATGAATATAATGCGCGAGCTATTCACACTATTGTCTATACATATGAAACGCACTAATAAAGTAAAACATGAAGTGAGAATATGAATTGAATAACATAAGACGTGATGTTGACACCCTATGGAACTCTTCCAAAAACTGAACAGGCTACAAATCGATATATATTCCCACACAAACGTCAAAATAAAGTAATACTACAAAAGAAACCTAAAAGTAGCTGCTCAAAAACTATCAGTAATCTCGAACTCCTTTCTCCAAAACGAGAATCACTCATCCGGAAGCTCCCACCCTCCGTCCCATAACAATATAACCATATCCATATACATTTGTGCAAGTGCGTCTAGAATCAAACTCCAAAGAAGTGATGGTCGGTACGAAAGAATGTAACTAAATGAAAATAAAATGGACATAGAAATAAAATGAAATAAATATGAAATTCTTATGTATGGACGGGTTTAAGTGAGGCTTGCACTGGGTTGGAAGCTTGCACCGGCTTCAGCCTTGTGCAAGTCCACATTTTTCTTATACTAATATATTATTTATAGTTAAATTCAAAATTAGTCCAGTTTAAAATAATAAAAAGTTAAAATAAAACTATTGTCTGTTGAATTGTTTTCTTTAAGTGCAACCTTGGATCCTACAATTTCTTTGAAATCATTTAGTTGTGAAGAAATTCTATCATGAAGATTTCACCGATAAATAAATTGTTATATTGAAATAGTTGAGACTTTATAAGTATGATGTGATATTGATGCAAGAATTTCAAGTTTCTACATTTGTTGAGTTGAATCAACTACTTACTAATAGTGAAAAGCTAATTGTCTACGTTATGTTAAATAGATTAATTAATTTAATTAATTTTGACATAGCTTGTTTCTACTGCTACAACTGAACAAATATTTTATCCGCAATAAACATATGATGGCGATACTTCATAACAACATGGATGATAATTTACTTGAAAATTCGCTAATACTTTATATTCAAAAAGAGTTTATTAAAGATATCGATATAAAGTAAATTATTGATGAATTTTATATATTGAAGTCTCGTAGGGCATGACTTATAGGTGCACTAAAATATTTTGATAATTATAAAATTGATTTCAGTAAAGTGTTTATTTTTTAGCCCACCTCATTATCAAATTTTGGATCCGTCCATATTCTTATGGTTGATATATACAAGGAATAAACGAATAGAGATGATATAAAATAAAAAGAGTAATCATTATTTTTTATAATTTTTGTTATTATTATTACTTCTTCTGCCTCAAAATTTGTTCATAGTTTTCTTTTTTGGTACGTCCTCAAATTTATTTTCTTTCTATTTATAAAAAATACCACACAAAATACTTCTTATTTATTGCTATCAACAACATCCTTTATTTACATATTTTACTACATGTTGGAAAAATTATGTCTTAACTTTGTATTTTTATTAGATCCCAAAATCCACTGATGATTGTCCTACTGATGTAATTTAGTGGTGCTCACTTGTTAGGGAGCCATCTTTTTGTTTCTGATTTCGATGAAGAACTATCAATTTGGACAGGCTCAATACTAAAGGAATTCAAGCAATACTGAAGCCAGTTGTACTGAAAGAAGTTTCAGTACTAGCGCAACTGAAGAAAAGCACTACTGAGAATCGCAGACTGAAGAATGAAGACTGAAGTCAAGCAGACTGAAGACTAGAGTACAACGATACTGATGAATATTGCTACTGAATAGTGAAGTCGAAGACTGAAGACTCTTCGCTGCTACAAACAAAGAAGTTAATAATATGACAAAGCGTCATACCAGCAATTGAGAAGCCAAAACTGCTGATAACTACGTCAAGTTGAAGTGTCAACTGAAGATGCGAATCACCAAAGTGATTGAAGACAAAGTCCAGTTTGCTGATAAAACACGAAGTTGACCCAACTGGTGGAACCCGTAGTCAACGTACTGAAAAAATACAGAGTCAACCCAATTGAAAAAATACATAAGTATTTAAACCTTGAGCGTTTGACTTTCAACTTATCAGAGCCAATCTGAAGAAGATTCTGACGTGTCAGAACCTCTTTTCAGAGTTGTAGAGCTCAAATGTACGATGTTACTGACACGAAAAACGACGTACGAGGATTTAAACTGGTAGATTTCAAATGACAAATGGAATGGATGTGAGTGGTGTTCCCTCCAACGACATTATTCATCATCCGCTTTATAGATTTGGGCATAATCCAGCCTTTGAAGGTTACCGAAACGCTGCGCATTCAAATGTTCAAAAACATCTAGAGCTTATATCTTAAAAACCATTTCCATTTCTGTATACACTCCCTTACATTCTAAGCCTATAAATTATTGAATTGTCACTTATGACAACTCAAACCCTAATTGAAAAACCCTCTAGTCAAAATCCCCAAAGTTTAAGTAGAAGTTACGCAAGTAAGCAACGAAGTGTTAATTGTTGAAAACTTAGTGATCTTACACATGTAAGCAAGAGGTTAGGTCGACTGTACCCATAAGTAGTCAGAGATTTTCTAGGACCAACTAGCGTAGGAAGATACGCAAAGTAAGGCGGGACACTGATAAGGTGAACTTCAGTGTCTAAGTTTACTCTTGTACCCGTAAACAAGACTTAATACCAAATAGTGGATTGACTGTGTTATTAGTCCATAGATTTATGAGCTGATCACTCCGGACCGCGTAAAAATTAAGTATTCTTTACTTTCAGTAACGTTTTACATTACATATTATTGAATTGAACACCATCATCGTACGCAACACAACATCTTGTTTTGAAACACTCTTACAGTATTAGTTTGATACTAAAGAGATAAATTGAAAACTAAATAAGTCAATATTTGACTAAGTATTTTTATCAATATCTATTTTCAATAAAGACAAAACATAACCACCACATTCCGCAAACACATTAGTTATCAGTCTAATTGACCAGTTGCCTTAGCAGTCAATATGATTGCTAACTAATATCACTTAGAACAAGACTCCCCGTACTTGAACTGATCAGCATTATCGATGCCAGTACTGAATTGACTTTAGTTACTTGATATCTACTGATCAGTAGAAGATCCAATTTCGATAAACAAAAAAGTTTAAATTGTCTTAACTGATGTATTTTTTTCCTCCCCCAATGCATCAGTATGAACTACAGGGACATGATCCACCACGAACCCTCAACAACACAATTTATTTACATATTATACCACTATGATCCACCACTAGCTAATTTAATATTATACTAATGTCAAACTCTTACCCCACTCACAAAATATAGAATAACTTTTATTAAAACTCATATCAAAGATTCACATGAACAGCTTTGGGAACGAAAGGGTGTATTTTATTATTATTATTTTATTTTTTTAACACAAAAAAAATTACATAAGAATAGTTTTGTTATAAAAAAGAAATAGATTTGGCTAATCGGATATTTATAGGAATAGACAATACTATGGGAGAGGGGGGAAATGACTACTCACATGGTTATGAAAATGAGCATTCTTTCTGAAATGATGATTCCTATGTAAAAATCTTACCAGCTATAAGATTAAAAATAAATACAATATAAGATTAAAAATAAATACAAAAATTACGATTTCATTCTCATTACATTCATACCTACCAAACATCATCTATATATATTATCGATCAGGCCATATATATTAATCCCACCATCTACCTTCAATTCTACGATGAATTGTACCTGCACGTACATAAGTAAAAATAAAATAAAAGTTGCCAAACTCCGATGCCTTCTAGTCAGTATAAAGAAGCCGGTATCACGCATCATCGTCGTTAAAGTCAAATCCCATTACTGCAGTATTATCGGCTACATACAAATACAAAATTTATAATAAACAAATTGAATAATTGACAACTAAATTGGCACGTATATTATCTTTTTTCATGGTTTAATTGGGTGGGGAAGAGATTTATTTTGCCTTGGAAAATGTCCTAATACTCACTCGTCCCATTTAAAATATATCACTTTTCTTTTAGGTTGTTCCATTATAAATGTATCATTTCATTTTGGAAATAATTATCCTTCAAAAGTGTGGCCTATCCACTTTTTAACACTTTAACTATTTTATACCTTTCTCCTAAATACACGCGTCTCAAAAAATTGAGACACTTTAGATGGAAAGGAGGGACTATAAGATAAAGATAACTACATGGTAATTTTTAATGAAATGTTAGTGGCTGCTTGGATTAATATACTAAGACAAACGTCGTTGTTAAACAACCTGCTTTGATTCAAGAACTAATTTACATATGCATGAATGGACTCTCAGAAATGTCTGGATAAAGTTGATTGACGCGCACTTATTAGGATCATGATCTTCTTTTGTTGTTTTTGTCTTACCTATTTATTTTTTATTTTAAATTTATTAATTTTTAACTAATTAAGCTAAGCATGTGTGACATATTTTTTGCATTTCTAAATACAAAATTTCTTCACTGGGACATGAAACAACCACGAGTTTAATGTATATCATGACCTTATAAACCGTTGTTTACCAAATCTCCTATAGAAATATAGTATTCAAAATTTCAATTCAATCGAATTGGCAGACTATTTAGTTTAGCCAGTTAGACTAGTTTTTTCTGGCTAGCTCGTCACGATAATAAGTTTTGTAAAATATATAGTTTGGCATGTTATGTAATTTAATTGCCTATCGATGATACTATAAATGATATCTCATCTCTTGTCTTTAATGAATAAAGATACATAAGAAAGGTTAAAAAATAAAATAAAATAACGGTCTCATCACTTATTCTTGAAGCTCAAATTTCAAGTTCATTATCGATTTTATTTAAATTCTTTATCAATTAAAATTGATAACCTCATATTATAGTACAATTAGATAATATAAATTTATTTGATGAACATTGTAATATTGCCATTCAAAGAATAGTTGATGAGGGGGACTAACTAGAGGAAAAGAACGAAAGAATTGTGTCATCAAATTGGATTCCCAAGTAGGAACAAAATCATAAACAACTATTATTGTCGAACTTTAATATTAAATTGTTACAATTGATATATTCACCAATATATGTAGTAAATGCAAATACCTAATGAAAATCAACTCTTTTATTCTACTTCAAACCGTAACTTTAAACGCTCATAACTCTTACAATATTAAAGTCAAGAATGAGTAAATATGTTGTAAATATAATTAAGATAGTTTCAAATACATTATTTGACTATTAATACACTCTTCCAAAAGAATGTATATCAGATAGACTTTTCTCAGACGTCGATGTCGTACTCACCAGCTTTCAGTGTTGAGAAGAGTTTGTCCATAGATATCTTGTTGAATCTAGCTTTCTTCTGAAGGGTTACTTTATAGACTTTTCAACAAGAAAGACTTTGAGGTTGATCTCTCTTTGCTGTATACTTGTCCTTCAGAGAGGTGAGATCTCATTGTTGATCATAGCAAATATGAATTCCATATCATCAATGAATTCTCTCTTCTTCTGTTTAAAGTTATCAAAGTTCAGACAAGTTATCGTAAGCTTGTTCTCCTTGATCTACTCAGAGCCAACACATAGGCTCTCGAGGGCATCCCACATTTCCTTTGTTGTCTCGTATTTCATCACCTTCCCAATGTGAGAGTTGGGAACTATTCCGAAGATGATGTTTTTGACGAGGTTGTCGAGCTCGTCTTGTTTGCATTCTTCTGAGGTGAAGTTCTCTCGATCCTTCGGCTTGTAGTCATAGGTAGGTTCTTGTCTCGGCATGCGTGCTTACTTTCATTATCTTCTCTCATATAATGATTGAGCAATTGGTAATACCTCCCACACGAGGCAATGTTGGGCGGTGAGGTAGCTCTTGAGTCCGAACTTTCGTGTCTCATAATTGTCTCTGCGAATATGGGAGAGAAGTTGACTGTTATAGTTAGTTTTCATCACAATAAAAGTGCAGCAATATGCAAAATATATATGATTTTATGGATCACCGAAAACAACGACCAATGGAAAAGTTAATTGTTCTTGTGAACAACCACTTTGATATCAATTGATGGATCCTGCCTTTGGATACGTCATGGTGTATGGAAGAGGAGGATACGGACAGTTAGAAAAATTTCAAATGCTTTTCGTTCAACAAGACCGACTAGCTATAGGCGTAGCTAGTTGGATAACTGCATCGATCACCGGTCGATTCGAGATAAAGGCGTCTTCTTGTATTGAGTAATATCGGTTAGAAAATCTACTAGTCTTTGAAACGGTGATCAGTTGACCGATAAGCGATGTTTATGCGAAATATGGTGGTTCTTGATTTGTCTATCGAAAACTTAAAACTAGTTTGAAACACTTAGCCAAATATTGATTAGTCGGTTTTAGTTTATATCTCTTTAGTATTAATCGGACATCGATAGAGAGTTTCAAAACAATATTATGTTGCGGTGTGTTGTCGATGAAAGTTCAATAATATGTCATTCTAAAGCAATA
The DNA here is from genome assembly GCA_036937905.1 of Salvia rosmarinus. NCBI lineage: Eukaryota > Viridiplantae > Streptophyta > Magnoliopsida > Lamiales > Lamiaceae > Salvia > Salvia rosmarinus. The sequence goes on along the minus strand of CM072821.1, from coordinate 55,753,989 downwards.
CCGAAAGTAAAAGACATTTTGATTTTTACGTGGTTGGAGAGATCGGCTCCCACGTCCACTGACCGATTACTCATCAATCCACTAACTTCGATTAAGTCATATTTACGATTACAAAGTAAACCCAGATACCGAGTTCAACTTACGATTATCTCGCCTAACTTCATGCCTCCCACGCTTCTCGGTGCTAGGAAACCACTAGTCGCTTTTGGATACTGATTGACTTAACCTCTAGCTTACGTGTGCTAGATGATCAAGCTTTCAACAACTAACACTTTGTTGCTTACTCGCCCAAACTTCTACATAAACTTTTGGGGTCTTGTAGGGGTTTCAAAAGATTACGAGTCGACATGAGCATCGAACTCAAGATGTCTCAGCTTAAGATAAACAAGATAGATATCCTAAACTTAAGAAAGTATATCTGAAATCTCGAAATGGTGAATATATGAGCTCTTGAGATTTATTGATATCATCAGAAAATTCATTCTTCAAATCGCTAGTTGATAGTACTTGACTTTAAGCTTTGATTGCTTAGAGATTTCAATTGTGTAGTGTTTGATTACCTTCAAAGGTTGGATTATGCGCGATTTATTGAGATGATGATGAATAGTGCCTTTGGAGGAGCACCAATCGATCCTTCTATTTGTCGTTTGAATTCTTCCGGTTGAGAAACCTCGTGCATCATTGTCGAGGTCTATATCATCGTACATCGTAGCTCGCAACTCGAAAAGGTCTTCGACATGCAAGATCTTCTCGCAGATACGCTAACACACGTGGCTAATCAAACACTAAAGGCTTAATTCCTTCCATGTTTCTTGATTGAGTTAACTCCGTATTTTATCAAGATTGACTCGAGTTAGGTTAGTTGAAACGCTCGCTTTTATCGATGGACTAGATTCCCATCTTTTATCAGCTTTGGACTCCTGAGTCAGTATGATGCATACATCTAGACGTAGATATATAGTTAGCTTTGACATTTCATCAGTCAGCTTTGACTTAATATAGTCAGCATTGACTACGTGTCACCAGTTTTGACTCTAGGATGCCAGCTTTGACTCCTGATAGCCAGCTTTGATTTTCTTGGGGACAGTCGGCTGCTTGATACATTTAGTTATATTCTGACTCCTTCATCTCTTTCAGCGTTGAGTCTCAGTCCCTGATCTTTAGCCCTCAGTCTTCCGACATCAGTCTTCAGTATTCGACTTTATTCCAGTAGCTTTGTACATCAGTATCGCAATACTTGCTTCTTCAAACATCACCGACCTTCACCAATCTTCGCCTTTAGTACGCGATCATTGGTTGAGCTTTATAAGTTACATCGACATCGATACTCCTATCAAGATGGTGACTTCAAGATTACTCAAACTCCTTAAGTTTTAGTTCGCCCAAGTCGCTAATTCTCATCTTTGAAATCTATAACAAAAACGTCTAACTCTGACCAAGTCAAGAGCATTAATTATATCAAGAAACAATCATCGAGATTTTGGGATCCAATCAAAACAAACAATTAAGATAGATTAATTTCCAACAACTTAACAATTTTCTCAATAGGCCAAACAAGTTGGTTATTCGGTTAGAAGCATGATGAAAAATAGGTCACCGTCCGCTATATTGGTAGAACACGATTTCATCGTCCGACAAACCAATATCGATCGTTGATAATTCACCACTCTTATCAATTATCCAATTGGAGAAAGTGGAAAATAAGGAGTACATATCTTACTATTTGATCGATAAATCAACTAGATAGGGTTTCTTTAGTTTGTGTAATATATTATGGGCTTCAAACTACAAACTAATTACTAGCAAGTAGCAACTATTTAATTTTTATTCCATTAGTCACGGTTTGCCTTTAGCAAGATAATTTATATAATAAAACAATCTTATTTATGTGTCATTGTCTCCAACAACCTTAGTTGATCAATATGTACTTATATTTATATGTAAGAACTTAATGACTGAATTTCCATGCTTATCGACTGTCACGCCCCGGTTTCTAGAATATAAACGGAAGCTCGTAAATCGAGGCGCGACGAATAAAAATAATAGAAAATGTGAAGTAAATGAGTTGACTCGAATGATCGAGACAATAAACCCTTAGAATTTGGGAATAGCTTCCTAAATGAAAATGGAAGACATCGAAGGATGTAATCCAATCAAAACAATATTTATCATCAGGATCACAAGTTTAGTTTCGTGCTTCTAATGGCCAAAATGCGTCAGAATGCTAAACATCAAAGATTCAGAGTCTAAGCTCATCAAAAGGTACAATTCAAGTCATAGACAAGAAGAGAAAATAAAATTAGAGTTAATTCATCAGCGGAAGTCTAAATGCGGAAATAATCCGTCAAAATACGGAGTGAACTCAAATCTCATTCTACCGCCGTCAATACCATTGATCAACCCGAAAACATTTGAAAATATTTGGGCTAAGTACTAATGTACTCGGTGGGCATGCATTTTCATAAACATTTCATAAATCCGAAAGCGCTTTATCCGATCATGATAACATGACTTAGAAGGTTTTAAAAGAGAAACCACTTCTAAGCATGCAAAATATTTCATTCATTTGGGCCCATTGTCACGACTCTTCATTACTCGCTTTGATCCCGGACCTCTAGCCACCGTCGGATCACATTCTCCCATTATTGTCATCGGGACGAACCCGGACAATCCATGATGTGCCGGAACGATCCGGACAAGCACCATAATAACATGACGCATCTCGAACACATCCGACAAGCACCCTTATAACGCCTCATTACTTGGTTAGTGCCCGATGGAGATCAACCCACGAAACAACTAACGGTGTACACAATTCTCAATTAACGTGTTAGTTTAAAAGAGAATCTCGATCGATACATTTACGAGCCTTAAAGCAGTAGTAGCGCACAAAAACATTTTATTGGATAAACAGTTTGCATTTCATGAAGTATCAGAGCATATAACTCAATTATACTTTTGTAAAGTAAGCCCACCTCGATAGGACAAAGCCTGAAGAATCACTATAGTACGCGTCTCGGGAAAGCAGCGCTAATCCCCTTGATTGATAAAACCTACAAGAAGCACTAATCTTAATAGGTCTTGAAAAGCTAGCCTTAAGTTCAAGTAAATGAGGATACTAGCTTATGATTCGTTAAGCCCGAGTTTTCAAAATATAATTAAATTTGAAAACTAATTTATATCGGCTAAGGCACCAACAATACCTTGCTCGACTTTTCGTTTAAAACGAATTTAATTTCATAATCTTCTTTTGTTAAATACTTTTTACAAAAGTATAACATACTTGAAATACATACTAAGTTCAGATATATTAAGGAATCTCGCTAATATAACACATAATATAATTATCAAATTATGCACTTGTTCAACATAATTTAATTTATTTAATCATCATAGCTAAGTTAATTTCATTAAACGAAATTAATTACATTAATTAAGTAAGTCATAATTATAAATTAAAGGTAATTTAAACTTGAACTTAACCTTAACTTAATCAATTAATTAATTAAACTTAATAGTAATTAATTAATTAATTAATTAACTTACCATAATTAAATAATTTAAACTTATATTTAAGTTTAAGTTAATTATTTAATTAATAAGACTTAATATAATTTAATTAATTAAGTCTTAAAGTTAAATCATATTTATTTAATTGATTAAAGTCTAAGGATTTAATTAATTAAAGCAAGTCAAAATAATTAATTAAATTAAAGCTCAATCATTAATTAAATCTAAGTCCAACTATTATTATTAACTAAAGTCCAACTATTTAATTAATCCAAGCCCACATTTTATTTAATTCGGGCCCAATGATTTAAACCATTCATTTTAATTTAAAAAAAGGGATCACCCATTTCTTTTATCCTTCTCACTAAAATCAATTTTACAAGGCCCAACATTTTAATTTGGAAGAGCCCAATACATAAAATTAAAAGAGCCCAATACATAAAATTAAAAGAGCCCAATACATAAAATTAAAAGAGCCCAATTCAATACTCATTTAATTAAAACAAACAAGCCCAACCATCACCTACAAAACCCTAAACCTAACTCACCTTATTTTCCGGCGCTTTCCGGCACCGTCGTCGCCGGCGACGGATTCCGCGACCTTTTTTTCTTGTTTTCTTCCTTCCCACCCCTCTCACGCCACTCTTTCTCGCTCACACTCACACTCACGCACTCACTCACTTACGGAGACGCCGCCGCTCGTGCGGCACGCCGCCCCACATGATCACCATCTACGCACACACACGGACACGACAACACACACCACGCAACATACACACGCAACGCACGACACACGCACACGCGAACTGCCGCCACCACTGTTCAAATCCGCGACCGCGCCATCGCCCATCCTCTGCTCACTATACCCACACGCCCACACATGACGACACACACACACACACTGACGGTAACACCGCCGCACACACACGCGAATGGTGGCAGCACACCCACGCCAACGATACACACACGCAAAGCGACGGTGGCACGCGCTGCCCCTTTCAGCGCCGTCGCCGCCTGCCGTCTCCCATCTCCCGTCTCGGTTCTCTCTCTCACGTCTACTGCCACACTCACAATCACAAACTCACGCACACACATATACACAAACTCACGCACACACATATACACATGAAACATATACATATAATACACCTAAATGAAATGGAGTGTGAAAGTGTAAACCTTTGTGTTTTTTGTTGAGGTCATAGAAATGAATTGATTTGTGGAGGCTAGGGTTCAAATGGGAGGAGATGAGCTCATATAGTGTAGGGTTTGGTGGTCCAATGGGCTTCTTTTGGGCTTTTTCAAACGAAAGCCCATTAGACAAAATTATTTTTACGGCTCAACGTCCGATCTTAAAGATTATAAATTAATAATTAAACATTAACATGATATTATTGATATAATGATTTATAAATATATGTATAAATCATATTCAATTATTATATTATATATAATAATTTTCGTAATCGCTTAAATGAAATAAATTCTTTTGTTGGAATTTAAAAATTTCTTTCATCGGGCACGAATCATTTAAATTCTAAGTTCGAAAGTCCTTCTAATCTTATTAAGAAAGACGGGATATGACATCCCTCCATCCTTATAAAAATTTCGTCCTCGAAATTACATACCTTGGTAATCTAGATCGGGATACTTAGATTTCATTTTGTCCTCAAGTTCCCATGTGGCCTCCTCCATACCGTGATGGTTCCACTTCACTTTAACGAGAACAATTTGTTTGTTCCGCAAAACTTGGACTTTTCTATCCAAAATTTGGACAGGTCTTTCTTCATAACTTAAGTCCTGGGCTAAGACTACTTCATCGTGTTTAATTACGTGTTTCGGATCAAACACGTATTTTCTTAATTGCGAGACATGAAACACATTGTGCACGTCTCCAATGCTTGGTGGCAAAGCCAACCTATAGGCTACAAGGCCTATTCTGTCTAGGATCTCAAAAGGTCCTATATAGCGGGGTCGTAACTTTCCTCTCTTTCCAAAACGTATTACCCCCTTTGAAGGAGATACCTTAAGAAAAACTCGATCCCCGACATTGAATTCTAAGTCGGACCGGCGTTTGTCGGCGTAAGACTTTTGTCTGTCCTGAGCTTCTTTGATTCTTTGCTTAATGTGATCGACTTTCTCGACCATCTGCTGTACTAGGTCGGGACCTAACAGGCTTCCTTTCTCCCACCTCGTCCCAATAAAGAGGTGATCTACATTTTCGACCATACAATGCCTCATATGGGGCCATCCCAATCGTCGCCTGGTAACTATTGTTATAGGCAAATTCCACTAGCGGGAGTAAGTCTTCCCAACTTCCACCCTTGTCAGAGACTAGAGTTCGTAACATATCTTCTAAAATTTGAATCGTTCTTTCTGATTGGCCATCGGTCTGAGGATGAAAAGCTGTGCTGAAATTCAGCTGGGTTCCCATGGCTCCTTGCAAACTCTTCCAAAAACGCGATGTGAATCTTGAATCTCGATCAGACGTAATAGATACAGGTACTCCATGAAGGCGTACTATCTCCTTAACGTATAATTTTGCAAGCTTCTCCAAACCAAACGTCATCTGGATCGGTAGGAAATGCTACCGACTTTGATAGACGGTCCACTATGACCCAAATGGCGATATTCGCCGAATCGACTTTGGTAGCTTACCACAAAGTCCATGTTGATATGTTCCCACCTCCATTCCGCACGTGTGGGGTTGTAACATCCCATACGGTCTCGTGCTGACGCTTAACTTGGCGACAAGCCAAACATCGCTCAACAAAAGAGGCTACATCTCTTTTCATTCCTTCCACCGTAACATTTTCTTCAAATCTTGGTACATTTTGTACTTCCGGATGCGAAGATATGGAGTATCATGAGCTTCGCTCATGATCTCGTTCTCGAGTTCTTCCTTGTACAGCACACGCCTTTCACCAAACATCAAAGCATTGTCTTTTGCTTCCGTGAATCCTTTTGTTTTGTTCGTTCTCGCGGCGAGACGCATCTTTTCCAGGAACCAATCTCCTCTTTGTGCATCAATGATCCTTCCTCGTAGGTCGGGTGTGTACGTGAGACTAGCTATACAAGTCGATCTCGTCTTTGGAGGATGAACTATTTCTAAACCGAGCGTGGCGAAGTCGTGAATCGATTCTCTCGTTGGGTAATTAAATACCCTAGCTTTGCCTTAGTCTTTCGATCGAGGGCATCCGCCACAACGCTTTTCGTGATGGTAGGCGATAGTACGATCGTAATCCTTTACTAATTCGAGCCATCTTCGCTGTCTCATATTCAGATCCTTCTGCTCGAAAAAGTACTTCAAACTCTTATGATCTGTGAAGATTTCACACTTAACTCCATAAAGGTGGTGTCTCCAAATCTTCAAAGCATGCACGATCGCAGTTTAACTCTAAGTCATGAGTCGGATAATTCAACTCATGTGGCTTCAATTGACGAGATGCGTATGCTATCACCTTCCGGTTTTGCATTAGTACACAACCCAATCCCAACTTTGAGGCATCCGTGTAAACAACGAATCCTTCATTCTCCTCTGGGATTGCTAACACTGGAGCAGTGGTTAGCTTGGTCTTGAGCTCTTGAAAACTCTTTTCACAGTCTTCGGTCCAAGTATACTTGGTCCTTTTCTTAAAAGTTGTGTCATCGCCTAGCCAATTTTGAGAACCCTTCAATGAATCGTCGTAGTATCCCGCCAAACCGAGAAAACTTCGATCTCATTGGCGTTTGATGGTGTCCTCCATCCTTCGACGGCTTCCACCTTAGCAGATCTACTTTGATTCCCTCGGTGACACGATGTGTCCGAGGAACATCACTTCCTTAACCAAAATTCACACTTCTGAATTTGGCGTATAATTTTTCGTTTCGCAAAATCTCGAGTACAACACGCAAGTGCTCTTCATGTTGTTCATCGGTCTTAGAGTAGATGAGAATATCATCGATAAACACTAAGACAAAACTATCGAGATACTGATGGAATACTCTATTCATCAGATCCATAAAAACAGCTGGGGCGTTTGTCAACCCAAACGGCATTACTGTGAACTCGTAATGTCCGTAACGTGTTCTAAACGCTGTTTTAGGAATATCTTCCCTTCTCATTTTGAGCTGATGGTATCCAGACCTTAGGTCTATCTTGGAAAATACTCCAGCTCCTTTCAGTTGGTCGAACAAGTCGTCTATCCTGGGGAGAGGATATCTATTCTTAATAGTGAGCTTGTTCAATTCTCTGTAATCGATACACATCCTTAATGTTCCGTCTTCTTCTTCGACGAATAGGACCGGTGCTCCCCATGGCGATACACTAGGTTGTATGAAACCTAGGTCCAACGACTCCGCAATGAATCTTTAATTCTTGTAATTCGGTGGGGCCATCCTATACGGTGTTGACATCGGAGCTGCTCCGGTTCTAAGTCGACAGAATTCTAATTGCCGATCCGTGGCATACCCGGCAATTCTTCTGGAAAAACATCTTCGTACTCTCGAACCACTGGAACTTCTCCAATTGTCTTCTCCACCTCTGGTTTTGTTGTCAAGCTGACGAGAATTGCATAGCAACCTCCTTTCTTCATAATCTTGGTGGCTTTCATGGCAGATATCACTGGTACTCCTTTTCCCATTCTTATCCCATGAAAATTCGTCCCTTCCTTTCCAAGGGTCTGGAAGGAGATCTTTCTTTCGTTACACAAGATTGTGGCATTGACTTTGGTGAGCCAATCCATTCCTAAGATGATGTCAAATTCTATCATAGAGATGACATATAAGTCTGCCCTAAATTCTTCAGCACCTATGTTCAATTCTAAGTTCGAAACAATATATTCAAGCAGACATCTTTCTCCACCTGGTGTGCTAATCACTAAAGCTTCACTAGATGGTTCAGGAGTTAAGTCTAAAGCCTTACAAGCAACATGTGAAATGAAAGAGTGTGATGCCCTCAGATCAAACAAAGCTATAATGTATACCAACACGCTGACCATACATCGGGTTTCCTCGTGCTCGGCGACTTGCTTCGGTTTAAAGCGTAGGCCTCGCGCTTTGTGGTTGTCCTTGGTTTCCTCCGGGGCCGTGGATTTGCCTTTGTTGATTTCGTGGTTTGGTGTTGGGGTGCTTTCCCATTTTCTTTGGACATTTGGAGCAAATGTCCAATTTCTCATAGCTATAACAAGCATTTGCCCCTTCGACATTTGCCTAGGTGGAATTTCTGGCATTCCGGGCAAGGTGTTCGGCCCATCATTGGAGGTGGATTTTGATTCTGATTCCAGGGTTTCTTCCCATTTCCGAAGTTTCCCCCATTACCCTCATTCCATTTTCTTTTCCCCTTGCCATTGTCTTGAAATGGCGCATGTACAGCCTGTAGAGGAGCTTTTCCTTTCTCTCTCGGCATAAGTGACTCGATGGTAAGAGCCCCGCCGTTGTGCGTGCATATGTAAGATCACCTTGACTTGCTAGGGAAATCGCTATCTCGTGACGTAATCCGTTTCTGAACTTCTCAGCGCGTTTTGCATCAGTGTCCACCAGATGTGGAGCATACCTTGACAGTTGGTTGAAAGCTCTGTCATATTCAGTGACTGTTCCAATTCTACGCTTGATTCCGTAACTCGCTCGCTTTTTCCGACGGTAGCATCCTCGGTATGTACTTCTCATATAATTGATCTTGAATTCTTCCCATGTGAGGTCATCGAGTTCCTCTTCATCATGGTGCGTCTCACCGACTCCCACCAAGTCGCTTCTTCCACGGTGGTAGGTGGCGCACTTCACTTTTCCCTATCTTCACATCGGATATAGTTGAAAATCCGCTCTACAGCTCGTATCCATTTCTCAAGATCCATCGGATCACCTAGTCCATCGAACGTCGGAGGTTTCTCTCATGAACTTTTCTTCATTAAACGGTCCGGTGTTACTTGTGGATTAGGTTCTTGATGAACAAAACCTCTTCCTTGTACACGACCACGTCCTCGTCCTCGCCCCTCGCCCCTCGCCCCTCGTCCTCGACCCCTACCATTCCCTTCGTGCGTCTCATGCCATCTCCTATTGGTGCGCCTTCCATTCCGAAAGATAACACCTATATGAGAAACTAATCATAACCATAATGGTATAACTCAAGTGAATCCTCAATCTTTCCATGTTACTTCTATGTTCAAGCGCTTCTATGTGAAACCGTGAACTAGTTCTTTCTAAGTTGTTATAGCGAGGCTATCACGACTTACGCTTTCATAATGATCCTTGAGTACACAAACAGTTCGTGAGAGAACCCATAACTTATTCCGATCATTTTAGGACATGAATCCAAAAATATCGTCATCAAACATTTTCCTTTTTGTGAAACCTATTGTCATGTAAGTTCCAAAAGTCTCATGCATGATCGAAAAGATTTGAAAATCCAATTCGACAATCAATTTCATTTGGGTCGTTAAGGGTTCGGGTTGTCCCTAACACGACATTGAACGTAGCTATCTGAGTACAATGACTCACAATAACAATGTGAAAGCAATTAGACAATTCACAAATCATCACATGAAAATAACTTGTAATCCACATGGAAACATTCATCAATGACGTACATACTTTCATAATCTCACTTTGAAACATTTAAATCATACCTTTATTGATCAGTTGGCGTGACGGTGAGCTGAGAGTCACTGAGATTACAAGAAATCTAGAGGTACTATTCTAGACTCGACATGAAAAGATTTTGGACGGTCGAGACACGAAAGAAAACTTATGCTCGATACCACTGTCACGCCCGGTTTCTAGAATATAAACTAAGCTCAGAATCGGCGGTATGACGAATAAAAATAATAGAAAATGTGAAGTAAATGAGTTGACTCGAATGATCGAGACAATAAACCCTTAGAATTTGGGAATAGCTTCCTAAATGAAAATGGAAGACATCAAGGATGTAATCCAATCAAAACAATATTTATCATCGGGATCACAAGTTTAGTTTCGTGCTTCTAATGGCCAAATGCGCCGAATGCTAAACATCAAAGATTCGAGTCTAAGCTCATCAAAGGTACAATTCAAGTCATAGACAAAGAGAAAATAAAATTAGAGTTAATTCATCACGGAAGTCTAAATGCGGAAATAATCCGTCAAAATACGGAGTGAACTCAAATCTCTCGCCCGTCGTCGCCCATTGATCAACCCGAAAACATTTGAAAATATTTGGGCTAAGTACTAATGTACTCGGTGGGCATGCATTTTCATAAACATTTCATAAACCGTAAAAGCGCTTTATCCGATCATGATAACATGACTTAGAAGGTTTTAAAAGAGAAACCACTTCTAAGCATGCAAAATATTTCATTCATTTGGGCCCATTGTCACGACTCTTCATTACTCGCTTTGATCCGGACCTCTAGCCACCGTCGGATCACATTCTCCCATTATTGTCATCGGGACGAACTTGGACAATCCATGATGTACTTCGGAACGTATCCAGACAAGCACCATAATAACATGACGTACTCCGGAACACATCCAGACAAGCACCCTTATAACGCCTCATTACTTGGTTAGTGCCCGATGGAGATCAACCCACCGAAACAACTAACGGGTACACAATTCTCAATTAACGTGTTAGGTTTAAAAGAGAATCTCGATCGATACATTTACGAGCCTTAAACAGAGTAGAGCGCACAAAAACATTTTATTGGATAAACAGTTTGCATTTCATGAAGTATCAGAGCATATAACTCAATTATACTTTTGTAAAGTAAGCCCACCTCGATAGGACAAAGCCTGAAGAATCACTATAGTACGCGTCTCGGGAAAGCAGCGCTAATCCCCTTGATTGATAAAACCTACAAGAAGCACTAATCTTAATAGGTCTTGAAAAGCTAGCCTTAAGTTCAAGTAAATGAGGATACTAGCTTATGATTCGTTAAGCCCGAGTTTTCAAAATATAATTAAATTTGAAAACTAATTTATATCGGCTAAGGCACCAACAATACCCTTGCTCGACTTTTCGTTTAAAAAGAAATTAATTTCATAATCTTCTTTTGTTAAATACTTTTTACAAAAAGTATAACATACTTGAAATACATACTAAGTTCGTATATATTAAGGAATCTCGCTTAATATAACACATAATATAATTATCAAATTATGCACTTGTCTAACATAATTTAATTTATTTAATCATCATAGCTAAGTTAATTTCATTAAACGAAATTAATTACATTAATTAAGTAAGTCATAATTATAAATTAAAGGTAATTTAAACTTGAACTTAACCTTAACTTAATCAATTAATTAATTAAACTTAATAGTAATTAATTAATTAATTAATTAACTTACCATAATTAAATAATTTAAACTTATATTTAAGTTTAAGTTAATTATTTAATTAATAAGACTTAATATAATTTAATTAATTAAGTCTTAAAGTTAAATCATATTTATTTAATTGATTAAAGTCTAAGGATTTAATTAATTAAAGCAAGTCAAAATAATTAATTAAATTAAAGCTCAATCATTAATTAAATCTAAGTCCAACTATTATTATTAACTAAAGTCCAACTATTTAATTAATCCAAGCCCACATTTTATTTAATTCTGGGCCCAACAGATTTAAACCATTCAGCCCTTAATTTAAAAAAAAAGGGATCAGCCCATTTCTTTTATCCTTCTCGGCCCAAAATCAATTTTACAAGGGCCCAACATTTTAATTTGGAAGAGCCCAATACATAAAATTAAAAAGAGCCCAATACATAAAATTAAAAAGAGCCCAATACATAAAATTAAAAAGAGCCCAATTCAATACTCATTTAATTAAAACAAACAAGCCCAGCCCATCACCTACAAAACCCTAAACCTAACTCACCCTATTTTCCTGCCGCTTTCAAGCGGCCGATCGTCGTCACGCGGCGACCGGATTCCGGCGACCCTTTTTTTTTCTTGTTTTCTCTTCCTTCCCACCCCCTCTCACGTCACTCTCTTTCTCGTTCACACACTCACACTCACGCACTCACTCACTTACGGAGACGTCGCCGCCGTTCAGGCCGGGCACGTCGCCGGCCGGCGGTCAGCCATCTACGCACACACACAGACACACGACAACACACACCACGCAACATACACACGCAACGCACGCACACGCACACACGCGAACTGTCGTCACCACTGTTCGAAATCCGGCGACCTCGCGCCATCAGCCATCCCCCCCCCGTTCACTATACCCACACACGCCCACACATGACGACACACACACACACCGACGGTAACACCGCCAAGACACACCCGCGAATGGTGGCAAGACACCCACGCCAACGATACACACACGCAAAGCGGCGGTGGCACTTGCCGCCGCTTTCAGCCGCCGCCGCCTGCCGCCTCCCATCTCCCGCCCTCGCCTTCTCTCACGCTCATCGCCACACTCACAATCACAAACTCACGCACACATATACACAAACTCACGCACACATATACACATGAAACATATACATATAATACACCTAAATGAAATGGGTGTGAAAGTGTAAACCTTTGTGTTTTTGTTGAGGTCAGCAGGAAATGAATTGATTTGTGGAGGCTAGGGTTCAAATGGGGAGATGAGCTCATATAGTGTAGGGTTTGGTGGTCCAATGGGCTTCTTTTGGGCTTTTTTCAAACGAAAGCCCATTAGACAAAATTATTTTTACGGCTCAACGTCCGATCTTAAAGATTATAAATTAATAATTAAACATTAACATGATATTATTGATATAATGATTTATAAATATATGTATAAATCATATTCAATTATTATATTATATATAATAATTTTCGTAATCGCTTAAATGAAATAAATTCTTTGTTGGAATTTAAAATTTCTTTCATCGGCACGAATCATTTAAATTCTAAGTTCGAAAGTCCTTCTAATCTTATTAAGAAAGACGGGATATGACATCGACGAATTAATTTCTCCATTGCTGATCGCCCAATATTAACAAGCAATGACAGAGGCAGAAATTTGAGGGTGTGCCAAAAATATTTGAGAACAAATTGATTTTTTTTCTTGAGATCTACGGATACAACCTCTTCTTCCTTAAGACGGCACCTCAGACATTCCATTACTCTGAAAGTCAACCCCAAACTGAAGCTTTATACTCATGAACTTGTGATAATAAAAATATGATTAACACTTATATTTTTAAAATAAGTCTCATATATTCAATCAATCTATATTTTCATTGCTCTATCATCAATAATATTTTTAAGGGCTTAAAATGAAAATTCAAATGATTTAGATGCCTTGCCATTTGTTGTTAGAATAATTTTATCATAATCATTTTAAAAATTGAATTAATCATATTAATTAACATATAAAGTATTATTATTTGTATATATATTTTATTTTATAGAAAAAATGCACAAAGTAGAGAGAAACAATAAATTATAGAAAAAAAGGAAAGAAAGGATAAATTACAGAAAAAGAAAAGAAAAGAAAAAAACAGAAGAGAGAGAGAGAGAAACAACAAATAACAGAAAAAAATGGAAAGAAATGATAAATTACGAGAAAGAAAGAAAAAGAGAGGAAAGGAAGAGAGAAAAACAACCGATTACAAAAAAAATAAAAGAAAAGGAAAACATAGGAGCAACTAAAAAGTGCAAATGCAAGGACTTGAACCTATGTCCATGGGGTGAAAATAACATCATAACCACCTAATCTACAACAAACTTTTAAACATATTATTAACAAGCATATATACTACATTTTTGCAAAATAGTTAGTAATACGATAATTTTTCTATTGCATTCGTGTTCGCGTAGATCGTGTCGTTTCGTGATAATTCGTTGATATTTATATATATTTAATATTAATTTAATTATGACTTTATATATTTTTTTTTTTTATTAATTTATTTTCTAATTTTGATTTGAATTTGTCGTTTCAGATATGTTAACACGAAAAAAATCGTGCCATATTCGTGTTCTTGTCGTGCTCGTGTCGTCAGTATATTTTGTGTCGTGTTCGTGTTCATGTCGGAAAGATCCTTAATTGGTCATATTCGTGTTTGGTCTTATCGTGTCGTGTTGTTATCGTGTGGACATGATAACGACTGACACGCTGTATAATTGTCACTCTATTGTTAACTAGATGTATTTTCAAATTTAGTTCATGCATAAATTTTCTTAGTTTGGTAGCTTATAAATAATCTTTGATTTGTAGAGAAATTAATGCAGACTTGAATAATTGATCATTTGATTATAGAATAGAGTTGTCATTCACAACCCCCCATCAAATAGATATGCACTTCACAAGTACAATATATATAGTTGATTAACTATATAATCATGTCATCATACAAATATATACATGAACTGCAAGATAAACCCCTATTCTCTAATCCTATACAAATATTTTTAATCAGCTCTGTTCCACTTCTCTTCTAATTTCCACACAAAACTTCGTTCTATACAAATGTTCACAGCGTATTATTGATCAAGCCATAGATGGTAACAAGAGCCATGATAAGAGCTTGATCAGCATTGGGTTCCACCATTAATGTCAGCACATCTTTTCCCAGTGGAATTCCTTCTGATGATTGCTTTTGAACAGCCTGCACAAACACAAACGCAGACATAAATATAACATACCAGCAATTTTCAACTAGGTTTCCAAAACGTAGGATAAATATATCGCAACACATATTCTCTGAGCTATGTCAAAATATTTCTTCATCTTATGATCTTGAGTCGAGATTAGCATGTCCGAAAAATTTAGGGTATGCAAGAATCGAATCAAATCAAAAAACCGACCGAACCGATTGGTTTTGATCGGTTCGGCTCGGTTTTGAGAAAATCGGTTTTCAGTCGGTTCAAATTTTCAATTAAAATCGATTTTCGGTTTTATATTTTAGGTTCGGTCGGTAATCGAACCGAACCGAAAATATTACTTTTATATATTTATACATTTTATATAATAATTAATTAATATTTTAATTAAATAATTAGGATTAAAATATGTTTATTTAAAAAAGATATATATAATATATGTTTTGGTTCGTTTTTTTGGTCAGACCGAAACCAATCGGTTTTTTCGGTTCGGTTCAAAAAAAAGTTCAGTTCGATTTTCGGTTCGACAGACCGATGCACACCCCTACCAAAAATCACAAAGAAATGTCCAATTCACGACGAAAATTAAGTATAAAATACAAATATAAGTAAAAGGGTACGTAATTACCTCAGCCAGAAGCTGGCCTGAAAAATCTATAATCTTGAGTGAAGGTTTCCCTTCCAATCCTATGATTCTGTAATAACTTGTACTATTTTCGTCAGAATTAAGAATAACTCTGCATGAAATTTCTCTGCCAAAAATTGTGTGATTTCTTTTCAATCGAAACCATGGCTTCTCCGTGTCACCCTTTGAGTGTTTAAAACCTTCCCAACAACCAAAAATTCGTAGTTTCTGCAAAAAATAATTAAACAATACAAATTATCCAATCATTCAACTTTTTTCGGTTGAGTATGAATGAATATTTATGCAAAACCTACCTTTTATATATAGAGAACAATGTTTGGCCACTGGAATCCATGAGAAAGACTTTACTGCTGCATTTTGCTGATAATTATCGACTCGAAAAACAACTTCGCCTCTTGAATTAAAGACAGTGCAACCATTTCCATGGAACACCAGAGATTTCATCCACACTGTAAATATTTTCTCTCTGATGAAGAATTTCTACTAAGATTAACTGATCTATTCGGATGTATTTTCGTCATTTTGGGAAAGACAGAAGCTCGGCTTCTTCAATAATATGAAGGATGGTGTGATATATATAAAACTGTCACAAAAGGCAAGTATTTATGTAAATTATGTTTGAGACATGGATGAATTATAGTCTATATATACATGCATGTACAGGCGTAATCCACAGTGAACAAGGAAATAATCATAAACCATTGAATAAGTGGTAATGTTTCACTCAATCCTAATCAGAACTTATCTATCCAAAAATTATTGGAAACGATAATTGGTTAATTTAATGCAGTTTTGATTATTAAATTTTACATTTGCTTTAGTAGGTAGCACTTGTTCGATAAACCAGCGGAGAGTGAGACATAAAATTAGTCGTAAACCAGCAATTATCTACAGAGCGGCAGCAATTTCGTTTCATGTGATTAGACAATATAAGAAAATTTGATGATGATAATGTTTTATTCTTTTATGCAAGTAGTTGCATGTTTCATTCTTATATTGTACTTTTGTTGTAATTCAAATGATTATCCAATAATCTATATCAAGCCAATGTTGACTTAAATAGTTATTGTACTACTTTTTTGAGTAATAAAACTAAAGACATTTGTATTGAACGTCATGAGTGACAAACATTACTAATGATCGTCCAAAATAATTCCATTGCAGAAGTTTATAAGTATTAATTTGAAAAAATAAAATAAAAAAATGAAACCTTATTTGTTTATTTATATGTACGATAAATTATTATAAGCTAAATGGTACACACGAGAAATCGTACAAACAAAATTTCTTTTAGGGAAAAAACGATAGTTTTCAAAACTACCCATATACAATATCTCTAGGGAAAAGGAAAAAGATGAATTTATTGGTGTGTTTTTTTTTTAAAATTAAAAGGTGCACAACAATTTGACAAAGGAATTTATTTGCATTGTTCTCTTTTAAAATTAAAAGGTGATTTAACTCTTGGAAGTGTTGACTTTGTGCCATCGCGTCAATGCATGGATCTGTGTCGGGCACAATATGATTATGAATATTCTAATTGTCAAAGAGGTATGTATCATCTTTAACTATTCATGAAAGATAATGCAGGTCATATCCCATTACTTGATTAACTGGAATACTTATCAACTTAGGCTGTTAATAATCAAGATTAGTGGCTTGCTGATAGTGATCCCAATAATAACCATGTTAATGTATTACCCCACTTCCCGGTTAGTTATTAGCTTAGGCCAACAATAATCCAACTCAAATTAGGCACATACCTAATTTTTCAGGAGAAATTTATTGCTTTTATCCCATCTCTGGCCATACACACAAGACACCTACGCATACAAAGAGGAAGGAAATTAGAGCACCACGGGTTTAGCTTGGTTGGTAAGAGATAGTAGATTTGGAACAATGACCAATGATCGAATCATAAAAGCCGCAGTTTGGAGTTTCACTCTCTTTAGGGTGGCTGCTTGTGGGTCTTAGGCAAAGTTCTCTTTACTTAACCGTTGAGTTCTGGTGATTTACCCCTCATAATCTCATAGGGATGGAGTGTAGGGTTCCCGAGAGAGAGCTTCTCCTTTGAAACAAGAAAGGAAATTAGAGTTGCAACTTAAGAAAAAATGATTTTAATTGTAATGTATTTGGATGAGATAGAACAAAATTATTGGTTATAGTTGGTTTGCTTAATATCACTACAGTAGTCTGTACACAGGCGGATCCATTAAGGGCTGTACCGGGCTCTAGCTCAAAGAAGACCCAAACTTTTTTCCGTCATGTATTATACTAAGCAATTCAAAATTAAGCGGGTCAAAATAATTAAAAAAAATTGTTATTGTTGGGTTTTTATATTTTTGACTCATGAGAAAAGTTCATGAGCCCATGAGAAGGTTATAAGAGTAAAGGGTCAGCCACCATTTTTAAGGGAGAAATTGGAGCAGCCAAAATAGAAAAAAAAGAGCGGTCAACAGAAAAATTGTAGCCTTTTTCTCCTCTCGGATTCTCAACATGCAGCTTTAGAAAATTTCGTTTCTGTAGATTGATCCGTTAGATCACCATGATTTTTGGACGAAGCTTCACAGATCCGGGCCAACGTTTTGGACGGTGGAGATCGGATTTTGAGGTTTGAAGGTCGGGTTTCATCGATCCGAATGTAAGAGAATTTCGGTGATATTTTCTTGATTTTTGCTCGATTTTGATTCTATACATCTTGATGTGCTTATTTCGAGTGTATGATATTTTATATGCCTCTAGTATAATCTAGAGAAGATTATATCTTGCTCCATTATTGATGATAGTGGATTTAAACGGCTCTATTATTCTCGTGGTTTTTCCTCTCTTTCGTTTTGAGAGGTTTTCACGCTAAAAATTTTGTCTCCTTATTGTTGCGTGCTCACTGTTTTGAGCGACGTGTATTGGTGCTTTTAGAATACCCTATTTGTCGCATCCTCAAATGTTCATACAGTCGGAAAAATTAGCCAAACAAATGTGTCATATTCTTCCTCAAAGACCTGCATCGCTCAAGTGTTTGTTGATGTTGCTCTCGCTCATTCAAGTGTCAAAGTTCAAGTTCAATCATGATCAAGTTTTGTCGATGGTTTGGTCGATGGATTCCTAAAGTTTACGCTAAAGAATGGTTTATATTGAATGAAATTGTATTAAAATATAGATATAACTCAATTATTGATGGATTTTGTGCATTAAAATCTGCAAGACAACTTATGAAAACATAGAAATATTTTAGCTTTTATGATATTTAATATGTCGAAATACTTATTTTTCAAACCCACCTCATCATCAACTTCTAGATCCGCCCCAGTCTATACATATATTATGCCAAAGTTGGAATAACCTTGATACATGTCAACTTCTAGTAAAAATTTCCCGCTCGTCATCGGTTGCCATATTCTAATGCAATCTATGGGAAAACGATCCCATTATATCCCCACTTTAACTGCAGAACATTACCTCAAAAAGTATTAGAATATTCAATATATATATATATATATATATATAAATTCATGTTCACACAAATGACTGTCTTATGCAAGGATAATGTGTCGTAGATTACTCAAAAAAAATCCAAGACTAATTTTGTCCATCCAATCTAATTTAATTAGTGATTGGATTTTTTATTTTATGCATGTCTACGGTTGTTAGATCAAGGTTTTTACTATTTTTAATTATTTTTAAATAACAAGGGGAACCCCGTTGTCTGCAAAAAAAATTTTGCATATGTGTTGTACTTTGAGCATGCTATTTGTTGAGTCAAGTTCCATGATATTGATGGATTTATGGATCTATCAGAAAAAAGAGGATAACCATGAACTTTTATCATGACTATTGTATGTGATACCCATAAGACCTTATGTATGTATTTTGTACATGGACTGGTTGTTAGGGAATGTTACTGTGAACAACTTTTCCTTCTCGCATCATATTTTTTTTGAAAATCGGATGTTATATATTTAAGTCGGGATGGGGAGAAACCCTAGTTATTACATTTAGCGATTTATGAATTCCTAGAGTTGTGGGACCGTATCTAAGCTTAAAAGTTATTATGTAGGAACCATGTAAAGTGAGATTTGTAATCGGAGTTTGCGAGGATACCTAGGTTGGAACTAGGAATCTTTTAAAGGTTAAAGTTGGCGGTGGTGGTGATGTACGAGGCCGAGAAATGGTTGTTGGTATTCTTCTAAAGATGAAATGATTTACTTCCACTGCCATATTTTCACTTAGTGAAAACTATCCTATGATTATATTAAAATTTTCTAGATTATTTAAACATTAACTCCTTTTGCCTTCACTTCCATAGTGATTGTTCTAGCATATACCATATGTTTATATGAAATGTTATTTGTGGTCTCAAACCTTGAATTTGATCCTATTTGGGAGAATATCAATGTTATTTGGTCATACTTGTTATTTTTCGTTGACGACGATATTTTTATTAAAGAGGTGTTGCTCGACTTTATGGGCACACCATCAATTTATTTAAGAAAGCCTAATAATCCTGTCACTTAGCACATTCTTTTTCTCCCAAAAAATTGGGGTGTGACATCAACAGACCATTCGGTTGATTTTTTTTCCAAAATCTATGTCAGATGAGAATGAAATCAAGTGAATTAATTTAGACATGGGTATGTTTTAGGGTTAATTGCCTAATGCACAATATTTTGTCCATTTTGGTTTTGCACATGAACTTTAATTTTTTCTCTAAATACACAAACTTTGGTTCGACGGAGTAGTTAAATAAGAAGAAAATTATAATGAAGGTATAGTTTATGTAATTAGAATTTTCTTTTGAAATTTTGTGTGTAAAACCAGATACTGGCAAAAATTTATGTGTTGATTTAGTACAATAGTTTTATTTGACATATTCATGAGGGAAAATGATTGAGACGTAACTTCTGAAAGAAGGTGAGAATGAATCTCGCTCTAAGATTTACCTTTTTAAAGAAATAAAGAACAAAAAGAAAATCTCAATGTAAGAGTTTTATCTAGCCTTAAACAACAAATATTATCGTATAGTGAAAACCCACCTCCCATTCTTTGGACAAAGCTAATAGTAATAGTAGTCAACAAAGCCCACCAAAGCCCATAACATTTCGAGGGGAATCTATGGAGAAATATTTCATGAATATGTGGAGTTTCTAATTTTTATAAAAAAACATTAACAACAAATACAATACATGTGACAATGCAGACATTCTAATAAAATTATAAAAATGATGTGTCACAACTCGCATGCATTATGTTAAAATATATGCAAACTGTTACTTTTAAGGCTCGAGTCATATTCATCAAATTCAATAACAAACTATTGTATTACATCTATACTTGTATTATAATAATTGGTGATCACAACTCTTACAAAATCTCATCCCAAAACTCATCAAATCAATCTTAAATAATGATCTTATCGATTTTTAAATTAATCATCTAGTTATTTTATTTTATTTTATTTTCAAGTGTAACCAACTAATTGAATGAAGACTGTTTCCTTTGGCCTCGTCCGGCACTCAAAAAGAGCTTCGACAATCAATATTCTATAAAGGATTGTTTACTTTTCATGATTAACATTTTGAAGAATTAACTATTTGATGAATTAAATGTGTGATAAGATAATTTTTATCTATCAATCATTTGTTTACTACAAATGATTATGAATGATTGAAATTGGGATAAATAATTTTTCCTTTATTTGGAGAATTATTTCAATCCTACCTATATTGGTTGGATTAAATTAAATGAAGAACAATTCAAATGATTAAAATAATCTCGGACTTTGGGATATCTTCAAATATTAATATTTAAAAGTAAACACTTAATTATGTTGGATTAATTTTATCTATCCAACCTAATCATGCAAAGTAAACACCATCTAAAAGAAGAGTTACACATATTGTAAGAAATTAATTTGTAATATATAAGGAAATGAAGATTAATTAGTATTAAACAAGCCCTGCATCGGCGGATTTAATTCGAAATTTCGGCTCGATACATTTAATAGTTTTTCTGAAATATATTGCTATAAAATTCATTTATCTCTAATTAATTCATGGTCCGTCGACTCATTTGATAGTTCAATTGCTGTGAGGATTTTATCATGTTTCGTCACATAATATTTTATTTTAGGTTTATTGGTATATAAATATACCAACTTTGAGCCAATTTTGATTTTTTTCAATGAACTTTAAAAATTATCACAAAATACACAAACTTAATGACTTTAATGATTTTACCACAATTTCAAATTTAAGCCAAATTAAATCTGACTTGACATCTCAAAAATTTACAATAGACAAAACGGTCAGTGATATAAACGACATCGTAGAGAGAGGATATCGATTGTTTTGATCTCAACTAAAACCAGACGATGCAACAAACGAGAATACTTGATTTTTGTAATGAGGGTTGACGTGATGAATCCTATAAATCAAAAATCTGATTTATTTTAATGGAACAACGATGTTTTATGTCCTCTCTTTACGATGCCGTTTATATCACTAACCATCTAATCTATAGTAAATTTTTGAGATGCCAAGTCAGATCTAATTTGGTCTGAATTTGAAATCGTGATAAAATTACTAAAGTCATTAACTTTATGTATTTTGTGATAATTTTTAAAATTCTTGGAAAAAAACAAAATTTACCCAAAATTTGTGTATTTATGCACAATAAGTTAATAACCCTTTATTTTATGATCGATTTCTTTTAGTTTGTTTCTCATTGTTCATTGGTTTTGCAGCAGGAATCTACTCTGATTTTTTTTAAGAGATGAATCTACACTGAAATTGATAACTACGTCTCTTAGTTGCACCTATAAGCTTTGCATTGCCCAACTTCTGGTATTCTCGTTAAACTGTCAATTAAATGGAGGTATGGCTAACTAAATTGTACTCACTTTGGGTGGGAAAATTAAAAAAAAAAATCAGTTAAAAGCATGAATATGTAACTTTGCCGTTTCTCCCAACTACTTGTATTAAATAGAATATTTTTAGCTAACACTCCATTTCCAATTCGTCTTTTTAATTGCTCAGTCGTACCGTACGTCTTTTTCCAATTAAATACTTGTTACTTTTATATTAATTAAAGCGATATTTACTTGGAATGATAAATTGGATGGATAAAAATAATTCAAATTAATCAATTTTTCTATTTTGATGGATTAATGATGAATGGATTAATTTTGAATTTTTTAAATCATTTTATCCTATAATTTACCCAATTATATATTTTATCAATCTATTTTATCTTGAAAACTAAAAGTCTCCTAATTTTATAAAATTAATACTTAATATCGTTTCTTCAAAAGTACATTTTTTGGCAGAACATGTCACGCCCCGATTTCTAGAAATGACGGAAGCTCGTAAATCGAGGCGCGACGAATGAAAATAAGGGAAAAATATGAAGTAAATAAGTTGACTCGAATGGTCAAGACAAATAAACCCTTAGAATTTGGGAATAGCTTCCTAAATGAAAATGGAAGACATCGAATGATGTAATCCAATCAAAACAATATTTATCCTCAGGATCACAAGTTTAGTTTCGTGCTTCTGATAGCATGTACACATCAACAATACTAACATCAATGATTTAGAGTCTAAGCTCAATCAAAAGATATAATTCAAGTCATAGACAAGAAGGGAAAATAAAATTAGAGTTAATTCATCAGCGGAAGTCTAAATGAAGAAATAATCCGTCAAAATACGGAGTGAACTCAAATCTCTCTGCGTCGGTACCATTGATCAACCCGAAAACATTTGGAAAATATTTGGGCTAAGTACTAATGTACTCGTTGGGCATGCATTTTCATAAACATTTCATAAATTCGTAAAATCGGTTTATCCAATCATGATAACATAACTTAGAAGGTTTTAAAGAGAAACCACTTCTAAGCATGCAAAAATATTTCATTCATTTGGGCCCATTGTCACGACTCTTACATTACTCGCTTTGATCCGGGACCTCTAGCCACCGTCGGATCACATTCTCCCATTATTGTCATCGGGGCGAACTTGGGACAATCCATGATGTACTTCGGAACGTATCCAGACAAGCACCATAATAACACGACGTACTCCGGAACACATCCAGACAAGCACCCTTATAACGCCTCATTACTTGGTTAGTGCCCGATGGAGATCAACCCACCGAAACAACTAACAGTGTACACAATTCTCAATTAACGTGTTAGGTTTAAAAGAGAATCTCGATCGATACATTTACGAGCCTTAAACAGAGTAGAGCGCACAAAAACATTTTATTGGATAAACAGTTTGCATTTCATGAAATATCAGAGCATATAACTCAAATATACTTTTGTAAAGTAAGCCCACCTTGATAGGACAAAGCCTGAAGAATTTCACTATAGTACGCGTCTCGGGAAAGCAACGCTAATCCCCTTGATCGTCAAAACCTACAAGAAGCACTAATCTTAATAGGTCTCGAAAAGCTAGCCTTAAGTTCAAGTAAATGAGGATACTAGCTTATGATTCGTTAAGCCCGGGTTTTCAAAATGTAATTAAATTTGAAAACTAATTTATCTCGGCTAAGGCACCAACAATACCCTTGCTCGACTTTTCGTTTAAAAACGAATTAAATTTCATAATCTTCCTTTGTTAAATACTTTTTACAAAAGTATAATACAATTAAAATGCATACAAAATCATATATATTAAGGACTCTCGCTTAATATAACACACAATAAAATTATCAAATTATGCACTTGTTTAACATAATTTAATTTATTTAATCATCATAACTTAATTAATTTCATTAAAAGAAATTAATTACATTAATTAAGTAAGTCATAATCATAAATTAAAGATAATTTAAACTTGAACTTAACCTTAACTTAATCAATTAATTAATTAAACTTAATAGTAATTAATTAATTAATTAACTTACCATAATTAAATAATTTAAACTTATATTTAAGTTTAAGTTAATTATTTAATTAATAAGACTTAATATAATTTAATTAATTAAGTCTTAAAGTTAAACCTTATTTATTTAATTAATTAAAGTCTAAGGATTTAATTAATTAAAACAAGTTAAGTAATTAATTAAATTAAAGCTCAATCATTAATTAAATCTAAGCCCAATTATTATTTAATTAACTAAGGTCCAATTATTAAAAAGAATTTACTGGAGCCCAACTAATTTAATGAAATCAGCCCACTCATTTAAATAAAATCTATAACCCAACACTTGAATTAAAATGAAAACCAGGCCCAACTATTTAAATAAATAGGAACAGCCCATTTATTAATTAAAAGAGTCAGCCCATTTAATTAAAACAAGGCCCAACTTGATTTAAATTTCTACCAAAACAAAGATGCCCATAATCTTTATTATTCCTTGGGCCCAACACTTTGAATTAAATAGAACCAATTTAATATAAAAAAAGGAGCCCAACCCATTTTAATTAAAATCAGCCCATTATACTTCACAACCCTAAACCTAAATCGTAAATTTTCCGTACCAGATTTCGCCATTGTCACGGCCAAAATTCCGCGACCCATTTTTTCTTTTCTTTTCATTTCTTCTCTCTTCTCACCTTTGTTCTCTCGTCCTCTCGCTCACACACACTCACACGCGCGTAGGGCGCCGTCGCCGCCTCCATCGTCGGTCGGCGGCGGCGACCGCCACGGCCCTCCCTTCTCACGGTCGAACGCACGCACACACGCCACCACACACCACGCAACACACACACACGCGACGGCGATACGCCGCCACACACACATGCTCACGACAGTGTTTGCTCGACCGCGCAGTGTACCGCCGGCGCCCGCCGCCGCCTCCGCCTCTCTCTCTCCTCTCGGCACTCACACCACCCATACATACACGAACGCACACACACACACACGAACGTGCACACACACACAAACGCACAACATTGAGGAGACGCCGGCGCCGCTACCGCGACGTCCGGCCAGCCACGTCTCCGTTGACGAGTCACGCACGCCGCGCAACCTCAGCTCCCTCACTTCTCGTCCGTCTGCCAAACATACACACACATACACGGACGCACGCACAGCCACATTCCACGCGACACACACACACGCACGCGGCGGCGCTTGCCAACCGCCGCCGACCTCTCTCCCCTCTCTCTCTCTCTCATTCTTATATCCCTTCAGAAAACGAACATAACCCCCTTCATCTTTCATTTCAAACACAACAATATACATATACATATATGTTTAGACATGTTAAAGAATGGGGGATTCAAGGTTTCACCTTTGTAGATCCTCTTGCAAGAATGAGTGAAAATCTAAAAATGGGGCTAAGGTTCAAGAATGAGAAGGGATGATTTTATATAGTAGGGTTTGGTTTGTGTTTGGCTTTACCTTTGGGCTTTGTAAACTAAAGTCCATTAAACGATTTATTCTCACGGCTTCAAATTCGATCCTAAAGGCGATGAATTAATAATTTAAACGTTGACATGATATTATTGATATAATGATTTATATATAAATATATATATATATATATAAAATCGTACTCGATTATTATATTATATATAAAATTATCATTATCAATTTATGAAATAAATCTTTTGTTGGAATTTAAAAATTTCTTTCGTCGGGCACGAATCATCTTATAATTCTAAGTTCGAAAGTCCTTCTAATCTTATTAAGAAAGACGGGATATGACAGAACATGGCTTATGTATGGCTAATTAGATACTCCCTCCATTCTTTTTTAAGTATTTTATTAGTATTTTTTCTTGTTTTATATTAAGTGTCTTAATTTGTAGTGTGAGAATAAAATTATGATATATTTTCTATTTATCCTTATTTAATACTCTTTGAATTTGATAATTAATTGTATAAATATATTTATTATGATAGTTAATGAGGTTACAGATGTAAATTTATTTATTTTTCTGATTTGTATGATTTGATGATAAATAATACTTAAAAAAGAATGAAGGAAGTAGTTATGAAGAAGGGAAAGGGGAAAGTACAATAAATGTGATTTGTTCCACCCTCTGAGAGCTCGTATACTAGCCTCAATAATAATAAATATTTAATTATGGATGCAGCTGGACCACCCCATTTACGTTGGCATCTTCCTTTTCTTTATTTTATTTTCCTTCTAAAATAAGATTTGTTTACCTCACTTGGAGACTATTTTTAGTTCTTGTTCATGAGAGAATGAGATAAATAAAGTAATAAGTAAATTATGTATATGTATTATGACATGGTTTTCTCCAAATTTTTTAAAATATATCTTTACTTAATTACATGTGTTGCACTAAAAAACTTGGGATTCGAACCTGGTGATACACTCATACAACGAAGGGATATATTTACCATAAATCTTCGTGATCGAAAGACCGAAAATGATTCTCTCATTCTTATTTTAAATAAGATTTTTATTTGAAACTTATTCGTGTGATATATAAACAAATATATACATAGAATCGATATAATGCACATCGTATACATATGTTTTTGTGTTATCTTGTTTCGTGTTTGCCTTAAAATAATCCAAATGCACAATCTACCTTGTTAAATTATCATAAAGTATTATAGCGTGTACTAATTAATATTTTTGCTATTATAAATCGTAAATCGTTATTATTATTATTATTATTATTATTATTATTATTATTATTATTATTATTATTATTATTATTATTATTATTATTATTATTAGTTGTGCAACGCATTTGAATGGAAGTTCCAGTATTCCTGATTTGATATTCAAATGCATTTCTTATTTAGCGCTGGCCATCATTCTAAATTGAGCCACACAGGATTATGACGAAGTTTGTATGATAAAAAAAATACATGAATTTAATTGGTCCAACTTTTATAGAGCAATGATCTTGATGATGTTTAATTACATATAGAAATATATATAATTTAATGTTTTCAGGTCAACATAAATTGAAATTTTTTTATATAGAAATTTAATTCAAGGCGACTGCCGCACTAGCCCTGTCCAAAATTTGATTCTCATAGTTTTCATCAAAATACAAAAATAGTACGGAGTAGAAATCAATTAAATGTGAGTAGGTACTCATGCATTTAAAGGCACATGATGAAGCTGTTATGATAGTACAATGGCTTACACGTATAGGGTTGGAATAGTCACAAACGTTATACATATTAGAACTTGCAATTTTCGACACGATAAGAGAACACGATAATAACATGCACGAAATTAACGGGTTAGTGTTCAGCCTTATAGTGTTCGTGTCCTTATCGTGTCGACACGATAAGGACACGAAATCGTGTTCGTGTCGGATCCGTGTCGTGTTCGTGTAACCCGATAATTTTCGTGTTGTATTCGTGTTCGTGTCGGATCGTGTCGTTTTCGTATAATTCGATAATATTTATATATATTTAATATTAATTTAATTATATTTTATATATTTTTATTTTTATTTATTTATTTATTTTCTAATTTTGATTTAAAATTATTGTTTCGTGTCGTGTCGTGTCAACACGAAAAAAATCGTGTCATATTCGTGTTCGTGTCGTGTCCGTGTCAGTACATTTTGTGTCGTGTTCGTGTTCGTATCGGACAGATCCTTAACGGGTCGTGTTCGTATTTGGCATTATCAGGTCGTGTCGTTATCGTGTCGACACGATAACGATCCGACACGCACGAATTGTCAGCCCTAATACATATCACATAAACCTTCTAGGCTTCTACCAACAATTATTATCTTCAAAACCTTCTATGGTCAGCATAATGGTTAAGATGGGTTTTTGTGATCGAAAGATCACAAATTCGAACCTCGTCAAACGTCTCTATGAGTTTGAACATGTTACATCTGGTTTTTCAAATATGATTTACCTGTCCTTTGTAGTTTGCAGGCTATTGCACATGAATTTGAGATTTACCCAGTGCGCACCGTAAGTAACGACTACGGGTTCCCCATGACACCAAAAAAGAAAAAGAAAAAAAAAAGATGATCATAACATTGTCTCTATTTGGAACGAATTTCTATTCCAAGTTATGATCAATTGATGTATCTATCTTATAATTTAAGCATGTATAATGTGGAAGGTGACAATCTATAAGGTTTACAATTGAAAATATATACCATCCATCTATATAATCTCAGGCTGAGTCACGTTAGGTCGGGCGCATAAGTTAGAAATTAGTTTTGGACAATTGCTTCTATTAATCCAAAGTTATTAGGATATCATGAAAGTTGATTTTAATTAAAATATAAGAAAATATCTTATGTTTGATGGTTTCATCAATTATGAAGTGATCATATATTTTATTTTCTTATTTTTTATCAATTAAATCTAAATTTAAAGGTCGTGTTATGGTGGACTCGAATCTACATTAACCACTAGACCAACACATGCACACATGTTTTTTATTTCTTATTAACGCTATCATGTTTGTCATACGATATTATTGGAAAAAGGTGTACGAGCGATGCAGACTTGCGGACGTGTTACAACTCAAGCGAAATGTAGAAGTAGAAGATCAAAACTAACAATGAATTTGAAAAGAAGAAAAAGCGAATAGAAAATTACGGATAACCGTAATCTAATGCCGAGTCGAGAGTCCTCTTCCGCAAGACGAGATACGCCCGATAGTGCTCTCGGTTACGGCGTATCGTCTCCAAAGATAAAGCGACAAACGCGTCTCGAAAGTGGCGACCGCAGACCAACGAGCTCCGTGAACCGGACGGAGGCGAGGACAAAGCTTGGACACGAGCTAAGTATGCGAGAGAGTTTGAAATCTTTGGAATGCGGTTGTGATGAGGGTGCTAATCTGCCGGAGACATGTCCTATTTATAGGCGTCGTCCCCGTGGGGAGCATCTTTGAGTCAACACCGCATTGATGTCGGGTGTTCTGAGTTATGTCCCTATTGAGTGCGCGACGGTTTCGGAGACAACGTGGCACGTTTCCGCAGAGCCATCATGTCGGGCGTTACGGCGGTTACGACGAATCGGACAACGCTATGCGTCGTGTTCGTTGGACGTATCCGGGCGTCTCTTCAAGCGGCGAGCCCAACGGATTGGGCCACACGAGTTGGGCCTCGGACCAACTCCATCTTTGGGCTCGATCAAACGTTGATCCAAAATGTAAGGGCAATGGGCCACGGAACCAGGCCCACAAGCAAGCCCACCGAACAGCCCAAAGAAACCCCAAAGACCACCCAAAGACCAATTGCCAAGATCCAAGATCCAAGATCCAAGATCCACGATCCACGGACTACGGACCACGGACCACGGACCACGAACCGAACCGAACCGAGGCGGGCCGGGCGGGCGGGCTGCGGCAGCGGGCGCGGCCGAGGCGGGCGGCGGCGGGCGGCCGGCGGGCGGCGGCGGCGGCGGCGGCGTGTCTGTGCGTGGGCTTTTCACCCATCACTTGTGCACATAATTATACTAAGTGTTCAATGAACCACTTATATAGACAATTAATGAAGGTACATTAATCAATGTGAGATAAGGATTAATTAATCCATGCTTATCCCTTAATCACATAACTACATGTTTAAGTGACAAACTTTGATCCATTATTTCTCACTCACCGAAATCGGATTTGAGAATGTGAATACACCACGATCATCTACTCGGAACGTAGATCGATCCTATGCCATTTAATTTCACAAAATTAAACGTTACATCACTCAAAATCTTGGTCAAAGTAGCTTCGCAACTTGACCACATATATAATAAACATATATATATATCGTGATTTCCAACAATCCCCACATGAGTGGAAATAGCCATATGCATGTATGCGAACACTCGATCCTCAAGAGATGTTAAAATATTTGGACAGTGGTTTATGACCTTGAACCTTCCATAGTTAGTACCATCGAGTACACAGCGGATTAGTGGACACGATGCCTTGAACTATTCCCCACAACGCGTAATCGAGACAATGGTATTAACACTTTAACACCTCAACCTCATCCGTTCTCACGTTTGATTCCATTTTGGCCATGGACATCCACTTTGGATTCATAAGTGTTTTGTTTGAAGCGCCCCACTTCGCACTTACATAGGTGATTCTTTACCAGTATCTTGCCATACTCAACCTCCCCGAGGTATCTTAGGAATCATTAAGAGTCAACGACTCAACCTCACCACTAGCAAGTTTTTCAACACTCGTTTGCTTTATAGGAATGACTAACTCGAGTGTTTATACACGAACTCCTATAGCTTAGTTCTCCCATTGAACCAAGTTCTTGGGATCTCCAATCATCATGGTTGGGTTACCACTATGATTGTTCTTAAGATGTGGATTTTAATCCCATTCCCCAAGAACTTGATCATTTGATCCTGCTCAACCCTTTGGTTAATCGGATCGCAGATTATCTATTGACTTTACATAGTCAATTGATATAACCCACTGAGATCAAATGCCTCACGGTATTATGTCGCCGACGATATGTCGAGACTTACCATTATACAAACTACTTTTCGCTCTTCCAATAGCGCTTGGCTATCACGGTGAATCATCACCGGTGGTATGGGTTTAGACCAACATGGAATATCTTCCAAAAATTACGAGCCACTCGGGCCTCACCAACTTTATCCAAAGCTATGAATTTCGATTCCATGGTGGATCGGGCTATACACGTCTGTTTCGTGGATCTCCAAGAAACAAGACCTCCCCAATCGTGAACACGCACCCACTTGTAGAAAGTGAATCTTCGTGTCGATATCCATTGGCATCACAAGCATCTTCAAGTCTTGGGGATATCTCGTGAAATGCCCATGATTTAGAGTATACTTCAGTACCTCAAAACTCTCACTAGAGCCTTCCAATGCTCCTTGCTTGGATTGCTCGTGTAACGACTCAATTTGTTCACAGCGTAAGCTATGTCGGGTCGGGTGCAATTTGTAAGATACATCAAACATCCGATGACCTTAGCATAGTCTTCTTGTCCAACGTGTTCACCTGTTCTTACTCAGTGAACATTGAGCTCCAATGGGGTCTTAGGTAAACTATCAAACGCGTTGAATTTCTTAAGCACTTTCTCGACGTAGTGAGATTGTGTCAAGATAATTCCGTCGATCTTCTTAGAATCTTGATTCCAAGAATCACATCACTAATCCCATATCTTTCATGTCAAAATTTCTTTTAACATGCGCTTTGTGTCATTAATGACTTGAGTATTGCTACCATGATCAACATGTCATCTACATACGGACACACTATAACATAACCATTATCAGTGTTCTTAACGTAGACACATTTGTCACACTCGTTGATCTTGAAACCATTTGCCAACATTATATTATCAAATTTCAAGTGCCATTGCAACGGCGCTTGTTTCAAACCATATAGAGACTTCACGAGTTTGCATACCTTACCTCTCGACCGGTACTACAAACCCTTCGGGTTGCTCTATATATACCTCATCCTCGAGGTCACTGTTCAATAACGCAGTCTTAACGTCCATTTGATGAATCTCAAGATTGCGCAGCAAAGAATTGCGAGAAGCACCGAATAGACGTAATCCTCGTCACGGTG
Organism: Salvia rosmarinus; assembly: GCA_036937905.1. NCBI lineage: Eukaryota > Viridiplantae > Streptophyta > Magnoliopsida > Lamiales > Lamiaceae > Salvia > Salvia rosmarinus. The sequence continues at coordinate 55,721,829 of CM072821.1, read as the reverse complement.
AATAGGTATCAAGAAATCGTACCCTCTCTTTGTTTAAACCCTTCGACAACCAAACGGACCTTATACTTTTCAATTGATCCATCGCTTGTACTTTCTTTTAAGGATCCATTTGCATCCTAAGGGCTTACAACCTTCCGCAAATCTACCAAGACCCAAGTGTGGTTTTGCGAATAGAATCAATCTCACTTTGAGCGACCTCTCGCGAGCATCCCGTCTGGCCGAGCATAGGCTACTTTGATCGACGTTGGTTCTTCGTCCAACATGAACGCAATATAGTCGGGACAAAATCCTTTGGCGCTCGACTTCATCGCCTCGTCTCGGTTCGAACCCTCCGGATCGGACCTCGATCGCTTATGCGATATCGGTTCTTCCTCCAAAGGTTTAGAACTCGAAGCTTCACCATCGACTCTATTGCTAGAGCGGCTTCACTCTTATCCTTTTCTTTACTGAGGATAAACACTTTCAAAGAATATAGCATTCCTTGATTCAATCGTCGTCCCCACGGTCATATCCGGTACCTCGACTGTGGATCGAAACGATAGCGCTGTTGTTCGGTGCATACCCAATAAAGATACAATCGATTGTTTTAGGTCCAATTGTAACTTGTTTGGGAAGAGCACCTCAACCTTCGCCAAACACCCCACACTTTGAGATATTTGACGATGGCTTTCTTCCTTTCCACAACTCGTAGAGAGTGACATCCTTACTCTTGAGTGGAATTTTGTTCGAGTATGTAGTTGGTCGTCAAAGCGACTTCCCCCAAGTTCAGGGCAACCTGAACTAATCAACAAAGCATTCATCATCTCCTTAAGTGTTCGATTTTCGTTCAAAGAACGCTTATTAGACCGAGGTGAATAAGGGCTGTCGTTTGATGTATTATACCACTTTCATTGCATAATGCCTCAAACGGAGCTACATATTCTCCCTCTATCACTTGAGCGGTCTTAATTCGACGACTTAGTTGATTCTCGGCTTCGTTCTTGAAGTTTTAAAAGCTTCAATAGCCTCGTCTTTACTTTTAGAAGGTAAAGATAGCAATATCTTGTACAGTCATCAATAAACGTGATGAAATACTTTTTACCACCTCTAGTTTGTACAAACTTTAAATCACACACATCAGTGTGAATAAGTTCTAGAGGCTTAGTGCTCCGTTCTACCGAATGAAACGGTAACTTAGCCATTTTGGCCTCCACACAAACCTCACATTTCGTTTGTGTATTAACTTCATTTAACTTTAGTAAATCTAAATTTACTAATCTTTTATTGCATTTAGATTAACATGTCACGATCTACAATGCCATAAATCGAGCACTCGGTCAAGTAAGAGAAGTAGATGCATTTTCATTAATAGCAATCTTGGGTACAGTAGCGACAATCATTACATTCAATTTGAAAAGACCCCAAGAAGATAACCCCTACCAAGGAACTTCCCAAACTTAGTCAAGACAAACTTGTCCGACTCAAAACTAGTCTAAACCCTTGTTAACTAGAATAGAGCCCGACACCAAATTCTTGCGGATGTCCGGACATGCAAAGACATCCTTCAACGTGATCTCAATGCCGGGACGACATCTTGAGCACCACATCACCAACTCCGGCAACCTCGGATGAAGCTTGGTTCCCCATGTTGAGCTTCCTCCTCAACAAAGCTTGTAGGTGGAGAAACGCATCTTTTCGGGCGCAGACGCGTGCTGTAGATTCTTGATGTCGATGAACCATCCACCTTGATTCTCGGCGTGGTTGACTTCTTCGGTCACCACAAGCAGCCAAGTCATCCTTGTCCCATTTGTCAAGTCATTCTCGACAACATTGGTAACTTGTTTAGCCTTCTTATTCTTTCGCTTACGACGGTCCTTACTCGTGTGGCCATGCTTGCCATTAATGTATGATCCCCGTCAAATTTACGGGCAACCACCTTCCTTCGCTTTGTCTTTGACATTGGGACGAACACGTTTGTTGGAGGGACCGCCTCCAACAGTTGGCTTTAGCATCGATCAAGCCTTCGCTTTTAAATCTTGTTTCTTCACGCCGACTCGATGCGCGGTTTGACGATCAAGTCTTCAGTGTCATATCCTTTCGCTTGGCTTAAGGTAGACCTCAAGTCTCTCCACCTGTGGGTAGCTTCTCAATCGTAGCAACGACAAAGCCGTCCAAAGCAATGTGCCCTTCGGCTTGAACCTCGTGTACAATGAGTTGAAACTCTTGCACTTGGTCCATGATCGGTCGAGAATCGACCATCTTGTAGTCCAAATATTGGCTACAATGAACTTCTTAGCACCGCATCATCACTACGGTGCTTCTTTTCTAGCGCATCCCACATACATTTGGATGTCGTTACAACAAGATATACACTATACAAACTATCTTCTAAACTACCAAGTATAAAGTTTTACAAAGATAGTCGCCGGCGCCCGATTATCATATGCCGCTCGGACGTGAAAGTCCGTTACGACCCGATGCGGCGGGCTCATCTTCCACCAAGAAGTTGGCGAAGCCCAACGTCGTGGTAGAACAACATCTTTGCTGCCATCTCTTGAAGTCGGATCCTCCAAACTTTGGCGGCTTCGGTGACGGCATCATCCTCGCGGTATGAGCAGCGCCGAGATCGATCCCAAACCGGATCCACCAACACCACTGAAGTGTCTTGGAACATGGAACTCGAATGAGAACCACCGGTGTTAGATCCCATGGATCCAACAGTCGACCCACTGAAAAGTGCAGTCGTCGAACCAAAGGAACCACTAAAAGTGGAACCAATTGTTGAACCACTAAAAGTGGAACCAACAGTCGACCCAAAGGGTCCCATGGTTGACCCCGAAGGCATCGAACCAAACATGACCGAAGCCATTGTGCCAGAATTGGTTGCAGAATTGGCGGCAGCAGCAGAGGCGGCGGCGGCGGCGGCGGCAGCGGAGGCGAGTCGGTGGCAGGTACGGTCGACATCTCCAAGCAAAGGTATTAAGTTTCGAACGTTTTTAAGTTTATTAAGAGTCTGAACTCCTTGGCAAGTGCTATCTCGTCTTGCGATTGTTGGAAAAAGGTATACGAGCGATGCAGACTTCAGGGCGTGTTACAACTCGAAAGAAATGTAAGTAGAAGATCAAAACTAACAATGAATTTGAAAAGAAGAAAAGCGAATAGAAAATTACGGATAACCGTAATCTAATGCCGAGTCGAGGAGTCCTCTTCCGCAAGACGAGATCGCCCGATAGTGCTCTCGGTTCGGCGTATCGTCTCCAAAGATAAAGCGACAAACGCCTCGAAAGTGGCAAAGACCGCAGACCAACGAGCTCCGTGAACCGGGCGGGCGAGGACAAAGCTTGGACACGAGCTAAGTATGCGAGAGTTTGGAATCCGGAATGCGATTGTGATAGGGTGCTAATCTTTGGGGAGACATGTCCTATTTATAAGCGTCGTCCCCTGGGAAAGATCTTTGAGTCAACACCGCATTGATGTCGGGTGTTACGGAGTTATGTCCCCTATTGAGTGCGCGGCGGTTTCGGAGACAACGTGAGCACGTTTCCGCAGAGCCATCATGTCGGGCGTTATCAAGCGGCCACGACGAATCCGGACAACGCGTGCGTCGTGTTCATTGGACGATCCGGACGTCTCTTCAAGTGCAGCGCAGCCCAACGGATTGGGCCACGAGTTGAGCCTCGGACCAACTCCATCTTTGGGCTCGATCAAGCGTTGATCCAAAATGCGGCGATGGGCCACGGAACCGAGGCCGAGCGAGCCCAAAGAACGGCCCAAAGACCAATTGCCAAGATCCAAGATCCAAGATCCACGATCCACGATCCACGATCCACGGACCACGGACCACGGACCCGAACCGAACGAACCGAACCGAACCGGAGCCGGGCCGGGCGGGCCGCGCGCGGCGGGCAGCGGCGCATGGCGCTGGCGCGGCGCGGGGGCGGGCGGCGGCGGCCGGGCCGGCGGGCGGCGGCGGCGGCGCGCGCCGCAAGACGGACCAGGCCGACCACGGAACCGGGCCGAGCGGAGGCGGGCGGGCGGGCGGCGGCGGCGGCAGCGGCGTGTGTGCTTGGCGTGGGCTTTCCACCCATCACTTGTGCACATAATTATACTAAGTGTTCAATGAACCACTTATATAGACAATTAATGAAGGTACATTAATCAATGTGGGATAAGGATTAATTAATCCATGCTTATCCCTTAATCACATAACTCCATGTTTAAGTGACAAACTTTGATCCATTATTTCTCACTCACCGAAATTGAATTTGAGAATGTGAATACACCACGATCATCTACTCGGAACGTAGATCGATCCTATGCCGCTTAATTTCACAAAATTAAACGTTACGTCACTCAAAATCTTGGTCAAAGTAGCTTCCTGGCAACTTGACCACATATATGATAAACATATATATATAAGCGTGATTTCCAACAGATATTATGTTATTACTGAAATTGTTGTTAGTTTTAGATTTTGACGATGGCACTTATAGTTAATTATTGATTAGTAGCTAATTAGAAATTAATAAAGGCTTAATAATCTACAATTAGATTTATTAATCCACCATTAAAGTTAGTTAACCAAATTAAAGCTTATATTATCAAAATTTTACTACCCATTATTAAGATTCAATAATTAACTTAATTAAACATTAATTAAATTAATTAATTGAAATAATAAATAAAATCCATGGCCTCACCGTGTGAATATCCGCATGAGAGTGCAGCCCAATTAGCATTGGATTGGAGGGTTTTTGTGATCACAGTCAATTGACATAATTATCAAAGAACTTTATGCGAAAATCATTTTAAAAAAATTTTACAATATAAATTGGAAGTTAGAAATGTAGCCAAGGATCACATTCCACCCCACATTTGCACCTATTTATCATTTTTACAATGATAATTTCCTTAATTTTGTTACAATTACACTAAACCTTAATTACACAGATGAATTTACTTTAATTTGCGTGTATTGAAAACTAATCAACCAGTAGATAAGTTTTCGATTTCTTTGGTGGAAGTTGCAACTTCCTGAAGATTTTGGTTTAATTGAACAAATACAAAATGAATAAAATCTTGAAATGCACTTCTAACATCTGCGACGACAGCCTTACCAGAAAAAGTAAAAAAAAAAAACTTCAACTGCAATTATAATTATATTCGGTATAAAATATATTCACCCATTAATCATTCCTAGGATACACTTTTAGTTCTTCTGTGCTATATTCAAGGAAATGAGTGTACGTAGTATTTCCCACTTTCACTTGCCATATAATTATTGTAAGCATTTACATAAAATACTTTGTTTAGCCTAAAATATAGTGTAAACGTGTACTGAATTGCCAAAAAAAGAGTATTGGTATGAGAATGGCGTCATCTGCAGGCCAAGAAAACTTGACCTAAAAATTCAAATATTTAAAGTGGGATACTTGTAAATTAATTTTTGGGTCCTAAATTTATTAGTTAAATTCTGAATGGGACAGCATAACAACCACTTCAAAGTTTTCAGAGGTAAGGTATGCCGCTTTATTTAAAACATCACAAAAACTCATGTATATATATTCATACGTTTGCTCTTAATAAAAGTATAATTTTATATTGAAGAAAAATATCATTTATTTTTTATACTGTAATTCGAAGGTATCATTTATATTAAAGAAAAGTATCATTTGTACTGAAGAAAAATATCATTGTCTGTATGTGCAGAGGTCCGCACAGGAGAAACACCTCTTAAAATATATGATGTTTTACCATGATATATATGTTTCAGTGAGAATGTTTATATGTGTAAGAAATAATAATGTATCATAACCATAGATCAAGCCCAAAATTTACGATCTGACTTAAATTGAAATTAATTGATGATGTCAGCTATTATTTATTGTGATTTACGGATAAGATATAAAAAATAAAACTAAAAATAAATATATCATCATCCCATAAATCTCGTCATTTTCCTTAATTATAGGGATTCATCCACCTCTTCCAAATCTTCACAAAATATACCACATATTGAATAAATTTGTTGCACATATATAGTGAAAATATTGCATTATTCGTGGAATTAAATGTTGTAGGTTTTTTTTTATATTGAAGGTGGAATGTTGATTGTTGCAAGCATAAGACAATATGTAGCATATTTATAACATATACCGTGCTCAATTTATTCTTGCACAAACTAGATTACAATAAATCTCCAAAATCAAGGAAAGAAATTACTAATATAAATTTTAATTAATCCAACGAATTTAAAATGTAGTATATGTAGTTATGAACTGCAGCACAATTATCCATTGATTTATTAAAATCAATTACTTAGATTTATTCTTTTTTTATATATAAATAATTTCATTCTTATCTATATATCATCTACCAGAGTATGTATAAAACAAGAATATGTGGACATACGCATTAGTCAATTAATCGGTTGGTCAAACCCTTTTCGTATGCATGCATGTTCAAATTTGTGTTAGGTAATAAGTGTATCTTAATAAGTCAGCAAATATATATCACATATTAATATGATAAGTGATAGTAATTTCTGGATAAATAGTTTGAATATTGGTGCCAATTAAGATTTATATTAAGACATGTGCGTGTATCCGGATGTAATGTGCATATCCACCTCAATTAGAGTTCATTAATTCTTAGTTAGGATTTATCAATCTTCAATTAGAATTTATTAATTTTAATTAGGATAAATACATCATACATTTAGATGCATATGAAATGTGCCTCAGATTTTGATTAATTTTCAGCTTTGAAATTAAAATTTATTTTGAATTTCATGACTTCTTACTATACTTTCATATGTTAAATATCATTATTGGTTTGCAAAATTCTAGACATCCTCTATAAAATTTTAAAAGTGACTACTCCATATGAGCTATATTTAACTTATTATATATTTTTAGTTGATTGATTATTTTCATCGCGATAAGCATTGTTGTGTCCTCAATTTTTATGATACTATGAAGAATATTTTCAACTTTGACGAGATTTTGTAAAACATTTCGATACATTTTAAAATGTACTCAACTTAAATTTATACATTTAAATGTCCCAAACTTTAACGAGATTTTAAAAAGTCCGATATAATTTGATAATGTGAATATTGAGTCACCTCCCGAATTTTCGCGTGGATTGTAGCTTAAATTAGCGAAATTTCTTTTTCCACCTCACCATAAAAGACATCATTTCGCATGGCTAAATATGAAAAGTGATGACATTTATATATATATATATATATATATATATAGGGAGGTTAACGTAAAACCATTCTTATTGTGCGACGTGAGGCCGAATATGCTATGAAAGTAAATGAATATCACTGAAAGTTAATGAATAAAAAAAATAGAATTTTCGCCTCATGGGATTCGAACCCGGTGAAAATTCAATTTTGGATTCATTAACTTTCGCAGTATTCATTAACTTTCATAGCATATTCATTTTGTTTCGTAGTTCTTAGTTCGTTAAAATTGGTTCTTATTTGAACCAAACTCTATATATATATATATATATATATAGTACCCAAGCCCGAGGTAGTATGTAGTACTCAATCTCATTCATTCATCTTATAGATCATACGGTGGAGATTTTTTTTGGGTTTTTAAACTTAATTTCGCTAATTTTGCTACAGTAAAGTTAGATTAGTAATTTGATTTGTTAAATGATACAGAAAATAAATCATGCATATAATTGAACACAATTATGCATATAAATGAAGACAAAGATGCATATAGTTGAACACAAACATGCATGTATGTTAGAAGTGCTCACCTCCGTCCAATGTACGCTTGCACACTCCCCAACGCTCGTTGGCCAATGTGCATGTTTTTGTTTTAATATATGCATTATTACGTTATTATATTCATGAATGTGATTTGTCTGCATGTTTGTGTTTTTTGACTAATATGCAGATTTATGTTTTCTTATATGCATGTTAGTATTTTATATTTCCATGTTTGTGTTTCGTGGTCAACATGCATGTTATGTTTATTTATATGCATGAGTGTGTTTTGTTATATGTATGAATATGCTTTTCGACAACAAAACTCTATCCCATCATTCTCCTTCAGTTCTGCCACCTTATTCTACGACTACTAATGAATTTCGTCAGGAACCACCGCCATAGCCACCATCTCTTTCGACCATCAATCTTCTATCAAATTTTTCTTCTTATTTTTCCTCAAAATCACTCAATTTTCTTTTCAAAATCATCATATTCTTCTTTTTCTCTCTCAAAATCTAATGTCTGTTGTCGTCATTGCCGTCGTCGTAGTTGCTACCCACATAGTTATATCAATTCGGTGTCGTCGGAGAAGAGGAGGAGGATAAGAAGAATCACATATTAGATAAGAACTAGAACTAATCCCGACCCTAAACAATAGCAGATCGTATGGCCAATAAATTTTGTTGCACAAAATCAAAAAATTTCCTAAAATTGATGATTTCAGTCGGTTATTTAAGTATAGGGTTGGTTTGTTTGCATAAGAAAAGTTATTTATTTGCACAAGAATTTCATATGTGTGCACAAGGATAATAAATATCAGTATATCGTGATTTTGTATGTATGCACAAGAATTTCGTATGTGTGCGCAAGAATTTTCTCCGGAAGGCAGGAACATTTCGTCCATCATCCCAAAAGCTCTCAAAGGACAACATGTCGTATGGTATAACTGCACATATGTTCTATCCAGAGACATGATGTTGCATTCAGACGAGCCTGCACTTCATCACATGAGACTGAAAATCCCAGCTCCAAAAAGGACAATGGGATAGTGATCTAGGAATGTGTGAAAAGAAATGGGACACAACGACCAACTCCAGTTGGTAAAGGAAATAAGCCTCTTTAGGAGGAGGAGGAGAAGAAGGAGGCTGAGACTTAAGAAGATGAGTCCATAGAGTAGTCTTCCCTGAAAAGAAAAATGAGGACTGTTGCTGAATTAGCCAGGACCCTATTGTTCTATGAACCTGAGCCTCAGCCAGAATCCTCACCAGCCCATTCCCATACATATTTCCCAGCCCACACCACCTCCTCAGACTCTAGTCCACTAGAGACCATCTCATCTTCTCCACAAGATCCTAACCCCCACAGCCTATGCTGACTCACCCTTACCCCAGCATTTATCTTAGAATTTCTTACATCAGTCTGACATTCTCCCAATTTCATTCACCTTAGCAACTAGTCCAATCTACCCACTCTATCGAGTCATACGAATGATTCATATAGATCAACCCATGCACCCAACTGGTCTCTCGCATGACTATTCTAAAAAATTCTTTCACTTAGAAAGCCCATTTTTTTCTTCTCGCAACTTTCCCAATCTTAGAAACCTTTCTGACTTAGGCTGTTCGACTCCACATCTTTTTACAAGTGAAGACGACTCATTTTTATCAACTTGATGACCGATAAATGGAGTCCCGGAGAAATACTTTGAGGAAGAGGTCGAGCTCGAGAACTTGTGTGCTTCTTCCGATGGTCCCTGTGGATTTTCTTGGTGTATGGGGGATACACCGGTTAAGGTAAATTAATTTTTTTTCGATTAACACAAGATGGACCTTCGCTATCGGTAGATGTCGATTAATCAAGTCGATTCGGTTCACAGTATCGATCATGATGATCAGTTCAAGTACGTTGAGTCTTTTACTAAGTGATATCAGTTAGCAAACTTGCTGAGTGCTGAGATAGCTTGTCAATTGGACTGGTAACTGATATGTGTGTGGAATGTGGTGGTTATATTTTTGTTTTTACTGAAAACTTAAACAGATAAATATACTTAGTCAGTTTTCAGTTTATCTCTTCAATATCAAACTGATACTGATAGAGTGTTTCAAAACAGTATGACGTGATGTGCGTGTTGTTGATGTACAGTTCAATAATATTAAAGGAAAGACGATACTAAAAATCAAGAACTGAATATTTAGAACACTTAGTTTTTACGTGGTTCGGAGAGATCAGCTCCTACATCTACGGATTGATAATACAGTCAATCTACTACTCGAGATTAAGTCTTATTTACGGGTATAAGAGTAAACCTAGACACTGAAATTCACCTTATCAAGATCAGGCCTTACTTGGCGATCTTCATATGCTTGTCGGTGCTAGGAAATCTCGATTGCTTATGGGTGCAATGACCTAACTTCTTACTTACAGTGCAAGATAACCAAGCTATCAAAGAACTAACACTTCGTTGTTTACTTGCTCAACTTCTACTTCAACTTTGGAGGTTTTGAGTAGAGAGATTTCCAACTAAAATTTGAGTTGTCACAAGCGACAGCTCAAAATTTTTACACTTGAGATAATACAAGAATGTATTATAGAATATAAGGAAGTGTATACTGAAATCCTAAGCTAATAATTATATTTGAGCTTTGAGGATTTATTGATAACGCTTTGGGATTTACCATGAGACGATTTTGTTCAGGCCCATTCTCCTTCAATTCGATTTTCGATCCGTTTGTACCCACGAACTCGTATCAAGATAAATTTCATTCCTATCATGATTATTCTCCTTAAATTTGTCCTCGTTCTTATGAAAATCTACTCAAATAACAAGCTAGAAATAAATCAATATATAATAGGATTAGTGAAATTTAGTGCCACCTCATTTTCATATCCTATGTGGCACAACTATAATCCTCCATTTTAATTATCTAAATTTCTATTTAATGACTTTTAAATTCTAATTTTAATCATACTAAAATTATCTTATCCCACATTGATTTCTAATCATACTCCACCAATTGAAAAACCTATATATATACTTAGAATCAATGTATGTTTTTCATCATGCAATTAATTTATACAAATTTAGTGTCACCTCATTCTCATATCCTATGTGGCACAACTATAATCCTCTATTCTTATTTATCTAAATTTCTATTTAATGACTTTTAAATTCTAATTTTAATCATACTAAAATTATCTTATCCCACATTGATTTCTAATCATACTCCACCAATTGAAAAACCTATATATATATATATATATATATATATATATATATATATATATACTTAGAATCAATGTATGTTTTTCATCATGCAATTAATTTATACCACTAATTGAATTTGGCTAATTAATTAATTAGGTGGCCAAATAAATAGTTATATATTTTTATTTATCTAAACTCTCTATTTAATATCTTTTAAATTATAATTATAATCATATTAAAATATCTTATCTCACATTGATTTCTAATCATACTCCACTAATTGAACAACTTATACATATACTTAGAATCAATGCATATTTTTTCATCCTACACTATTTTACACCATTAATTTAATTTAGCTAATTAATTAATTAGATGATCAAATAAATAGTTATATATTTTTATTTATCTAAATTCTCTATTTAATGTCTTTTAAATTCTAATTCTAATCATATTAAAATATCTTATCCCACATTGATTTCTAATTATATTCCACCAATTGAACAAATTATACATATACTTAGACGCAATGTGGGTTTTTTTCATCCTACAATTAGTTTACACCACTAATTTAATTTGGTTAATTAATTAATTAGATGACCAAATAAATAGTTATATATTTTACAATAGTTATAGTTATATATTTTACAATAATTTAAAAGGTTTGCAATTATAATGTTCTAAAAACAATTCAGCAATATTTGGTATGTGTGTATTATAAAACGACATCTTTGCAAATTGAAAAAAAAAATTAAGAAGTTACAATTACGAAAAAAAAGTGTTGTAGCCGCAATGTTCAAAAACTACAAATTCACACATATGTGTCATGTTAACTCTCACAATCCCAAGAAATTTTTTATTTAATTTTTCTAATATTATTTTTAAATTTTTCATGAGATTTTATCAATTTCAAGATAGAAATAAAATTATATTTTTTTATAATTTTGTAAATAAATTTCGAATCTAGCATCAATTTCTCATAAATTTCACAAATTGAAAATCTAAAATAAATAGATATATTCTATAGCATTTTTTTAACTAGATTTGATACTCATATTTATTTTCATGAGATTTCATAAATTGATAAAAAAAATAGTTGAAATTTTCATTGGTAGGATAACCAATTATTATAATATATATTTTATAAATTTTAAACGAATTCGGGTAATCAACGGATATTAGTATATGGGAATGAGGCGAGAACAAATAGTAAAAATAGTTTTTTATTTATGAAAATTGCATGTATATAAGTTCTAAACATGTCCACACATTGATTGGTATATTTAAGTATAAATTTCTTAATTTTTAATCTATTATAGCAATATATATTTTATTAACTATATATTTCATAAATTTTATCGAATTTATGTAATTAGCGGATATTATATACAAAAATGAGACGAGAACATGATTTTCACTGTTTGTAGGTCTTTTGTTATTTATATTATTTTGATACAAAAATATACATTATAGACAGGTAAATACATTAATCGACATATCTACGTAATTTTTTTTTTAATTTTAATCTTTTTGTTATTTATATGATTTAGTATTAGTAATTAACCAGGTACTGTTCAACTTTTATTGAGATGAATAAATTAATTATTGTAACAACTTATATTAATAAAATAAATAGGTTCGGGTAATTAATCAAATGTCGGACAAGTGCGGTTATGTATATGCTAGACATGTTCTTTATTTTTAAATCTTTTTTATTTATATTATTTATTATTAATGTTTATTTTATAATGTTCAAATCATTACTGAGACATATAAACAATTACTGTAATAACTTAAACTTATAAATTTAAATATATTTGGATAGTAAGGACGTTTTTTTGGGACAAGAACGATTTATAAAATTATTTTTAAATCAGATTTTGGATACAAGCATAGAAATTTCAATCACTATAACAACTTATATTTATAAATTTAAACGAGTTTGAGTAATTAATCGGATTTAAGATGAGTGCATGTATATATATTATAGACGAGTACAAACATCTATCAACATGCTTACGGATGTTTAAAGTGATTGCGACCATTAATCTTCAAGCTTACGTTTAATTTTCATCATATTTTAAATGTTTAGTTATTTTCACCATTTTTAATATTTTCACAATTAGTGGTGCTCGATTTTTTTAATACTATGTACTATTAATGTTTACTTTATAATATTTGGATATTATTATACAGGTTTTGATAATTAACATGTATTTTATACGTAAATATTTTATTTCTTATAATCATAAACACAAAGTAATGTAATTTTCGTCAATTTCGACGGGTTACACACTAGTTCTATATAATAAACCCAAATAAGCATAAATTAACTAACAATGCACAACTCCTACGCAAATATATCATATTGACATTATAAATATGGAAAAGTTAGTGTTTGTTAAGGATATTTAAATAATTAATTTAAGTTGAGAATTTCTTTTATAATATCGTAAAATTAGAGACACAAACTGTAATTATCCCAATGATAAAATTTAATGTTATGCATATCAATAAATATAAACACAAATATGGGATCAATCGCGTTTCACATATCTCTTGGATTTTTTTTTTACTAATAGTCTTCAACTAATCTTATATATTATCTCATTCTTTCAAGACAATCATTGAAAGAATTCAAAAGTGCCCCATAAGAATTCAAAAGTGCCCATAATATTTACGATAACCCTAGGAGAACCCAAGTTTAAGAAAATTTTCAACAATATTAAGATTAATGGCCGATCCATTGAAAGAATTCAAAAGTGCCCCATAAGAATTTAAAGAAAACTTATTTTAGTAAGATACTATTAATTAACAAAGAAATAATAACTTTACTTCAGCATTTTTTTTCCTTACATGCATGACACTAAATTCTTTTAAGGGGCGCGAGGTCCACCCATAATTAATTAATTAATAATTATTAAATTAATTATTATTAAATTAATTAATTAAATTAATTTTAATTAAAATTAATTAGTTTAATAAACTTTAATTTTGTAAATTAATAAATAATAATTTGAATTAATATATCTTAATTTTGAATTAAAATTAATAAACCCTACTTTGAATAATAAACCCTAACTTTGAATTAATAAACCCTAATTATAAATTAATAAACCCTAATTATGGATTAATAAACCCTATTTGGAATTAATAAACCATAATTTTGAATAATAAACCCTTATTTTGGATTAATAAACCCTATTTTGAATTAATAAATCCTAATTTTGAATTAATAAACCCTAATTAAAAATAATAAACCCTAATTTTGAATAATAAACCATAGTTGTGAATTAATAAACCCTAACTTTGAATTAATAAACGCTAATTATGAATTAATAAACCTTAATTATGAATTAATAAACCATAATTATGAATTAATAAATTCTAATTTTGAATTAAAAATTATAATTAAAAATTAATAAATTTAATTATAAATTAAAAAAATCTAATTATCCCTACTCTCCATAATTAATATATAATTTTCTTAACAAAAAAACAAGGGTGAGCTCACGGTGAGGCGGAACTCACCCAAGTTTTTGTCTTCTTTTAATTATATCCAGAGAGTTTGTGTGTGGGAGAGGAGGTTTTTATTTTATTTTATGACAATTCCGTTTTCCTTATACACATTTTCATTTTTGATAAATAATCTTCGACATTATAAACGTTACATATATACATAAATAGGTGTATACTTATAGATATATATATATATATATATATATATATATAGTGAGGTTCAAATGAGAACTATTTTTAACGTGAGAACTAAGAACCACGAGAATTTGTTGTGAACAAAACAAATTCGCTATAAAAGTTGAAGAATCCACTGGAAAAATTAATGAATCCAAAAATTCAGAATTTTAACCCAGGGTTCGAATCGCATGAGGGGCGAAAATTTAATTTTCTTGGATTCAATAATTTTTCAAGCGGATTCATCAATTTTCACACCGAATTCATCATTTTTTGGTTCTGACGTTCTCACGATAAAAATAGTTATCACGTTAATCCTTCCATATATATAGGGTGTGGTTATTTTAAAAGTCTTTTTTATAGTATAAACTATGAACTAATAAATTCGTCTAAATTCGTCGTGAAAATATTTGGATTAAAAAAATAGAAGAGATTCAAACTTAGGTGTACGAATTCATCCAGTAAAATGATGAACTTATTGCAGATCTCCATGAACGAAATATTGAAAATGGTTCAAATTTTATATGTTAAGATTGATTTGTATTTGATCCAGTTCCTATATATATTTATATTCTATTTAAATGTTTAATGCTTTTATCAAGATTCACGAAGAAATCCTCCTTTTCAATTCATAAAACCATAAGCGCATTGCCTGTTAATTTGAATTCACTATATTTTCTTATACTTTCTCTCTCATCTAAGATGATCTGTATTCATTTTTTGGACTGTCCCACCCAAGATGACATGTTTCTTTTTTAGAAAATAATTATCTCTTCAAAAGTTATGAGACTTATCTACTTTTTATCACTTCATAACCTTCTCCTAAATAATCGTGTCGAAAAAAATGAATCATCTTGAGTGAGACGGAGGGAGTATATTGTTTTGTATCTCGTATATTTTATCAAAATCTCGTATCCGAATTGGTAGTTTAAATTTTACCACGTAAAGCATTCACAACGAGATGTTCAATTTTCTTCATACAAACCAAAAGATGTGGCTATTATCATATAATTCCAGATAGTGTAATAATTATTTATAAATTAATTATTATGGTAGAAATAAAAGAATGAGATGGACTTTTCGTGGTACGTCAAGTTTGAAGGTGTGGGTTTTGTCTTTCTTTAATACCCCTCCGCATGTGCGCTTTTGCTCTCCTTTTTGACCCTTTTATGTTTGCCTCATTGCTCCATAGAATATTTATTGTCTTTATATATCATATTCTAACTTTATGAAATTATGTTTTTGATTTAGTTGAACATCTTCTTTCAAGCAATATAATTTATAGAGAGAATTCTAAAATATTGAAGTTTGCTAGTATTACTTATAAAAGATACACTACTTAATTATTTACTATATGCTAGAATAGTTGGTACTTGACTTCCTCTATTATAGAATATTAATTTTCATGGTATGAATTCTTGGTCACTCACTACCTTTAGTTCTCATTTGTCAAATGCTTCAATCTTTATAAGAAACTACTAATCATGATATACAGATAAGTGTTTTAAGTTATATGCAAAATTTGTTTAGTGATTTTTAATTCATATATGCACATATATATAGAGGAGGATTAAGATGAAAACTATTTTTTATCATGAGAATGTGAGAATAAAAAAATAATAAATTCGTTATGAAAGTTGATGAATTCGTTGGAAAAGTTATTGAATTCAAAAAAATAGAATTTTCGCTCCCCATGAGATTCAAACCTGGGTGAAAATTTTAAATTTTTGAATTCAGTAACTTCCCCAGCGGATACATTAATATTCATAGCGAATTCATTTGTTCATAATTAATTTTTTTGGTTATCAATTCTCACGTTAAAAATTGTTCTTATTTGAACCTCACTCTATATATATATATATCATAATTAATTTAGACCAAAATAGTTTTGATGAAAGCAAGACCAGAGTCTAACTCATTTATTCTATTGCAGTCATTCCAAACTTAGCATCAAGCAAATTGCAAAGACCATTCTCCCATTAGAATATATATTCAAATTTCAAAGCATTAATTTCTAATTAATGTCTAGAGACAACAATCAACAATTGTATTATAAGTTTTTTTTTTTCATTATAACTATCTATATAAATAAATTAGCTTATATAATTTAATCCAACCAATAGTTAGTTACCAGACATGTGGGACAGGAGCGGCTCCATTTATTTTATCATCTGAAAAAAATATGAATTTTTGTATTATTTTGTTTGGAAGCACAGTGCTGAGGACCCTACCCCTTTATGTTTAAACAACATTTCCTGTCCAATTGTCTGTCTTTTTGAATTTACATTTCCAGCATTGTATAGCTTTTATATTATTAATAAAAAACATGTGTAATAATCAGCATCCTTCCTATATAATCCATATTTTAAAGAGATGAAAAATAAAAATATACATACTGCCGATTTAATGCTACTTATACAAATCTAGAGACAACATAAGTGAGGGGATATAATTACAGTATAACCTCTATAAATTAATACAGTTGGGACCCAAAAAAATATTAATTTTAAAGAGATATTAATTAATCGATAAACTAATAATTTATTAATTTAAAGAGGTATACTATATTCATTTAATTAAATTAATTACATCAGAATTCATGAATTTAAATTCAATTATATAGAGATATTAATGAGTATTAAATATTAGGAACTTGAATCACAATCAAATGGATGTCAATAATCTATTGGATTATCCGGGTGAAAATGAAAGATGTTCACAGATCCAAAGCTTAGAAGAAATTGTTGATACTAGTATTGAAAATTCAATTGAGGATGAATCTCAAGATGATATGGTACCATTAGAGCCGATTACGCAAAAAGAAGCAATAGCAGCGGCGAAAATCCTTCATAATTTTTTTCTGCAGTCAACGAATATCACACCAGAGCTTTTAAGTGCCGTGAGAAAAGTGAGAGATGAGATTCATTTTGATTTGAATTTCAATAGAAAACAATCAACACTAGAGTCATATTTTACTAAGTTGTCTTAGTTATCTTTGTAATTTTATGATATTATTAATTTATGATGTTGATGGGACCCTTGTATTATATATGGGTCTTAAAAAAATTATTATCTGATTAATTTATCGAAATTATTAATTTACGCTTGGGGCCCAAGTCGGGATCGGAGAAAATATTATTTAGAGAGGTTATTAATTTATCAAGTATTAATTTATAGAAGTTATACTGTATAGCTAGCGTTCTCGAAATTATTTATTGAAATTATGTATAAACGGCAAACCGTAGGAGCTTGTGAAATATTTGAAAGTAAACTGCTAAAATATCTACTATCATCTTAAAAGAAATAAGAATGAAATTTATAGTTCTGAGTCTGTCACACCTGATTTTTTAAGTGTGATTTATTCATTTTGTTATTTGACTATTGCATATGAACATGGAATACTCAATGCACATTGAAGATAAGGCTATGAATAAAAGAAAAATGAGAATGACTTATTATTTATGAGCTTTTATAAACTCTAGGATTAGACACTTTCAAATAGGATAAACACTAAATACACCAAACCAAATTCAATATTAATTGTCATTTTCTAGCTAGTCGGCTTTATTTCAATATAACACGATTATGGATGTAACAAAATATTTTTCTGAAGTTGTGCCTTAGATCTTTGTAAATATACTACAAATACTAAACTTTAGTCAAAAGATTGAAATGGAAATATATTAATATATTAATATTTGGTGTGGACTTAAAAGTAGCTTATTGACCATAAGCTTCTGAATTCCCACTTCAAATAAAGAGATAATTAAGGGGCGCCTGATTTTTTCTGCACCTAACTAACAACTAATTACGTTGTTAACAGCTGGTTGAAGTACATTATTACATGCTTTTCCTACCTTAAAGTCTATTCATCCATTACTGCCATTTTGGTTAAGCAAAATCACTGTCACTAACTATTCAATTTGCTAATTAAACAATCTTCTTACATATCTGGTGAGATGAGATTATGCATAGGAATAATATTAGTATTGCTCGTGTGATAATTGACCATATTTCTTCGAAGGTTTTATTTCAAACTGCATGATGGCTCAAAAAAAATTCAGATGAATCAATATCATTTTTTTAAATTAAATACTATTAAATTTATAAATATGCAACTTGATATAAATTTGAAATCAGATATAAATATTTTTTGATCTTGACTTATCAAAAGGTCACTTATAATTTTATATGTATTTCATATATGCCATGTGATTTGGAAACTCTTCCAGTTTTTATCTTTTTTTATGAATATGTGATAGATTTTTATACTAAGCAAATATAAACCATCTTAAATTTATTTATTCTGTTTGGTCATAATTGGGAAAAATAATAGTTTTGCATGAGAAAATGGCGGATAATAGAGGTTCTCTGGGGACAATTATCTATATCCAGTAACATAATAATGCTATAATATTGATAAATAAATAATTTTCTATCGGTCAATGAAGATTTGAGATTTGACTTTGCACATTACTTACCAAGTGACAAATCAACTAGGTTTTATAGGATTCTAAATTCAAATTTTGTGGATAGATATTTGAATTCAAATTTATTAATTTGATATTAATAGGAAAACAGAGCACAAAGGACAAGTCCATACAATAATATACAAATTGCATGGATGATAAAAGAAAAGAAACAAAAAAGGTTGGAGATTGAAAGTAAAGGGTTTCTTGATCCCCATAAGTACAATGATTAGCTTAAGCCAAAGGTCATTACGCCACTAAACCCCTTCCTCATTTTTCTGCTTGTTTCTCCATTTGTTATCAACTTTCAGCGTCACGAATAACTGAGATTCAAATTCCTTCCGTTTTCATACCATTTATTTACTCTTCAAAATCACAAAACAAAGAAACATTCTTCCTTTTTCCTGCTCTGGACATTTTCTGCAGCCGTGTGGACTCAATTTTGATTTTCTGTTCAATTTCAATTATCCATTTTCTTTCTCCTCTCTCTCTCTCTCTGACACCAAACACCTCTCTTTGAATCCAAGTCTTCGTCATTTGTGGAACTTCATTCTCATTTGCCAGTAGCCTTTGCTTTCATCGGTTGTTACTGATTTTGATTCAAGATTTGCTATCAAGCTTACTATCTTTAGTTTCTTTTAATTCCTCACATTTTCAGTGCAAAAAAAGATAGAATCTTGGCTTTCTTATTCTGGGGTTGTTTCTCATTCTTTATATCCCTCTTTCTCTTCTTTCATAAACCCACTTAGCTTCATCTCTTTGGTACTTTTCCCAACCCTTTTCTTTTTCCTTCCTTTTTTTTCTTGAGTTTTTTGGGTTTCTTGAAATTTTTTAGCTGTTTTAGATGGGTTCTTCAAGTTCTTGAGTTTGGGCTGTGTGTGCGATGCGTGGTGGAAAGATGACATCTTTACCTTCAATTCAAGCTCTTTTGCTCGGTTTAGGACTCTTCTTCGCTGATTGCTTCGCATTTCCCATAAATGAAGGTAAATTATTTAGCTCCCAAGTCTTATATCTGGAAAACTAGATCTTGATTTGTGATTGAATTACTCTTCAAGAAGTGTACGTGGAGTTACAACTGTTGTAGGAATTTTGGCTGTTGGAATTTACCTTGAAAAGATCTTATATATTAAACCAATGTAGCTAAAGCCGAAGCCAACTGTAGTCTTCATATGCATAATTTCTCTGATAAAATCTGTGTATATTTTGTTCAGTTGAAACTTTAACTGCTTTCAAGAGAGCTATTTTTGAGGACCCTTTGCTGGTGTTGTCAAATTGGAACCCTCTTGTTTCCGATCCTTGTAATTGGTCTGGCGTTTATTGCTCGATGGCCGGAGACCATGTCGTAAAGATGTAAGATTTCGATTTTATTATGTACACTGTAATATGCTATGATGTTTGGATATGCTAAAGTGCTGGTGAGTTTGAAGTTTGATGGTATTGGTTGCTGTTTGCAATTGTGCAGTAATATATCTGAGGCATCTATAAAAGGGTTTCTTGCACCCGAATTTCACAAGCTCTCCGCCCTGCAAGAGCTGTAAGCTTTCTATCCCGTTATTAGTTTTTTCTACATGTAGATCATTGTGGTGTGGCAAGTGTGCTGATCGAGTCTCGCTCTTGATTTAACAGAATTTTGCATGGAAATATGTTGATTGGTACAATACCTAAGGAGATTGGTTTGTTGACGAACCTCAAGGTATTGGATTTGGGGTCGAACCAGCTGACAGGTTCAATTCCACACGAGCTTGGAAACTTAACTGGCATCCAGAAAATGTCAGTGGGAAATTGGTGTTAGATACGAAGTTGCTTTGTGGATTTTGTATGTCTTTGTTGGTTTATTCTTTTCCCATTTTCCTCCATTTGTGTTGCAGAAACCTTCAGTCGAATGCGTTGACTGGAAAATTGCCGTATGAACTCGGTACCCTGAGGTACCTTGAGGAACTTCGGCTCGATAGAAACAAGTTTCTAGGAACTATCCCTGCTGCTAATGGCTCTGATTTTTCGGCCGTGAAGCATGGAATGTAAGTAGGGAGATTCATCAAACCTCAAATCTACTAGTCTATGATTTGATTTGTATTTTTTTGTTGAACCAAGAGCAAGCAAACGAGCAATATGTTTGCTAGGTTGTCAAAGTCACTTTTTCCAATAAGAACTACTGGACATTTGTGGTTTTATAGATGTTGTATTTGATTCAGTTATCAATGCCAAATTCTGTAAATGCTTGCGTTAAACCAAAGAACATGTTCCTTGGAAAATTTCTTAGCACATGAAATGTCTGCACTGCATTTACTAGACTAGGAATAGTACTGCTCAAAACTGTGGGGTGGTATTAGGTTTTGGAGAAAACTTCCATTAAATGATTGCATTTTTTGTTCCACGAATTGTTTCATAAAGCTGTTTCTCACATGCGTCTTTTAGGTATGCTTCAAATGCCAGCCAATTGGGATTTTGTGGTGCCTCACAATTAAAAGTGATTAACTTATCACACAACTTTCTGGTTGGAAATGTACCCAATTGCTTGGACTACATACCTAGGTACTTAATGTATATTACCATACATTGTTTATTGTATATATTCCCTTACCATTATTTTTGTTTTCAACGTTCTTGTTTTTATATAATAGATCAAGCTTTCTGGGAAATTGCCTTCAAGATAAAGATCCCAAGCAGCGTCCCGCTACACAATGTGGTAAATGTCGCAGCTTTTGCTCATTGCTTAACTTTATGTCAGCATTATCCTGAAAAGGCATTTAATACGTGATTAAAATTTTCATATTTCTTCCTTTGGATAAGTCATGATAAAATGTGTATATGGTGACTCTTGATATGCCGAGTATGTAATGGGAGTTTTTGTTGGATCGATACTTGGCGTAATCATGTAAAAGCCTTTGAATTTAAGTAACTCTCAGCAGTGGATATATTTCCAGTGTTGCAGCTCTAACGACAGACTTCCATTACCGGTGCAGGTGCTGCTCCTGCCAATAAAACCCGTGCAGGAATTAACACGAAGCACAGGCCTATTGAAGGTAGGTCAAGATATCGGTCAAAGAACTCAAAACCAGTGTGGATCTTGGTTCTTGAAATAGTGACGGGATTCATGATTGGTTTGCTCTTTCTTGTTGCTATTTTACTATTGCTCACAAGTGGAAGAAGACCTTCGATCATTATTCCATGGAAGAAGTCTTCGAGCACAAAGATTACATGACCATGTACATAGGTTTGTCTCAGTGTACTAATTCGGTCCTCTCCAAATTTCTGGAAAGTTTCTGCCTCAATTTATGATTATGGAAGCGAGTTTTGGTGCTTGCGATTAAGTCAAATTCTCGTGCAGATTCTGAAGCGATGAAGGACGAGTGAGATATAGCCGAGAAGAACTTGAGTTAGCCTGTGAAGATTTCAGCAACATCATCGGCTCGTCTCCAGATAGTGTGGTGTACAAAGGCACTATGAAAGGTGGCCCCGAGATTGCGGTGATATCTTTTTGCATCAAAGAAGAGCAATGGACAGGTTATCTGGAACTTTACTTTCAAAAAGAGGTATGTCTTTCTTAAATAACGAAATGATTTCACGACGCTAGAACAAGCATATCCGAACCATTTTGATATTGATCGACTAGACACTGTCTTCGTGGATCAGGTGGCTGATTTAGCTAGACTGAATCATCAAAACACTGGAAAACTGCTCGGCTATTGCAGAGAAAGCAGCCCATTTACGAGGATGCTGGTGTTAGAGTATGCATCTAACGGAACGCTTCATGAACACCTTCACTGTGAGTTCCATCTCTCTATCTTGACTTCGGGAAACAATACAATAGCTTCGACGAACCTATTTGGTTATTTCTATGCAGATGGAGAAGGATGCCAATTTTCTTGGACACGGCGCATGAAAATCATCATTGGTATTGCTCGGGGTTGAAGTATCTCCACACACAACTCGATCCTCCGTTTACTATCTCGGAGTTAAATTCTAGTTCTGTCTATCTGACTGACGACTTCTCCCCTAAGGTGAGGCTGTGAAACTTACCTACCTATCTATCCATATCATGCTATATAGAGGCATACTCACGGTGCATCTGCTCTAATTAAACCCTAATTCTTGAAGAGCCCTAAGTAGGGTGGATGCACACAAGTTTTTGCCATATATAAATCACTAAGTCGTGTGGTTACATTTCTCTGGACTCATGCAGCTGGTTGATTTTGAATGCTGGAAGACGATCATCTCCAGATCGGAGAAGAGCTCGGGCACAATAAGCAATGAAGGTGCAGTTTGCATCCTTCCGAGTTCTTTGGAAGGGCGCCATCTAGATATCCAAGGGAACATCTACGCGTTCGGGGTTCTGTTGCTTGAGATTGTGAGCGGCCGGCCTCCATATTGCAAAGAGAAAGGCTACTTAGTCGATTGGGTGAGTGATCACAACCAACTTTTCTACTTCTCATCCATCAAATATCATGCAACATCTTGATTATATGAACACGGGATTTATGACTTTTCGCTGCAGGCTAAGGAGTTCTTAGAGTTCCCGGATGTGATGTCGTATGTGGTTGATCACGAGCTGAAGCATTTCAGATATGAGGACCTCAAAGTGATATGTGAGGTGGTGAACCAGTGCATCCATCCGAATTCGAGCCGGAGGATGACCATGTGGGAGTTGTGCTCGACATTGGAGAACGGGATTGACACATCCATATCAGCGGAGATGAAGGCGTCGTCTCTGGCTTGGGCCGAGCTTGCTCTCGCTTCATGACGGACTCCGACCTAACACTGTACATGTCAAAGGGACGGTACCCCAATACTTGATTTTTAACATTTGCTGATATCCTCTTCTTCTTTTCTTTCTTTTTTTTTAGTCGGGGGATGGGGGCACTGAAATTCGTGCCCTAGTCTCTCACCCTCGTAGAGGGGAGGAATACTATTGAGCTACAATGCTTGTGGTACCTTTGCTGATATTGTTATGTGACTTGGTTGGTGATCATGCGTGTGTGTGATGAGTAATCGTAGGTTATGTGATCCTCCGACACGTATATGAGTTGTCGGAAGATCATGCATGCGATATGTAATCGTCGCATGCGGCTTAGAAGGTCTCATTCTTCGTGTATTTCGGCCTCAGATAAGAGGTCATTTAAGTTGTGAGTGAAGGTCTACTTTTCGGTGCGGTCGTTGGCATTGTAAGACAGGAGATTTAGATTTGATATATTTTCTAACATATTGTGGCAATGATCATTGTGCTGTGCAAGATGCTGAAAACAACAGATGTATAGCTGAAGTTACTGTTGTATGTGAATGCATATGAATTTGCTACAGCATATAAATAGAAATGAGGTGTGACTGATGCAGGAATTTTGAGCTACCCAAGATTCAATGAAATTAAACAAAGCAAACTGAATTTCAGAACTTGAGCAATTCTTAGATGAAAAGTTTAAGTCTTATATTTACAAAAGAATTAGAAAAAAGTCATTATAGAATGTTCTTAGTGATCAGAATAGAATCAATCACGAAAGGGGTTAATAGACCTACAAAGTCATTATTATTACAACAGGCGTGGTTTGGTTGTACTAAATTCATGCTATTGATATTCGATTCCATTCTTTTATACCACTCATTCTTTATGAGGACGTCTAAAAAAAATTAGGGCGTGTGGACGTCCGCATGTACTATATTAACTATAACTAATTATAATTAGAAGTTAATTAAGGAATAGTTAAGACTAATTTAGGATTTTAATTTAGAATTTATTAGTCTCAGTTAGAATTATTAATTTACAAATAAAATTTATTCATCCACCCAAAAATCTCCTAAGATGGGTCATTAAGATATTAACTGTTCTCACCATACTAAGAGATTCTCCTGTGTTTATATATATATCAAAAGTTCATGAAATTTATTATATATCATATAATAAAATCACATATTTGGAATACAATGATGAATGTGAGCCCATTACTATTTCAAAAATTACATATGACGACGTTTTCACTTACGAAGATGCAATCTTGCCTCTTGTATAAAGATTAAGTTGATTGGTGGATATTACATCATATAATAATAATAATAATAATAATAATAATAATAATAGATACATGCACACACATGAATTTGTAAAAATAAGATGAATGATGCAAAAGAAAAGGAATGAACCATGGCTCATTTGAAGTAAATGAATATCCAAAATTAAGTAAGAAAATAACAAAAAGTGATACATCAGTGACATGTTCCACAATGACACGATCAAAACTTGAATACATCACAGCCAAAAAAAAGGAAAAGGTAAAGAAATTCCACAAGTCATAACATCTCAAACACTTGCCACAGCAAAATTGATGCATCAGTCCTAACAAGTAAACATAAGAATATGCTACTCAACATTTTCGCGGCGCATAACGGATGTCGTTAGGGTTCCTCTTCCCACTGAAGACAGCGAGTGCTTTCCTTACCGGAGGCTGGAGTGGAGCTTTCTTATCATTGTGGTGGAGGAAAATGTCGTCTGGGATGAAGAATTCGTCGTCCTGCACAATGCCACATTCAAGTTATGGATCAACTAACATCTCACACTCAAAAAAAAGAAAATGCTTATATTTTAAGAAATAGACTAAACAATGAACCTGCTTGTTCTTCTTCTTTGTCTTGGGATACAGAAACTTCTGCGGAAGCTGATCTTCACGTAAAATAGGGTTCTTTGTAATTGCATCTCTACCTCCTTGAGGTAGAGGCAGTGAATACTGCAAACGAACCACATAACAGAGTTTGGTCAGATTTCAGGGTAAGTTAGGTCGATACTGTAAACACAATGACATAAGAATCTCACAGAAGATGCTGACAAACAGAGCACAGAACCAACAAACAAGGAATTCACATACATTGTGAGAACCTTCATTGTATCATAGTAAGAAAAGGATGCTTCAATAGAGGAACTATTTAAAGATGGGATTAAAATTTCAAAAAGGAAATTTTGCATATTTAGTACTTTCAAGTTATTTGAATTAGATCACTCTCTTTTTACTTGTTAAAATTAAATCTCGGTACACTCAATCATGTCAAATTAAGTTCTATTGCCACAAAAGCAAGGACATGATTTGACATAAATATAGTAGGACTAGTTATTACTCATTATCAAAAGTAGAATACCTATAACCCAATTCCAAAAAAAAAGGATGGAAGGAATAGTGAAGGGACTTAAATGTGTTCAATTCCTACAGAAACTGTATATTACTTTCTTCAAAGCTATACAAAAAAAGATATCCTACATAAGCTTCCATATCTGGTGGTTTCAGAAAAGGAGCTCTCAGGTGTCATATTGCTATTATCAATGTTACAGGACAAAGAGCAGATAGAAGTGGCTCTTACCTTTGTTCCACGTGAAGATACGCTGTGATCGTGCAGCCAACACAATACCATTATCACTAACCGTAACAGCTACTTTCCGCAATGTGCCCCGTTCCACATGTGGGGCAAAAATCTTGCCAATTTCTGTAGTCACCTTAGAACAAGCATGGCATTTGAGGACCCACCTAGAGAAAGAAAAGAATAACAAATTGAGGCTCATATCATAACATATAGTGAACTATAACATTAAATTCTAAAATCTGCTGTTTTGAATTATTTAGACGGTAATTCATGAAAACATAATAAATTTAGAAGCACGGGATAGAAAACAAGAAAGATGCTACCCAACTTGAAAAAAAGATGGCTGCCTCATAGCATTTAGGATTTTATTCTATTTTCTCCCCCTTCATTATTGAAACTATATTTTTACATGAATATTTATTTTCTCCACCTACTCAGGCTAATGAGAATTATTCTTAGAAACTGGAATCTAGAGCTGTCCATACGCATACCTGTGAAGCTCTCGAATCTGCATTCCTCCAGGTGCCAGAAGTCTTAAACCCATCTGAAGAAGCACATTTTGCATTGCAAAGTCAGCAGTTATGCAAGCGACACTAGACTCGGATAAAGATCTAAGCGTCCAGCTCTGTTCGCTACTTATATCATCTGTTTGCCATGTATCAGCATCTTCATTTGTTTGGCTCGTCATCTCCAAGTTCCCCAACTCTTCAGTAAGGTCCTCCTGTGGGACTTCACCAGAAGAATTCATTGCCTCTATCCCACTGAATTCATTTCTAGGAGAAGGAACACCAGTTTGAGAAGAAATCTCGTCATAATCGCAGTTTTCATTTTCCAGATTACTCGATGTGTCTTGTTGTACCGATGAGGCATCGCTCATTTCACGTCTAGCTTTTCTCCTGAGAAATCTTCTATGAGTACTCCGACTCACTGCAGGCCGCCAATCATCGGACTTCTCGTCAGATTGTCCTAGTGATGCATCAATACCGCCAACCACCATCTTTTTCCCATCAATTTTAACCTCACTCTTCTTTGGATGGTATCTCTTGGGTTTACCAAAACCAGCATCCCCATCTTCCTGATTTCCAGCGCATGACCTGCCATCTTGACTGGAAGCATCCTCTGCACAAGCCTGACCTTCCGGAATAACACCAAGGCTCAAATCTTTGAGGGGTAAAATTCTAGAATTAACATGTGATCCGTTGTCATCAGCATGATCCAGTGCTTCCCATTCCTCGAGATTAGGGACATTCGAACCCCAGCCAGGTAAGTCCTTCTCAGGAAGCCTTTTAACGTTGACTGCGTGAATAGCAGGTGGGTTGTCTCTGAGATGCTGAGTCCCATGGATTTGGGCCTCCAATGTATAGGTCAAAGCAATGAGCTTCAAGTCCACATCTGAAAGTGTTTGCAAGTCACCAGTAGCCCTTGCAAAGCTGACCACTGCAAAACAAAAAATCTGAGTAAGAAAATTAGTTTAGTTCAAAAGCTTCTCCCAAACAACTCTTTACGTATGTGGTTGAGCTTAATATCACCAAACCAATCAACAGTTGTAGCAACAGTATTCCAATCTCCTAGTTATGTACCTTGATGTAATATAAAGAAAACTCTCCAAATTAAATAACACCATTTAATCTTCAACTATGCAATTTACTCGAACCTCCGGAAACTAATGCTAAACTTGAGCACAGTTCTTTTGTTCAAAACAAAAATTGACATAAATAAGATGAAAGTCACGAACATACACCATAATTTTAATCTGCGGGATCTACGAAGCTCAACAATTCACAAAATAAACTTATTTTCTCCTTCTTCGCCCATTCTGAGCTGTTAATAAAGAACTAAACTTTATTCATTCAAGCGCATAACATCAAACCACCAGTACACTAGAAAAACATATTGATCAATTATAAGTTCTTCATTTCATCGATAAATATAAATACACAAAACAATAATTCCAACTAAAATATAGGATCTTCCCAGAGGAATAAACAACATGAATAAATAAACCAAAAATTCTAGAAATAGACCTTTCTTGAGAGCATCAGGCGAAGGCTCGAGAGTATCGACGGTGAAGGGCAAAAACTGGAGGGCGTGGCGGGAGGCAGGATCGCGAATTTCCGAGATGACCTCGGCGACGGAGACGAAGCGGTCGGCAGAGTGAAAAAGCTTCTCGCCTCCCTGGATTATGGCGTTGGCGTCAACCACCGCCACCGCGATTCCCTTTGTTGATGAGCAGCTTCCCACCAATTTTTGGGCGATAAAGTCATTTTGGTGCTGTGGCTTTTGTTGTGGTTGTTGAAGAGGTTGTTGCTTGAGAATACTGCTCCAGCACGACGTCGATGGAGGAGGTGGAGCTTGGACTTCCATTGCCGTTAAAGAGAGACCAACGATAAACCCTACAGCCTGAATCGTTTAGTGAGTTTCACGAGCCGAGCTCGAGCTTGGTACGTCAACAAGAAAAAACAAAGAAAGAGACAGAGGTAGATAGGGTAAGATGTAACTACATATCAAGAATCATACATAAAAATCACGACCCTAAATAATCCCTCCTTTCACCTTGTAGCAGATTCACCGTCCCAGACCACAATCGCTCCTTCTTCTTTGTCGCCTCTAGGATAAATCAAATTGCTATGTGTGTTGGATTTGTGTCAAATCCACTTGATACAAGGCATGTATGTTGCAGACTGATCCTCTTTGTTTCTGTATGTGCTAAAGACGTAGGGGGAGAAGGGAGATAGGGTTTGGAGGTTTGGGCACAAATTTATTTAATTGTCGGTTGGGCTTTTCAAATGGTATTAGGAATGGGCTGGTTTAATTTGATAATTGAATTAGGTTAGTTTGATTTCTTTTGGGCATTAATTTAGGTTTAATTAATTTATTTTTTGGGAGATTAATTAATATAATAAATTTATTTATGCTAATTAAGAATACAATTAGAGAATTATCTTTTAAGTTATGATTTTATTTATGGAGATATAATAATCAGTTAAGTTTGATTGTGATAATTAATTTAGAATTATTAATCACTTGCCTTATAAATGCAAAATGACTAACGAAATTTCATAATAATTATCATGGGCATGTATTAAGTACAATTATTTATTTATATGTTTCAAGAATTAAAAAATGGGGGCTATTAGATGTTGGATTTGTATATTGAAAGCAAATTGATTGAGCTTTTAAATTATTGGAAAAGATCTACTTTAACTGTGTGTTTTGATTAGATTCCAAAACATTCGATGATAGCACTACTGATGTAACTAATATTGCTCCGTTATGGAGTTAGGCGTTTTTGTTACAGGTTTCAGCAGAAGAACTACCAGCTTGGACAGGCCCAAGACTAAAGGAGTTCAAGCAGTAATGAAGTAAGCCACACTGATATGAGTATCAATATCAGGACACTGATAGAAGCTCAACTGATGGATCACGATCGTAGTCGTGCCAATTAATATCCAAGGCGAAGTATAGAGATGTTGATGAACAAAGCTCTTTGGGTGAAGTCGGCGAAGACAGTAGAGGCGAAGACTCGATGTTCTTTGGAAGCAAATGAGTCAGGATATGACTAAGTGTCATACCAGCAGCTGACTGCCCATGCTCGAAAGTCAAATATGGTTACTAGAAGTCAAAGCTGGTTACCAGAAGTCAAAGCTAGCGATTTGAAATCAAAGCTGCTAATCAATAGTCAAAGCGGGTGACAAGTAGTCAAAGCT
Source organism: Salvia rosmarinus (assembly GCA_036937905.1). Lineage (NCBI taxonomy): Eukaryota > Viridiplantae > Streptophyta > Magnoliopsida > Lamiales > Lamiaceae > Salvia > Salvia rosmarinus. The sequence continues at coordinate 55,691,703 of CM072821.1, read as the reverse complement.
AGCAAAGCGAAGTCAAACCTGGCTGATGAAAAGTGAAAGATGATTATTTCTACGTCAAGTTGAAAGCATCAAACTGATTAAGGTTCTCAAACTGACAAAAGACAAGAATTCAGCCTGCTGATAAAAGACGGAGCAACCTCAATTGGCTCAACCTGAAGTCAACATACTGATAAAACACATAATCAACTCAACTATAAAAACATATAAGTATTTAAGCCTTGAGTGTTTGACTTGCCACTTGCCATAGCGTATCTGCAAAAATCCTGACATGCCAGAAGACCGTTTCAGAGTTGAGAGCTACAATGTACAATGGTGCAGATCTTGACAACGACATACGAGAATTCAAACAGAAAGAATTCAAATGACAATTAGAAGGACGTGATTGGTGCTTCATCCATATTTAACGTCTTCTCTATATATACGTGCAGAATCCAATCTTTGAAGGCTACCGAAATGTTGGACATTCATATTTTCTAAAGCATTCAAATCTCAAAGTTCACGAACTATCAAACAACGATTTCTAAGAAGGAAGTTTACAGTGCTATCAGTAAACCTTCATAGCTTAAATATACTCATCAGCTCGAGGTTTCAGTATACAATTCCTTAAGTCTAGGATACTGCTATTTGTATATTTTAAGCCTAGACACACTGATTTTATCACATGTGACAGCTCATATTTTTAGTTGGAAAACCCCTCTACAAAACCCTTCCCTCACTTTCCCTAAGTTGGAGTAGAAGTTTGGGCAAGTAGACAACGAAGTGTAGCTGCTGAAAGGTAGTTATCTTGCACTTGTAAGCAAGATTATTAGGTCATTCGCACCGTGGCGATCGGAGGTTTTCTAGCACCCGCAAGAGTAGGAAAACACCAAGTTAGGTGGGATACAGTAAGGTGAACCTTGTATCTAGGTTTATTTGTGTATCCGTAAACAAGGCCGAATCCCAAGTTAATGGATTGACTAAGTAATCATTTTGTGGACGTAGGAACTGATCTTTCTGAACCACGTAAAACTCAAAGTATTATTTACTTTCAGTTCTTTACATTAAGTATCAAATTTTACATTGCATATTATTGAACTATCATCACCAGCACACGCACACCATTGTTTTAAAGTAGGGGTGGGTTGATGCAGTATCTAGAAAATTTTTCACTGCGTCAGTATCTGCATCGAAAATTACGGTATAAAAATTTCATCGATACTGCATCGAACTATTCGGCATACCGAAAGTCGGTATATCGAAGATTACGGTATGCTAAAATTTTATACCGTTACCGTACCGACTTTTACGATATATCTGTCATCGGACTTGATATCTGAAATTATCGAAAATTGTCAAAATTACCAAATTATAAAAATTACTTAATTATAATTATAGGTGTATAAAATGACTATGAGACTCGTACTTGTATATTTATATATACTTTATTATAATTAACTATATTGATATTCTAATTTATAAAAAAAAAACTAGTAAAAATCATGTTATTACTTCTCTAGTTTTATAATTAATTATAATGATATTCTATTGTTCTAATCTCTTGTCATTAACGAACTATATTGATATTATAAAATACATGAAAATATATATTAAGGTTTGATTAAAATATAAAATACATAAATAGTTATTGAAAGTTTAAAGTATATATCGAATATAAGTATTTTTCATTACGTATAATAATATCGACTATACAATGTATGAATTTAATATTATATTTAATATCATTTGATTATATTTATGCCATTTATTTTTCAAAGTCTACTTATGAATTATAATTATTCATATCTCATTGTAAATTAGTTATATAAATTAGACGTAACTTATTTGTCGATTATAATTATAGATATATAAATATAATTATATAACTCGTACTTATATATTTAATTTTATAATTATGTATATTGATATTATAGTTTCAAATAATAACTTAGTAGATCACGTAATTATTTTTTGAGTTTAACCAATCGGTATCTCACTGCATTAATTCTTATTTTTTTATTTTACATCATAATATACATAAAAGCATATATTAAGATTTGATTAAAGTAAAAAAAAAAAATCATATACCGTTATCAAAAGTTTAAAATATATGTAAAACATAAATTATTTTATTATTTAAAAATAATATAGACTATACTATAAATTGAATATACTATTTAACATAATCTATTATATAATTTCTATTTACTCAATTTATTTATTTTTAAAATCTATTTAAAAGTTATAATTATTTTAAACTCATCATAAATTAGGTATATAACATAGATGTGACTTAGTTTATAATTATAATTTTACTAAGTATAAAAGTTCTTATTCTTTTTAATTACCCATAATAACATATTTATAGTTTATCAATAATTATGAATAAATATATATTTTAAAGTTAATACTAATTATATATAATAAATAAGTATTATATTTTGTATAGTATACCGGTATACCGTACCGGAATTCATATTAAATTTTTCGGTATGTATTGCGCAACCGGTATATATCAAAATTTTCGGTATATACCGTGGTACGGTATATATCGGTATACCGCGGTATCATAAAATTAATATATTGTTACCGTATCGAAAATTAAGCAGACGATATCATACCGCATCAAAATTCGATATTTTTGGTATTTTCAACACGGTAAGTCCGGTATACCGATTTTTCGGTATTTTTACCACCCTATTTTAAAGCACTCTATTAGTATCAGTTTGATACTGATGAGATAAATTGAAAATTGACTAAGTGATATTCGACTAAGTGTTTTAAAGACAATTTTAGTTTTCAACAAGGCAAATCTGAGAACCACCACATTCTACACGTATATCAATTAACGATCTGCGATCGGTTGTCTATGCAATCGATGGGTTTGCTATCTGATAGTACAAGACTCTCATTTTTTGAACTGACCAGCAGTATTGACACCAATACTGAAATGCAGTTAGTAGACCAACTGCAACCAATAGACAGTCATTTTTGTGATATCTTAAATACGGGGATGCGTAAGTCTAAGTACAAGTCTGATTCAATTTCGGTAATAAAGTGGTAAGTCAGCATTTGTTCTCTAATGGAATGAATAAACATTTATGAATTAATTTATATTATGTGATGAACATAAGATAATTAATTCATTTGAGATATATCTTTATTCCTTGTATTTGATCCCTAGGGTGGCCCATCAAGGCCTTTTACTGTTTAAATTTTTGAAAACCCTGTGGGAATTCCACTGGGATTCTGTTATGATTAATGTATTATTTATTTAATACATCTCCTAATCTAGATAGATATTATCTGATATTGTTAGATATCAAGATATAATTATTGTAGATAATAATTATCTCAGGGAAGAAGACAATTATTGTATTTATTAGATATGCCAGAGTCATATCAATATAGGTAGCTAGAGAAAGCATTATAAATACATGGTGATAGAAAATCAAACCAATTCATTTTGACACTGTGATTTTTGAAATCCCTATTCAACGGTACAGGGAATGAAAAATTTTCAGTTTTCTCCATAGATTACTCTCACTCAGTATTAGAGATCAGTCATCCGGGACACAGTCTAGAAGATCAAAGCTGGAGTCTTCCATTGATATACTATGCTAGAAATTCGCAGGTAAACACGAGAAAATCTCTGTGTGTTGTAATTAATTATGTAGGAGCATGCTAGGAATATAATCAATGTATGGTGAATTAAACATCTAAGATAGATCATTGGGAGTACAGGTAAATTAAGTTTTTTCATCACATACACCTTCATCTGAAGACCCTTCAATATCTGATCATCCATTGCTGACCCAGTTCCAACATTGAATGAAGTCCAAAGATATCGCAGATGGGTAGAAGATCACCCAACTGACAACATTCTTGGTGAACCATCAGACAATGTCAGAACATAGAGATCAGTTACTAACCAGACCAATGTTGCTGATCAACTGATCAATACAGAATTAGCACTATTCAGTTGCTTCTATTCTCAAGTAGAGCCCAAAGATGTTCTTGAAGCGCTTAACGATGTGAGTTGGACGAACACGATGCAAGAGGAACCGAATGAGTTCATAAGGAATGCAGTTTGGGAGCTGGTGGATATAGGGGTGAGCAAAACCAGACCGAAACCGAAAAACCGAACCGCACCGAACCGAAATTGGTGGTTCGGTTTGAGTTTTTTTTGTAAAACGGTGCGGTTCGGGTTCAAAATTTGAAACCGAATTTTTATTCGGTTCGGTTTCGGGTCGACCAAAAAATTTCGATTTTAGACCCTAACCGCCTGAATTATATTATATCTATTATATAATATTGTATATTATATTTATAATATCTATACATTGACTAAACTAAATGAAGACAAAAACATAAACCATAAATCAAATCCATTCTCTCTCTTAAAATCTATTTCACGGTTTCATCCCCAAACCACAAACCCTACCCCACGCTCAACACACGCCGCCGCTCCTCTTGATGATTGTCACCGACGTCTCCCCGGTGAAGCGAGTGTGTGTTGAAGAAAACGAAGTTGTTCACGGATTCTAAGGCGATCCGGCTTGGAGAGGCTACCGGTTGAACAAGCAATAACACTCGTAAAGAATTACAAATCCATCTCTATTTCTTAAAATTGTTAGCTCGGACCTCCGGTGTTGCTTGTTCTCGTTCCTTCCGGTTTATCGACTCTGTGGCTTGTGTCACATGACTCACGTCTCGTGCTTTGCTTTCTCCGTCGCTCTGATGTTTTTTTTTCAATGTATTGTATAAATTCTCTTTTGATATGGATCTCCTCGTTGAATGTTTGAACTCGTGTGTTATCTTCATCCCTGGCCCTTTTCGATTTTTTGGCCCAACTCAAAGTAGAAGATTTAGGGGAATTTGGGGGAAAAGGAACAGAATCACAGAAAATAATTTGTGGAGTCAGTGGAATTATCTCTGTCGATGATTTTCAGCACCATACTCATTTGTGATGCGATTTTCGTGTTTTTTATGCTTTAAATTTAGGTATTATCTGTCCAAAAATCATGAGAGAAGTCCTCGTCCTCGAACGATTAAGTTTTATTAATTTTTTACCATTCCAATAGAATATGCACATTTATGCGATTGCGTGTGTTTACTATTTCCTCCCAGCCTCTTATTGTAGCTTACTTTTAGCTTCTAAGTTTGCTCATAAATACTGGACCATAATATATTTGACTACCTCGGTTCATAATTTCATATTAATTATAAATTATTATGACTTTATTAAAGATTTATTAGCCAACTCAAAATAACTTCTAAAACAATGAAATTTCTAAAGCGCACACATCATTTCAAAGACTAATTGTATGTACAAGCTAGGCATAATTTATTTGTGGGAACTAAGTTTTATGTATTGAATGAATATGTTGGTTTATCTCTGCATTTTGATTCTTAGCAATTTTTTTATCTCTATTTCTTAAAATTGATTTTTTATTGAAAATAACTTGGTTTATTCTAATTTGTTTTGCATTTAGATGGCAGAACCAAGCCAAATTGTAGAGCCTGAAGTTGAGACGGGGGAAGAAGAATCAACAACTAACACAAAGAGGAAATCAATGAGGCCTAAATCGGAAGTGTGGGAACATTACAGTGTCTTCTTTGATGGGATTGAGAGAAAAGCCAAGTGCAACTATTGTGGTAAGAGTTATTTATCTGATCCTAAGAAGCATGACACTTCTACACTTAAGAGTCATCTTGGGGTTTGCAAGAAAAATCCATGTAGTTTAGAATTAAGACAATCACAATTGTCTTTACTAACTACACGTGAAGGGGATAATTCTGAGTGTATGGGGAGTATTCTTACTAGCTGGAAGTTTGATCAAGAACTTTGTAGGAAAAAGTTAGCGGCTATGATTATTAAGGATGAGTTACCTTTGTTGATTTTGTTACTGCTTTACAACCAAGGTTTAAAATTCCTTCTCGTTGGACCATATCAATGGACTGTTATCAACTTTACTTGGATGAAAAGATAAAATTACGTGATTATTTTAAAACATATGGTCAAAGTGTGTGTATAACTACAGATACATGGACATCTTTGCAGCATTTGAACTACATGTGCATCACTGCTCACTTCATTGATAAGGAGTGGAATCTTCACAAAAAGATTATTAATTTTGCACTATTGAAAGTCATAAGAGTGAGGATTTGGGTAGACAAATAGATGGTTGTCTTCGTGAATGGGGAATTGCAAAATTGTTTTCAATCACGATTGACAATGCATCTTCAATGACACTTGCATTCAATATTTGAAAGGAGATTGACATCTAGGGGTGTGCTTTGGCTAAGGGAATTTTTGCATATGAGTGCATTGCTCATATCATTGCTTTGATAGTGCAAGATGGGTTGAAAGAAGTAAATCCATCCATCAATAAGGTTAGGGATGCGATTAGATTCATTAGACATTCGGTGCTAGATTGGCGAGGTTTAGAGAATGTCTTGACCTCGAAAGTATTGAATGCAAAAGTATATTGTGTCTTGATGTGTGTACTAGATGGAATTCTACCTATTTAAGGTTGAGTGTTGCACTTAAGTTTCAAAAAGCTTTTGAACGCTTTGAGATTAAAGATCCACACTTTCTACTTGATCTTCCTAATGGACCACCCACACATTTTGATTGGGAAGAAGTTAAGAGAATGGTTGAACTTCTTTCCACTTTCTATCATCTCACCATTAGAATTTCAGGCTCATTGTATGTGACTTCAAGCACATTTTATGATGAGATTAGTAGAGTAAGGCTCTTGTTCAAGAAGTGGACAAATCATGAAGAAAGTGATGTGAGGGCGATGGGTGTTAAAATGAAGACAAAAGCAGATAAATATTGGGGGGATAAAAAAAAATGAACAAACTCATATATGTGGCTGTAGTTTTAGATCCACAATATAAATTTGAGTTTGTTGAATATGGCCTTGTTGAAGAGTATGGAGAACAAAATGGCACAGTGTCACGACCCGACTTCCCAAGGAAGTACGGATCATACGGATCGTCACCGGTATAATAAAGCAGCGAATATATACATAACTAAACTAATACAATTAACCAATCAATTACGAATAATGCATAGACTGAAAGGAATAAGCTGTTTCGATACAAACTCAAGTCACAGAAGGACTTGCCCAAAAGGTTCAACGTTCAAACATAGCCTAATCAGGGCGCAATTCAAGGAACGAGGTACGACCTCAAGTTCAATACGATATGAAAACAGTTATAATCTAAAGACATCAAACAATATCAGAGTTAGGCAGCAATAAACGTGTGGACATGTATATGACGATACATGCCCAAGGTTCTAGAAATCCTTTCTAATAAGCAACACTCATCATCAATCCTTGCTCAACCTGCACATCAAAAACGAGATGCAGGGCTAAGTACAAAAGTACTCAGTGGACTCATTACCGAAAACATTTTCATTGTAAAAGTCATTGAACTGCCCACAATAGCGCATGAGGATTTTAGTTAAAAAAACTCATGCCTATCAAACATTTTATCATTTTCCAAAAGCATTCGGCTGAACTATTTTATCCATGTTGTTCCATATCTGATCATTCATTCATTCATTCATTCGCGCACTATGGAGGTGGCCACCTACACATAGTCGCCGTGACCGATCGAGGTAGCTAACCTTAACACACAGTCACACGTGTACACAATCCGAGTTAGTCCTCAACTAAGTCGGATCCGATCGTTACCCTTTTTTAACGTTGGTGGACCAACTCATTTCCCTTTTTTAACGTTGGTGGACCAACTCATTCTCATACCACGTTGGATATACCAACCTCAGATAGGATCACAACAAAACATAAACATTTGGCAGTCAATAACAGTCCATGGAATAATATTTCGTAAAGCCTTTGTAAATCATGCTTTGAGATAGACATGCATGTCATTTTTGTTTCAAGAGAGCTCACCTGCTAGTTCGAGGCTAGTAAGTTTAAGTGAGCAGGTGTGATAGTCCTTCCTCGCCAATTAAGTACGATCAAACCCTTCATAAGAAAATAGTCTTTCTTAGATTCTTGCTATTGATCGAAGGTCGTTTATAAATTACGACTTAGCGTTCCCAATCAGGGTTTCTTCATGATTTCATGTGATGGTTTTTAAGATAATTTCTATTATCTTACATTCCAAAATTCCCAAACTATTTTACTTCATTATTCATAGATGAACCTCAACTTATGAATCATATACTCCGAGTCTATCATCGACTCTTAGCCTTAGTGTTCTTCTAAACGTTATTACGTTATAGATTGTTAGTGTTCAAGTTGTGATTGTATGTTATGATATTCTCAAGCCACTATCTAGACTTAACAATTATAGTTACGTCCTAGTAGGTTATGCTTGACGACTTGTCGTTTTAACACGACGACAAAAGGGAAGTCTTGACTTATGACTCAAGTGATCACATGCTATCATGTAAGTAAGTACTTAGGAATAGATGAATTCCTTAGGGAATATTAACTCGACTTTTGAGACATAAGGATCGACATCTTATGTTCGAATCTTTGTTTACACTTTACGACGTAGTTTGTCTCTCTTAACTCGTCGGAGATTGTATAAGTTGTATAATAGTTATTCGTTGTCGAGTTGTCTTAAAGCTCAATCTAACGTCGTATTGGGTTGACGTTATTGAGTATTAACGTTGTAACTCGGCTTTTGGTTTCTTTAACTTAGGAACTCACGTTTGAGTATCCTATTATTAATAGGAAAACCCTAATTTGTGTCTAACTTTGATTCTCATTAATTCCTTCTTAAGTTATCGGAATTGGTCGATTTCTTTTGGATTCTCGTACATAAAGTATTATGTTGTTTACGTGGGGTTTTGTTTGTCGGTACAATATAAACATAACCATTCAACACTATACAATATCATACACAACATAAACTATACAAAAGCGTTAGGAAACCCTAATTTCTAACATAATACACAATCATTGTGTATGTGTGCATAAGTGTTCCATTCATTCATCACAATCACAACCATTATACCAAACTTATAAATTAACTATCATAGCATCATTAGCACTAAAATTAAACACATACTTAACCATTTTGCTGTGTTTTCGATAATTAGCAATAATTAGCATATGTATCCAATAAATTCCAATAAAATCATGATATACTCCTATCATACTATAGAATTTAATTTCCAATTCAATATCATCATATAAAATTTTAAACCATGGGTTAATTTAGCATATAGTTTTGGTATTCATGATTTAATGAGCATTGGTGTTCAATAAATTCACAAAATTTATATCATGCTTATATCATATACTAAGCATGAAATATCATCTCATATCATACATTAAAATTAAAAACATGCTTTTACTACATGTATATTTTCGATAATTATAATATATATACATATATATTCAATAAATTCCATTCACTTCACCATATGTTTATAATATCTGATAAACATGTAATATTAACTTTAAACATCAACCAATATTTATAATATCACATATCATTTTATTCAAAATAATTAAAAATCAAATAAATCCTAAAATATATATATAAAGTTTCGGCCTTTTCATAAAAATAGGAGTAGTGTCTCAAAAAATTTCAAGATTAATATATGATGTTCATATCATATATTAAACACTATATCTCAACTATTTCTCAACAAATAAAATCAAACAATGACTTAAAAATACTTAAATAAATTTTGCCAATTTTGAAAAATAGGAGTAGTGTTTTAAAAATTTTAAGATTAATATATGATATTCATATCATATATTAAACACTATATCTCAACTATTTCTCAACAAATAAAATCAAACAAATACAAGAAAATTCAAAAAATATTCTGAAAATTACCATATTTATTCTACATGCTCTTAATACATCAACAAGCAACAATATCAAATAATATTCACAAAAGCATCCTTTATCACATATAAAAAGAAATATAACATAAATCGAAAAATATTAAACATGCTCCAAAAATTCCCAAATTTTAACTACAGCCTTAGAACATATTTCTAAGCATATTTCATTCATGGCTTGAGAGCATTTGATGGCTCAAAAGTCACAAAAAAAAAATGAAGAACAAAACTAGGGTTCTTTATAAAATAAATAAAAAAAATTCAAAAAAAAGTTATACTCCATTATAAATGAAAATAATAATGAATACTACCTTATTATGGTCTTAGAAATTTAATTTGTGGGTTGGAATGGGTTGGAAAGGAAGATTAAAGCTTGAAAAGTTGAAGAACAAATGAGAGAAAATTCAAAATTAGAGAGAGAAAGGGAGGGCTCGGTTTTTTGCTGAACGTTCTGCCCAAATGAGCTGTTTTGGAGCCTATATGGAGAGCCTCTTGTGGTGGTTGGGAGAAAACTAGTCAAATTACCCGATTTGACATGTTAATACCGACTCTTTAAGTTTTATCGCATTTTCGATTGATTTCTTGGAACCTTAAGGTTTTAATTTCTTAAATAGCCTTAAAATGACTTATTTCATGCTTCATAATAATTTTATGAAGTTCGGATGACATCCGATAAGTCAATTCCGAGTTATTGTGGAAAAACAGCGTCCGGCGATTAAATTATGCTCATTCGAAAATTCTATTGAATTCTTGAGCTTTCATAATTAATTTGAGTCTTATAAATCATTTCTTATTGATTTAGAACCCTTGGTTCGAGTTTCAGGTCGTTCGGATCGGTTTAGGGTTTTTTGGTATTTATACCCGGTGTTCGGTTAAGTTCTTCAGGAATTTCGTTCAGAAATTGATTCTTATGAATTCTAAATTCATAATAATATATTACTTCTTGAATTTGATTGTTATCATAAATTTTCATGATTAGCACGGACTGGAAGTTGATCCGGCTCGTGAATAGTGCTTTTAAAGTCGGCCGGCAAGCATGCTCGAAAATTCTCATTCTTTGGCTTCTCACATGTTTTCGTGAGAGGATTATAGAAATAAAATCTTTTTGTTGAGATTCATTCTCGATCTTTCATTCTATGTTCAGGCTATTCAGAAAACCCTAATCCGGTAGGACTAGTCACTAGTTTTTGATTTCTCTAGTTTTCGATCTCCGAATCGATTCTAATTCATTTCGTTGGTTACCTTCAACATAATTAAGGTCTAAGAAACACAATTAATTGGTCTAAGCATCACTAATAAAAGTTTTAAATTTTTCGGGTTATTACATATCATCCACCTTAAAATAAATTTTGTCCCGAAATTTGCTAACCTTGGAAGAGATCTGGGTATTTCTCTTTCATAGCTGATTCAAGTTCCCAGGTTGCTTCCTCTTGTCCATGGTGTCGCCATAGAACTTTTACTAACGGTATCTCCTTGTTCCTTAGCTTTTGGATACGTCGATCCAAGATTTCCGTAGGTAGTTCCACATAGCTCATATTGTCATCGAGAATAATGTCTGTCGGTGATAAGACATTACTGGGGTCGTGTATGTACTTCATGAGTTGTGAAACGTGGAACACATTGTGCACGTTCCCAAAGCTTGGCGGCAATGCCAGTCTGTAAGCTGCTGGCCCTAACCTTTCCAAAATTTCTTAGGGTCCTATGAAACGTGGTCGCAGCTTCCCTTTTATTCCGAATCTCATAATTCCTTTTGATGGAGAAATCTTCAAGAAGACTTTGTCTCCCACTTCAAAAGCAGCTCTGTGCGACGTTTGTCGGCGTACGACTTCTGTCGGTCTTGGGCCTCCTTGATCCGTTGACGGATCTGTCTCACAATCTCGATCATCTCTCCCACAGAATCAGGTCCTAATACTCTTCTTTCTCCCACTTCATCCCAGTAAAGTGGCGATCGATATTTCTTCCCATAAAGCGCTTCATACGGGGCCATTCCAATAGTCGATTGGAAGCTGTTATTGTAGGCGAATTCTACAAGTGGTTACACTTGTTCCCAACTTTATCCTCTATCCAGGACAACGGTCCTCAACATGTCTTCGACGTCTCGAATGGTCCTCTCGGATTGTCCGTCTTTCTGTGGATGGAATGCGGTACTGAAATGTAGCCGAGTCCCCAATTCTTTTTGCAAGCTCGTCCAAAATATGGATGCAAATTTTGAATCCCTATCCGACGTGATAGTCCTCGGAATCCCATGTAAGCGTATGACTTCTCGAACGTACTGTTGTGCAAGTCGTCGATCCATGTGTTATCGAATGGGTAGAAAATGCCCGCTCTTGGTCAAACGATCGATGATGACCCAAATAACGGTATTTCCTTTTTGTGATTTGGGTAGCCCGGTAACAAAATCCATGGCTATGTCATCCCATTTCCATTCCGGTATGTCTAGCGGTTGTAAGGTTCCATACGGTCGTTGGTGGAGTGCTTTCACTTGTTGGCACGTCAAACAACGTTCTACGAATGAAGCTACGTCTCGCTTCATTCCATCCCACCAAAATTTCACCTTGAGATCTTGGTACATTTTGGTGATTCTGGGGTGTGCGGTGTAAGAAGTCTCATGGGCTTCTTTCAAGGTCTCGCTCTTAAACCCTTCGTCTGCTGGGACACACACTCTCCCGTCATACAACAAAACGTTATCTGTTGCTTCTTTGAAATTCTTGTGGTTGTTGTCCCTGATCTTGGCTCGTACTTCCTCTAGCTTCTTGCTCTTCCTCTGAGCTTCTAAGATTCAGGCACTTAAGTCCGAGATTGCAATCAACGTTGCAATACAGCCATCTATTGTCAGAGACGGGTCTATGACTTCGATGTTCATCCTCTGAAATTCCTTTATAAGTACCTTCTCATGACTGAGGAGACAACCCAAACAAGGGTGGGATTTTCGACTCAAAGCATCGACTACAACATTAGCCTTGCCTGGGTGGTAATTGATACCACAGTCGTAATCTTTCACTAGTTCTAACCATCTACGTTGCCTCATGTTAAGATCTTTCTGCTCAAAGAAATACTTCAGGCTTTTATGGTCACTATAGATCTCACATTTAACCCCATAGAGGTGGTGTCTCCAAATCTTTAAGGCATGTACGACCGCTGCTAATTCCAGGTCGTACGTAGGATAGTTGATAAACGCGCATTTTACACGTTTATTGTTGGTATTTAAAGATGATTTTAGATCTATAAAGTGCGTTTATGTCTTGGATCTCAATGCTTTTACATATTTTTGGAAGATATTGCTCTTGGGTTTAGCTTACATTTTGGATTACAATCCATGTGGATACGATACTCGACTTACCCATATACATCGCGTTATTTTCGTGCGATCAAATTCTGTCGATCAAATTTTGGGCGTTGTTCGGGATTGTTAAGATCACATAGGAATAACTTGACAATTTGGAGTTATTAATTCAAGTTATATATATTATATTATTTATTTATTCTTGTCAGAGTTAAGCTCTCTTTTTTTTCTCCAGGTAGTTTATGATCACAAGGTCCCAGGGACCTCCTGAGCAAAATCTTGACCCAGAGATCGAAAATTCCCAAAGGAGGAGGAGACGAGAGAGAAGAAGGGCTGGAATGACAGCTAATCCACAGAACGGGGGCATTTCTCCCGAGCAAGCTGCACGCATGCTAGTTGATTTCGCAGAGATGCAGCGCCAGATGGCGAATATGGGACTCCCTGTCCCTGTTCACGAGACGCGACCACCGAACTTTATGTACCGACCTCCCTTGAGCAGTTCCAAGGAGGAGGATGGGGCCCTGCGTGGACGCAAGTAATTTTGAATTAAAGCCGCCACGATCGGTATGGTGCAAAGAGAACAGTTTGGGGGAGGAGTCAAGGAGGATCCGAATGCCCATCTCGAGACTTATCTCGACATTTGTGACACCATCAAGCAGAATGGGGTGCCACAAGACACAATCCGGATGCGCATGTTCGGATTCTCTCTGCGCAGCCAGGCGAAGGATTGGTTCAAGAGCTTGGACCGAACCGGGATAGATAGCTGGGGGAAACTTTGCGAGAAGTTCCTTTCTAAGTATTTTCCCATGACCAAAGCCCGTAAAATCATAGCCGAGGTCTCCCACTTTTGCCAACAAGGAGGCGAGTCACTATTTGAGGCATGGGGAGATTCGGGGCTTCTTTGAGGAAGTGCCACAACATGGATTCTCCAAAGAGCAGCAGATCACGCAGCTTCTACGGTGGACCGGACGTTTACACGAGAAGCATAGTGGATGCGTCAGCAGGGGGATGCCTGTTGAATCGCCGAGTAGAGGAGGCCAGCCGCATCATAGAAGAGATGGCGGCTAATAGTTATCAATGGCCAATGGAGAGAACGCCAGTGGTCAAAGCTGTTGCAGTAGAGGTTGATTCGAAATATGACGATCTGATGAAGAAGTTCACCCTCTTGAAGAGCCAGATCGAGACAGAGGATATCAATTACATCAATCAGAGGAACCATGGAAATCGGGCATATCATCCGAACAATGGAATCATCCAATCATCGTATGCCAACCCCAATAACTTCCAACAACCTCCAAAGAAGCCATGTGCGAATGGTATGATTCAAGAGTCAAGAAGCGAAATTTGGAGAGATGATGCAGCGAGTTGGTTGTAAGCAACCAACAAGCGGCGATGTAACAAAACTCATTCATCGGTAACACCACCGTAAAGTTGCACATTTGGAATCCACCATGACTGCTATGGGCAAACACTTGAAAATGCTGGAGAACCAGATCGGTCGGATGGCGCGCAATGTAATGCACACCAAAGAGGGGCCAATTTCCGAGTAATACGGAAGTAAACCCTAAGAATCGGTGTTTTGCTATCCAATTGAGGCGGGCGACGCTTATCGAACCATCCGAATGACGAAGGAGCAACGGGAGGGCACCTCGCGATCGATCTCGCGAGCCCAGACGCGAGCCATGATGCGGCGAGAAGTCCCGAGGAGGTCACACCCGTGCGCCCAGATGCGAGGAAGACCGCCGAAGTAGCACGCGTCCCTAGCGACCGTTCTCGCGATCGCGAGGAAGACCGCGAGGGACACCCAGAGCCGAAGTTCCCGACGTATACCCTTCCTGTTCCGTTTTCGAGTCGTCTGGCCAAACCCAAGCAGGATGAGAGGCTGACTCGATTTCTGGAGATGTTCGAGAAGGTAAACATTAATATTCCCTTGCTAGATGCACTCAAAGATGTGCCGGGGTATATGAAGTTCTTGAAAGATGCCGTGACCAATAAGAAGAAGCTTAAGAAATTCGAGACGATCAATTTATCTCAAGAGTGCAGTGCTGTGCCGCAAAAGAAGTTGCCACTAAAACAGAAAGATCCGGGCAGCTTCTCTATACCGTGTGTCATTGGAGGCATACCTTCTCCAAAGTCTTTGTGTGATTTGGGGCAAGCATCAATTTGATGTCGTTGTCCATATTTAATAAATTGGAGATTGGAGAATTGAAGCCTACTACGATTACCTCCAAATGGCGACGATCAATCACAAGGCCAAAACGGATAGTGGAAGATGTGCTAATCAAAGTCCAAGGATTCATTTTCCCAGCAGATTTTGTGGTCCTCGATATGCGGAGGATGGGAACACGCCTCATTCTAGGGAGACCGTTCTTAGCCACAGCGAGCTCGATCGGCGTGCGAGGGTGATCTCACCTTCGTGTGAACAAAGATGAGTTAACAATCTCGATTTATGATGCCATCACGGGAGATGATAACTCAACATATGAAGAGTGCTATTCGATCACGACTACCACAACCAGCCCATTCTTGAGCTCGAATTTCAATAGACCATCAGACGAGCATCTTTGCGAGGAAGAAGTGGACTCGGCATAAAAATCTGAGTGATTCGTTCAAGTTCAGTGGAAGCTATTCATATGCAAATTGGTGGGCTGTTGTCAATGCTAAGTACAAGGGCAAGAACAAGTTTGGAAAGCTGTCAGTTGTCAAATCGCCCGATTGACGAGAGGTAACGTCGAGCTAGCGACGAAAAATCTAGCACTGGTTGGGAGGTAACCCAATATTTTACATGCTTTATGTTTTTCGTTTTGTTTTTCTTGTTTGTCGTTTTTTTTATCATGTTGTGTCGTGTCGTGTTTCGTCGTTTTCAAGTCCCGAGGTATAATTGCTTTCTTTTTAAAACATAAAAAAAAGGAAGCACCTCGCGACCACCCTCGCGCGCGCGAGGAGTGGCCGCGCGTAGCCATCTGCCGAGAGATGAGGTTTTTCGTGCAGGCGCAAGATCGCGACCGAGCTCATGACCGTTGTTAACGGGCAGAGGCGTGCCCGACCCGCTAAAGACGCGACCCATGAGATTTACCCATTTTAAACCCTCCTCCCATTTTTTCACACACACGAAATTCTGACAGCTCTCTCTCTCTAGCACCACACACTAATTCCTTCAAATTTCTTGCAAATTTCACCTCTAATCTACTCAAGGTATGCCACATTTACTTGATTCCTCTTGAATTTACGCTTATTAGCATGATTTGGGGATTTTGTCCATTAGATCCCTTGTGGTGGGTTTTGAATTTTTGAGGATTTAGGGTTCATATTGCTAAATTTCTTGGTGTTTTGAGCATGATTGTTACAATGTTAGGGTTATTAATGTTTATAGATGTGTATTAATGCTTATTATTGATCAATTTAGCCTACATTGTTGATTTGGGATGAAAAATGCTCGAAAAACCCTATTTGGCTCTTTGTAAAACACGTTGCTCGCGACCATGAGAGCTGAACGCTTGGCGCTGCATGGCGTGCCGCGCGTTGCCCAGCGCGCGTCCGTGCGTCTTCGCACACGAGTTTTCAGAATTTCGCGACCGCGAGCGTGCTCGCGGCCAAGGTGGCGAGCGTGGGCCCTCTCGCGTGCGCCAAGCCCGAACGCGGCGTGGTACCTCGCGACCGCAAGGTTGGCCGCGAGGTAACCCAGAATGCCCATTTTTGTGTATTTTTGTGCGTGTGCGCGATTCCTTCCCCTTATTTCGCTTTGTTTGACCATATGTTAGTATAGGGGGCGGTATTTTTATCACTTCAAGTTTGGGGGAGGTCTATATTTTTCTATTGGTTGTCGTTGGCTTTTATATGCCTCTTTAATAAGTACATGAACTAACTTTGCTTTTATCTTTAGGTACAATATGTCACACCACTCCGACCATAGCGAAAGGTAAGAGGTTGCTTCCTCATCCGGGATGAGCCACATGATGAGTTCCACCCCTCCACTTTTGGGGTGCGACTGCCGACTCCCTCATCACAGGAAAGGTGGAGGAGACTGGTGCAGCTAAAGCACCGACATTCCCGGTTTATGTGCATTGAGACGTGCCAGGCTATGGGAATAGCCAATGACGTCTCATGGCTTGCGGAGAGGTCCGGGCTGTATTCGGTGATCACAACCAATTATCTGTCATACCGGACACTCACGCTGGAGTTCCTATCGACCTTATATGTTCACAAGACGCAAGGGTCGCCGGATTACTTGATGTTCCGGCTCGATAACGAGCCCAGACAGCTCTCAGTGGACGAGTTGAACTCCATCATTGAGGGCCATCCCGAGGGCAGATATATCGGTGACTTAGAGCTTTCGCCTCAGGATTTGTGGCCGTTGATCACGGACACATCCTGGAGCGAGCCCATATTCGATGCCTCGGGGCTAAGGCGAGCTCCATTCGAATCCGGCGATCCGCTCTTCCACCGCCTACTCACGTTCACCATACATGGCGGCAGAATGCGACCTTTGTTCTATCTCGGTCATGAGTCTCACGATTGCTGCGATGATGAGGGCAGACGGTGCACGCTGGGATGTTCCTAGCCCAAGCCTTCCGGATGCAAGCCGAGGTGCAGGGAATACTCGGATATGCATAGGGGATTTGTTACCCTATTGCTGATTTTACGGTATCACGATTCGAGAGGAGCCCATCTCTCAAGATATTTTCTGGACAAGAAATATCTATATGTCGAGACATTCTTGAAGAGGCACCGACCGTACCCACGGATGCTATATGACAAGCATGGCGATCGATAGTCCGCCCGCCCAACCCCGAGCTCACTAGCATAGCGGCGTTGGCGGAGCATAATTGAGCTTGAGCTCCGACCAGCACTATTCATGGACTCGGCGCTAAATGCGTCAAGGCGAGGTCGAGGATGAGCAGCGGGAGAGAAAGATGAGCGGCGGGGGCACCCGAGGTCGGTGGCGATGCCACCAAGGCATGCTCGGGGATATTCCGGATTTATGAGCGACTAGATCGCATAGGCGGTCGTCTGCACCGCATGGACAAGAATATGACCTCCATGATGACACAGTTGCGAGACCCTCACGGCCCGGCAAGCACAAGAAAGCGGCAACATCGAGATGATGCGATGATGCAACAATGGAACCAATGGAGGTTTCTACCCGCCGCCGTAGTAGAGTGGCACATGAGGTAAGGTCTCTCCCAATCACTCTCTTACGCAAACCTTATTGCCTCCATTTCACACTGTTTACAATAAGTTTGGGGGGAGTGGACGAGTTTGGTTGGTTGAGAGTCCTTTTTATGTTTTTGCTTTATTTTGTTAAGTTATTATATGTTGGGGCTTTTGTCGTGTCTTTCGTGTTTTTGTTGTGTCGGTCGATCAACGAGTTGAAGTGAAATGTGTTAATCCATGTAGCCAATGATGATAGAAATTTTCTTATAAATATGTGATAGTGCACATGATATGTTAGAAAATGACGCATGGATAACTTGAGATTGTTTAGCTTGTTATTTTTAACCATTTGCTAAAACCGTGAGAATTGAGCTTCATTGTATACACATCTTGTTACAGTTTCTTTTATTTGTGTGATATCGTGCATGTAATTATCTTCTAGAACTTGCCGTTTTTTACGTAGGTCATTGCGATATGTGTTTTGAATATGGAAAGGATAAAAGGCCATCTTTGTTAAACCACATATTTACCCAAACACTAGCCCAATGATATATACCATTTGTCGCATTCTTTGAGCCTTTATTAGACCTTATTCTTTTGTTAACCGGATGATAGGAGGTGAGGATGGAAATGGGAATCAAATGGGAGAAAAATTTGTTTTGATATGCAAAGTGGGGATAAAAGATAAAGTATGGTACCCGTGTGAAAAAGAATAGACCCTATAAGCTCTATTACAAAGTCAAGAAAAAAAAAAAAAAATTTGTGAATAGTATGAGCATAAAGGAAGTCAATCATTATATTATATGGTACCTTGGGTTACATAAATGTTGAAATAGCATGTTGGAAAGGAAAAGGAAATGGACAAAGTCCATATGAGCTGATTATAGAGATGAAAGTGCTTAGAGTATATTTGAGTCACTTAGCCATATATTATCCTACCTTAACCAATGTGCCTACAATACAACCTATGAAAAGTCCTTTTGATCCTAATTTGAATGCATTTGACATGGTGGAGATATTAGAGAAATGGCGAGCCTATGGTGAGATTTTGCCTTGCATTGATTTTTGAGTGCATACGTCCCTTATTTCTTTATGAGTTGAGTGTACTCTATATTTTACGCACATGCCATTGTGAGGTTGAATTGAATGAGATTTTTGATTTCAATGGTTGTACATTGTCGAGTTGACTAATGTAAATGGTGTGCACTAACGATTTTGAGCTTTGAGATATTTACGAGGCTTTATTGGTTAATCACCTTTCTTGGCTCGTTGATCCTATTTTGTGTCTCTTTTCTTTTGGTCTTGTTTTTGTTTGAGGACAAACAATGATTTAAGTTTAGGGGGTTGATAAACGCGCATTTTACACGTTTATTGTTGGTATTTAAAGATGATTTTAGATCTATAAAGTGCGTTTATGTCTTGGATCTCAATGCTTTTACATATTTTTGGAAGATATTGCTCTTGGGTTCTGTTTTGGTGTTTTGTAGGCTTATAAGTTGAAAACCAAAGCATGGAACGAAGGACGAGCAAACGAGGGCGAAATGAGGGCCTAGCGACCGCCTTCGCGGCCGCTAGCCAGGCCGCGAGCCAACACCCAGCGAGCGCGAGCGCATGCGCGCGAAAGAGATGCCTCGCGACCAGCCTAACGACCGCTAGGTCGGCCGCGAGAAAACGCTAGCACACGCGAGAGGACGCCAGAGCACGCGTGCACTCCCAGCAGGTGCGAGATGTGCCCGTGAAGATTTCATGTGCGACGCGACCACACCTAGCGACCGCGAGGTGTGGCCGCGAGGCAAGTATGTGCGCGCGTACCTGCCGAGAACCCGAAGGATGGCCGAGGCGAGGAGATCCCTCGCGACCGAGCTCACGACCAAGAGCTCGGCCGCGAAGAGAGGCGGCAGAGTGGAAAATTAGGGTTTTCACCCTAAATCTATAAATAGGGCTTCACCCCTCCCCAACCTGCTCCAGACCTGTTTTACACGTTTTCCTCAGTTTTTCTCTAGTTTATCATTTATTTTCACTCTAGCTTTGATTTAGATTCATTCTAGCTTTAGTTTTCCATCATTCTGCAATTAGTTCTACGCATTGTTAACGCTTCGGAACGCTTTTGTCCGAACAAATTCTATAGTTTTCCCGTTTTCCGTAGGGTTTGGATACGAACCCAACCATTGTTCTCAGACGTTTCCCTACGGGTTTGATCTATTTAATTCATATTTTTATGATTATATCGTATTTAATTTCGTTATTTATGTTTAGCTAAGTTCTGTTCTAATCCTAGGGTTTGCATGATTCTATCCTATATGTTATGATTCCGCTATTGTTATTTACCTTCCGGGCATTGATTCCCGATTCTTGGTGCTTAATTATATGTGTTGATTTCGATCAATCTTGATGCATATCATAGTTGCCGATTAATTACGTAACAGTTTTAATTGTCAATCGATCTTGAATGCATGATACGGATAAGCGCTCGAGTCGTGGCGAGATAGGAACATTCGTAGGAAGCATATTCTTTGTGATCCTTTTGAGTTGCTTATTTTCCTCTAGAGCGTAATGATAATAGGAAAATTAGTAATCAAGCTATCACAATTGTCGTGGCGAAGTTGTTGGCTACATATGTGATCTTCCATTTTATGCGGATTAAAGCGGTTAATAATAAGCGGGATAAACATCGTTGTGGATAGGATTAGTGCATCCCTAGGGTTAGTCTTTATCTCTTATATTCATCTTTGAGTATTTATTGCCTTTGTTTATTTTCAAGTTGTTACCTTTGCTTTGGATTTAATTATCTGAAGCCATAAACCTTTCAAACCATATTCTGTTGCTTGGATAATGATGAAGGATTAGAGAGCTAGCTTCTGTGTTTTCGGATTGCAATCCCTGTGGATACGATACTCAACTTACCCATATACATCGCGCGTTATTTTCGTGCGATCAAATTCTGTCGATCAATAGTTCAACTCATGTAGGCGTAATTGCCTTGAAGCATAAGCAATAACTTTGCCTTCTTACATCAGGACACATCCTAGTCCATTCTTTGAAGCATCCGTGTAGATTGTGTACTCATTATCTGCTCGCATGCTATGATCAGTCTTGTTGTCGACAACTCCTTCAATCTCTGGAAACTAGCCGGCGGATCTTCCTATTTTTTTGGACCATGGTGCACGAAATTTTGTGTGTGAGAAAGTGTGTGTGAGTGTGTGTGTGTCGTGAGTTTGGCTGAAAATTTGGAGAAGAAATGAGCTTTGAAAAGTCTAAAGTTCTTATCTTATATTATGTAATAATTATATTAAATTTTGATTTTTCTTTATTAGGTGATTAATCACCCTTTCTCTAGAAACCTTTTCTTTTCTTTTCTTTTCTCATTTTCTTATATAGGTAAAATTACTTTTGTTATAGAAAATCATTATAAATATTGTAGAATAATATACAACGCTTTTATAGCGAAATCGACACTAATTATCCGATAAAACAACCTCTTTTGAATCTCTACTTTTAACCTCAATAATTACTCATAAACATCAAAATATAAATATTAAGCATATTTTGACCTTAAAAACCATTTAAATATTTTTCTCTTCATCCGAGCTTGATCGAAAAGCCGACATCACAAAACATAGATTTTGAAATTCTCAATTTTAAAATCAAAACTTATTTGAGCATGTATCTATCATCTCAAGACTATTTAAATCTAGGTCTTCTTATGTTCAACTAGATTTAAGGATCTTATCTCAGATTCTATCTCAAATCTACCGAAATTCTATCGTCTCAACTCGAAGCTTAACGCAAAGCTTCTAACCAACCAACTCTTTCTTAAGGATGCAATGCCCTTCTTATTAAACTCTTAATCACGAGCTAATCTTTGCTACAGAAATACGGGGTATTACATTCTCAACCCCTTACAAAAATTTCATCCTCGAAATTTAACATGTCAGCAAAAGCTCAGAGCACTTCTTTATCATCTGATCTTTAACTTCTATGTCGTCTCTTCTAAATCATCATGCTTCCATGTCGATCTAAGATGCATTCTGGCTTCTTTTCGTAACTTAGATCTTATTCGCGAACATTTATTCTCTTGAGATATGATGTGTTTTGGATTAAACACATATCTTCGTATCTGCGATATATAGCACACATCACAATATTTTCGAACTCGGAGAAAATGCTAATCTGTAGACGACTAGCTACTCTTTCTTGAATCTCTTACAATTCGATACATCTTGATGACTTCTTGGATTCTTGTCTTTACTTGTCGTACGTTTACAGCCATCTCTTTAAATCGTTTCTGGTCCAAGCATTTTTCTTCTTCCAATGCGTTTTAATAAACGACGATCTACACCATCATCGTCGAGAAAACTTAGTAGCGCCATATAAATCTTGGTTCTGATCTTGTCTTCTAACGTTTGCATGGTCCATTTAAATTGACCATCTATTGCAGATAAAAGCTGCACTGCAATTCGATCTTGTATCCATTTTTATTATAAGTCGTCCAAAACGAGATGTAAACTTGGAGTCTCGGTTTAAGATGATTGAGATGAGCATTCCATGTAAACTTACTATCTTTCAAACGTACACTTAAGTTAACTTGTCAGCTTCATCATATGTGATAGAGATCAGAATAACATAAACGTACTTCGTGAATCGATCAATTGTTACCCACGCTTCGATTTTGTCACGCCCCAATTCCCGAGGGAAGGCACGAATGCCGGTGTGATTAGGGATGGGGTTAGGCGGGGAAGAAGGGATACATATAACATACATGATAAGAAGATGTGACCATGAAATCGGCAAAGATCTCTCTATAACTAGGACATATCCGAAGGGGAGGGTGCACAAACAATCCACCAATGTAATAATATCGATATCATAACCTCGTAAAACATGATCTTGGTTTATTGTAAGTAATGCAAGAAGGCAAAATAGCATTACATCCTCGTCAACTAGACCGTCAACCACATAGCATGCTCATATCGAGACTCACGCGAGAATAACATAACAAATCTTGTTCCCAATCGAAAGCAAATAAGGGACAAGAATACATCAATATCGTAGCACGTATATAACACAACATCGGAAGCATAGCATGAAGAACCCGCAGCTCCACCCTCGCCGCCGTCAAACCCTCCTCCATACGTGAAAAGATTTGAAAAAGAGTTTGGGGTGAGTACTAAGCGACTCGGTGGGGTTTTATCATAAATCAAAAGAGTCATGATGCAGTGTTTAGAGCACTTACCTTAGAAGGTTTTAAACGTAAATCCACTTCTAAGTAAGCAAAATAGATTTTCATTTCGATACGATCCGTTATTACCGTTACTCCCATCATAGAACCATGAACCACGGCTCGGAACGTATCCCGCCAAATTTCATCACATCTCATTCATTCGGCCGGAACATATCCGGTCAAACCATGCGAGCGTATCGATCCAATGGCTAACTCGGTGTGGACTTGGTCAAATCCCCATCGAACCATAACCACCTCATTACCATTTCCGTGTGGACTTGGGGTCTATCCCTTCGTAACCATAACCACGTGTTGGGGTCTATCCCCTTACGATCAATACTCAAGATGGTGATCAACCCACCGAATAGAGATCCGTGCACAACCATGATAGAACCATATCTTGGATCGTAGAACAAGATAATAATTTGAGAAAAACATTTTACGGTACATGTTTTATTTTGAAATATCGTAGTAAATAACTCAAAATAAGCATATATAACCCAACTCGAAGCATTTAAAACGCCAACCGGGAGATATCTACGGATCCGATGACTTCACCGATCGCCTTTGGTAGGTACCGGTAACAAGACGGAACAACTTTTGGGGTCACTTCCAACAAAGCAAAGCAACATCGTGATCCAAACGACGATCGAGAAAATTAGGGTTTTCGACTTTCGAACCCACATTTGGCACTCTCCGGTTTTCAAATCAACTCGATGCGAAGGAAATATATTCGTGGCATCAAGACCTATAATAGGGTACTTTCAAATTATGCATGCATGCAAGTTGACTCAAATCTTAGTGAAGAAGCTTCAAAAATCGATGCCTATCCTCGATCTAGGATAAACCATCCAAAATCGATGCATGAAAATGGAAACATAGGAAATATGCATAACCACGAACATGGAATGACAAACGGCGTTGAAAATGGATAACCCGGGCATGTACTTCCTTTAGAAAACTCAAGCAACGGAAAACATCCCGAGCATGCGTAAACGCGAAAATGTAAAACGGAATCGGTACTTTAGTAGAATGCATAGCCCGAACTCAAAACTAAAGGACCCCTAGCCAAAGGTGGCTCGGTGGCCACCAAATCGGCGGCCACAAGCTCACGGCGGCGTGAGTGGGCGGCGGCGATTTTTAATAAATCGGAAGCCTCGGCCGTTTTCCGCCCGTCCCTTTAGAATCCCGAGTTCTATGCTATCGATCTACTAAAAGGCGGAATCAAAACAAGAAAAGGACAAAACAGAAAACGGGCTGCCGGGGTGGTTGATCGGCGGTGGTGGCTCAGCAAATAGCCAAGAATGGCACCGCCCGAGCCTCCCGGCTCGATCCCCACTCCTCCAGTGGCTTCCGCAGCGTGCACTGAACTGCTCGGCTCTTCCGTAAACACGTAGAGGCGAAGGAAATGAACGTTGAAAATGAAGGCCTAGCCTCCTATTTATAGGAAAAGAGGGTCACAAGAATGTTACATAGCGACCCTTTTCAAAAACGAAAAGCGACGTAACTTTGCAAACGGACTCCAAATTTAGCAAACTTAGTACCCATGGACACGAAATAAAATACCGGACACAACGACTATAAACAAGATATGCTTTAAAAGATCCATGAAAAGTCGGTTTCGATAACTTCCCGAGTGCCAAACCTTCATGGGTGGTCGAAAACTCAAGCATACTTAGTGTCTATGAATCGTCATAAGACACTCTTCATAACGCCTGAGGTTTCGTGACGGTCGCATCACCGAAACAAAAGTCAACCTTTTACCTTTTCTCGAAAACGTGCCATGCAAAATGAAGCTTAAAAGGACGGGTATTACATCCTCCTCCTTAAAAAATTTCATCCCCGAAATTTCAAACACGTGGAGAAACAACTCGTGATCTTGAGCCACGAACTTGTCTTCCAACTCCCACGTAGCTTCCTCCTCCGTGGTGATTCCACAACACCTTCACCAACGAATGCGATGTTCCTCAACTCCTTCACTTCGCTCCAAGATAGCCACTAGCCTTTCCTCGTAACTCGGATCCGAGCAAGAACCACTTGGTCGTGCTTGATCACGTGTTTTGGGTCAAACACGCACTTTCTCACCGAGAAACGTGAAACACGTCATGAACATCTCCGATGCTAGGCGGCAAAGCTAACCTATAGGCAACGGGGCCTATTCTCTCAAGAACTTCGAAAGGTCCAACGAACCTCGGTCGTAACTTACCTCGCTTTCCAAAACGAACGACTCCTCTCGTCGGGGAAACCTTAAGGAAAACGTGATCTCCGATCATGAACTGAAGATCCGTACGACGCTTGTCCGCATAGGACTTCTGCCTGTCCTGAGCTTCCTTGATCCTTCGCTTGATCTGATCGATAACCTCGACCGTCTGCTGAACCATCTCTGGTCCTAACATCTTCCTCTCGCCCACTTCGTCCCAATAAAGTGGCGATCGACACTTCTTCCGTCTAACGCTTCATAGGGAGCCATTCCTATGGTGGCTCGATAATCATTGTTATAGGAAAACTCCACCAAAGAGTATCTCTTCCCAATTTTCTCCTCTATCGGCCACATCGCCGCAGACATGTCTTCCAAAACACGAATCGTCCTTTCCGATCGACCGTCCGCTTGAGGATGGAATGTCTGTACTAAGATTCACTTGGTCCCCATTGCTTCCTCGCAGACTCTCCAAAACCTTGATGTGAACCTCGGTCACGATCCGACGAATCGATCATCGCACACCATGTAACCGCACGATCTCTAATGTAAAGTCGAGCAAGCTTATCTAACCCGTGACGTCATCCGAATCGGTAAGAAATGAGTGACTTCGCTACCTATCGACGACAACCCATATAGCGGTGTTTCCTCCTCACGACCTTGGAAAACTCACCACAAAATCCATACCGATATGATCCCATTTCCACTACGGGATTGGTAGCGGTTGCAATAAACCCGACGGACGTTGGTGTACAATTTTCACTTGTCGACAAGCCAAACAACGTTCCACAAACGCGGTACATCCTTTTTCATCCCTTCCCACCAAAAGTTCCTCTTAAGGTCTCTCAGACATTTTGGTGCTTCTCGGACGAGTCAGATACGGTGCCTCATGAGCTTCACTCATGATTTTATCTCTCAATTGCCTATTGAGTGGCACACATAACCTTCCTCGGAATAGTGCGCGTTGTCCTTCGCCTACGGAAACCCTTGCTATCTTCTAGCCTTGCTTTCAAACGCATCTTCTCCAGAATTCATCTCCTCGCGTAAGACTCACGATGGCTTCTCTCGAGATCGGTTCAAATTTAAAGTCGCGATGAATCCTTGACCGATTCCGGAGGGTGAATCACTTCCGTGTCGAGCTTCTTGAAATCTCGAATAAGCTCTTTCTCTTGCGTGAGAAGATATCCCAACTTCGCCTCGACTTGCGATCGAGGGCATCTGCTACGACATCGCTTTCCCGGGTGATAACCGATAGAGCAATCATAATCCTTTACCAACTCTAGCCATCTCCTTCGCCTCATGTTCACTTTCATTTTGTTCAAAGAAATACTTGAGGCTCTTGTGATCCGTGAAGATCTCACACTTAACTCCATAGAGATAGTGCCTCCAAATCTTCAACGCATGAACGATCGCCGCTAACTCCGGATCGCGAGTTGGGTAGTTCAACTCGCTCTCGGTTTCAATCGATGAGACGCGTAGCTATAACCTTCCCGCTCGCATAAGAACACAACCTAAACCAAGCTTGATGCATCGGTGTAGACCACAAACCCATCGTTCCCTTCCCGATGCGGCTAACACCGGAAGCGGTTGTTAGCTTCTTCTTCAACTCTCGAAACTCGCTCACAAGCTTCGGACCATGAAAACTTGATTCCTTTCACGAGTACATTGCCATCGGCCTTGCCAACTTCAAAACCCTTCGATGAAACGTCTATAATATCCGCCAAGCCTAGAAAGCTTCGAACCTCATTGGCATTAGTAGGAACCTTCCGCTATTTTACCGCTTCAACCTTCACCGGGTCGACTTTGATTCCTCCTGCAGATACGATGTGTCCAAGGAACATCACTTCTTTGAGCCAAAATTCTCACTTACTATACTGCATACAACCTCTCGTCAGAACATTTCCGTAAGCAGTGCACGGGTGTTCTCTATGCAACTCGCATTCTTGGAATAGATGTGAATATCATCGATAAAAACCAAGACGAAACTATCCAGATACTGATGGAAAACTCGAATTATCAGATCCATGAAGACTGCTGGCGCATTGGTCAAACCAAACGGCATCACGATGAACTCGTAGTGCCCATACCTCGTTTTGAACGCGGTCTTCGCAATGTCCTCCTTCCTGATCTTCAGCTGATGGTAGCCTGACCTCAAATCGATCTTAGAGAAGACACTTGCTCCTTTGAGCTGGTCAAAAAGATCATCGATCCTTGGAAGAGGATATCTGTTCTTGATCGTTAGCTTATTCAGCTCTCTGTAGTCAATGCACATCCGCATTGACCCATCCTTCTTCTTGACGAACGTAATTGGCACTCCCCACGCGACATGCTAGGTCGGATAAAACCTAGATCCAACAGCCTCCCCGCAGAATCGCGCTTTCCGCCTGCAATTCCTTAGGTGCCATTCGTATGGTGCCTTTGATACCGGTGCTTGCTCCCGGTTCCAAATCAATAGTGAATTCCACTTGTCTATCAGCGGTAAACCCGCAAGTCCTCGAAACACGTCCGGATATTCACACACCATCGGCTCTTCAGCAATCGCTATGCTGTTTCATCGCTCTCGTCAAACTTACCAAGAAAGTTTGACAGTTTCCCTTCCTGATCATCCTCACTGCCTTCAGTGCTGAGATCATTAGCACGCAAACACCCATCCTTATGCCGTGGAAACAAACTTCCACTCCTTCGGCTGTTCGAAAAGCAACTTCTCTCTCGAGACAACGATAGTTGCCATGTGCTTTTCCAACCAATCCATGCCAAAGATGACATCGAAATCTTCCATTCGATGACATGCAAATTGACAAGGACCTTCGCCACAGATTTCTACCTCCGGTTTCGCAAATCTCTTTTGCTTTAGCACTTCTCGACGGGATGCTAATTTGTGGTACTGTGATTTCAGTACCAAACCCAACCTCTCACACGCGATTCTCGAAACGAAGAATGTGAGGCTCTCGTATCAAACAAAGCTAAAACGGTATATCACTCATATGGATTATACCGCAAGATTTCCGGAGCTTGAGCCGCTTGTCGCCGATTCAAGGCGTGACACCCTTGCTTGCTGCGGTGGCCTTTCGTTTGATGGCCTCAGAGTGACCTCCCTCCGTTGTTTGTCCTCCATGAGCTCGACCGCCTCATGAGCTAGATGCCGCCATGGCGGCTGCATTCTTGGGCCTCCTAACGGACAATCTCGAGCGTAATGTCCAGATTTACAACGATAGCACTCGGTGCTACCTTGCTCGCAGCATCGAAATGATTCCTTGGCATTTCGCACCAAGGTTTTTCCACACCGCCGTATGGGTTGGAAATTCCTTCCCCAAGGTCGCTTTTCTCTTGAATGCCTTGATTCCTGGAATCATCGACCGCTCCGTTCCTTGGAACACCGATTGCCTTTCCTCGATAATCCCATTTCCTCTTACCTCTTCCTCCGTCACCGGCTGTCCGGTGGCATCGTTCTTTCCGGGCAACATCGACTCAATGTTTAATGCCTGTTCAAGGATCGCGATACGCCGATCTCCCCGATCGACGAGCGAAATTCGATCTCGGTGGAGTCCTCCTCGAACTCGCTCGCCATGGCAGCCGGTGCCAACAACTGTGCACGAGCATAACGTGATGATGATTGAACGAGCGATCGTATTTGGTGACCGCCCTTCTCCTCGATGAAGATTCCAACTCGTTTGCCTTCTCTCGTCAGTAAACGCCAGCACGCATTTTTCCATGAGTTCTTCCTGAAATCTTCCCACGTATACCTTCCCCATCGTCTCGGTGTTAGAGTCCTTCTCACGATTCCCACCGTAAATCAGCCTCATCGGTTAGCCGAAGATCGCGCATTCAGCCTTTTTCTCGCTTCTTCGCAACCGATGTATTCAAGATCCTTCGGTGGATCGTATCCAGCTCTCGGCGCCGATCGGTTCGCCGAGACCATCGAACGTAGGGGATTTCACCGCGAAAACTCGATCGCATGCCGCGAACCAAAGGTGGTTCGTGGGCTTCTTCCACGTTATTGTTTCTCCGGTTCCTTGTTCTCGTGATTCGCACCGACGCTTGAAACATTAGAAACGCTTTCGCATAGATAACCGGGTATCATCGCATAACATATATCATCATCCATATCACATATCATCACATATATCACATATCACGCACGATCACATATAATCATGCAATCCTGTCAACATATCCTCGTTATGCATTTCACATAACATCATCATCACACATCACATAGATCATATATCATCCTGGCATAGCTCATATCACATATAAGCATCCAAACATAAACATCCTGTCATAGACAACGTTAGTATCAGTAATATTCAGTGTCCATGAAGGACTGTCAAAATACAAGATCAAGGTATGTCAATCAAAAAGGTCAGATATGAGCAAAAGAATCGACCGGTCCATCACAAAAGATGCCGCTCTGTCCATGCTTTTAGCAGACTACTGATCGCCACCGTGACACACCGACTACCTAGATCCCCGCCCTCCATATCCGTCCACTACTCTCCGCTCGTCCCAGCGATTCCATTCTCGCCTCTCCTTATCCTCTCTTTCCTTCCTATCGTGGCTTGAATTGGGCCGCCGCTGTAAAAGCGATCCCGCATGGAAGCAAGCCTCGTGGGTATGATCCCATCCAAGCCGCGCCTCGATCGCTCGAGTATCGGTGAAAGCCGCTCGAGTCCCTCTCTCGCGCCGCCTTCCTCAACATGCCCGACTCATCGTAGTCATCGGCTATCCGGATCACCGGTCCTCCGAGTCCTCACCGTCCTCCTCATTCTCATCCGGTCTTCCTCCTCCCGAGTCTCCTTCCCCGATGCCAACCCGACACGCCGGTGGCACGAAATTTCGATCCCGGCCTCTTCCCCGCCATCGCCGGATGGACAATCTCTCGCCCGGAGGTTCCCGCCTCAAAATCGTTCCGGTCCTTCGGAAGGTAAGGATCGTCGATGGAGGTGTAGTGACCGTGTATCCCGACGCACCGGTGATCGCTCGAACGATGGTCGCTCTCCCAAAGGCTCTTCGGAACATCATCCCTATCATCAACTGGATTGGTCCTCGAACATGCCTCGCTATCACATCCTCCTTAGATGGTATACTCGATGATCGATCCACCGCCTCCATACTCGAGCAGCGAACTCTGAAATCCAAGGTAAGGTGCACCGTGATAGATCCCGCCTCGAACATCACGTATCCTTGCTTTCTCGCCCACGGTTGCCAACCTGTCGGTAGCCTCTCTGTCAACCGATAGTAAGCCTCATACTCTGATACTTTCCCACTGTCTCGGATCTTTCTCCATAATCCAACAAATCTCCCCAGAAATACTCCCAACGGTTCATGGACATTCCTGGTACATTCCCTGAACTTACGGATTTGGTAATCCATCCTGTGGGATCTTAACCAACGCTGTCTGGGCCACTGAATATCCATAAACCTACATGTTAGTTTATCAACATAACAACAAATATTCACGTTTCCTTTTTCTGCCCCAGTCATCTGGGTAATCATGTCTCAAACACATGTTCATTTCAACACATATCAATATCAATATCGATATTCATCATAATAATCACGTAAGCAAATACAGGATTCACTTACAAGCACTCGTTTATCAAAATAAACAAGATTTTCAATCAACAATACATTGCTATGTAAACACATAGACTTACATCAACCATACGTGATCACATCAATCACATCATATCATATAAACGATTTTCACATCACA
Organism: Salvia rosmarinus; assembly: GCA_036937905.1. NCBI lineage: Eukaryota > Viridiplantae > Streptophyta > Magnoliopsida > Lamiales > Lamiaceae > Salvia > Salvia rosmarinus. The sequence continues at coordinate 55,660,311 of CM072821.1, read as the reverse complement.
GTCGCTTAGGCCCTTCCGTCCCATCGACAAATCATTTCCACATCCACATCAACATCCAACCATACCTCATCCACATCACGTTTACATCACGTAAACTCTTACCATGTCAAAGCACATGAAACCAAGATCACATCAAGCTCACATAGCCACATAAAGCACCAACAAATAAACACATACCTCATCCCCTTTTTAAAGGAGGCGGCCTGACGGTGAGTTGAGGGTAGCTGTACCCGATGAACAGTTTAGAAGGACAAGTTCTAAACACTCAATTTCAAGAACGCACATGATATAAAGCAAACGAACTGCTTTGATATCAAACAATTATGAAAACTAGATGCCAAGAACATTGCTCTGATATCATGCTATCACGCCCCAATTCCCGAGGGAAGGCACGAATGCCGGGGTGTGATTATGGGGTGGGGGTTAAGAAGCGGGGAAGAAGGGGGATACATATAACATACATGATAAGAAGATGTGACCATGAAACCGGGCAGCATCTCCTCTATAACTAGGACATATCACGAAGGGAGGGGCACAAACAATCCACCAATGTAATAATATCGATATCATAACTTCGTAAAACATGATCTTGGTTTATTGTAAGTAATGCAAGAAAGCAAAATAGCATTACATCCTCGTCGACTAGACCGGTCAACCACATAGCATGCTCATATCGAGACTCACAATAGAATAACATAACAAATCTTGTTCCCAATCGAAGCAAATAAGGGACAAGAATACATCAATATCGAGTACGATATAACACAACATCGCTGGAAGCATAGCATGAAGAACCCGCAGCCCACCCTCGCCGCCTGGCCCAGCCCTCCTCCATCCGTGAAAAGATTTGAAAAGAGTTTGGGGTGAGTACTAGCGCACTCACCGGGTTTTATCATAAATCAAAAGAGTCATGATGCCGTGTTTAGAGCACTTACCTTAGAAGGTTTTAAGCGTAAATCCACTTCTAAGTAAGCAAAATAGATTTTCATTTTCGATACCGATCCGTTATTCTTGTTACTCCCATCATAGAACCATGAACCACGGCTCGAACGTATCCTCGCCGACCCATCACATCTCATTCATTCGCCGGAACATATCCGATCAAGCCCATGCCCTTAGCGTATCCGGTAGGCTAACTCGTGTGGACTTCAGGTCAAATCCCATCGAACCATAACCACCTCATTACCATTTCCGTGTGGACTTCCTGGTCTATCCTTCGTAACCATAACCACGTGTTCTGGGTCTATCCTCACGATCAATACTCAAGATGGTGATCAACCCACCGAATAGAGATCCGTGCACAACCATGATAGAACCATATCTTCGATCGAGAACAATAATAATTTCACAAAAACATTTTACGGCGTACATGTTTTATTTTGAAATATCGAGTAAATAACTCAAAATAAGCATATATAACCCAACCGAGCAGATTTAAAATGTCAACCAGGAGATATCTACGAATCCGATGACTTCACCGATCGTGACCGGTAGGTACCGTAACAAGACGGAACAACCTGGGGTCACTTCCCACAAAGCAAAGCAACATCGTGATCCAAACGACGATCGTAGAAAATTAGGGTTTTCGACTTTCTCGAACCCACATTTGGCACTCTCCGGTTTTCAAATCAACTCGATGCGTATGAAAATATATTCAGGCATCAAGACCTATAATAGGGTACTTTCAAATTATGCATGCATGCAAGTCGACTCAAATCTTAGCGGTGAAGAAGCTTCAAAAATCGATGCCTATCCTCGTATCTAGGATAAACCATCCAAAATCGATGCATGAAAATGGAAACATAGCAATATGCATAACCATCTAACATGGAATGACAAACGACGTTGAAAATGGATAACCCGGCATGTACTTCCTTTAGAAAACTCAAGCAACGGAAAACATCCCGACATGCATAAACGCGAAAAATGTAAAAACAGAATCGGTACTTTAGTAGAATGCATAGCCGGAACTCAAAACCTAAAGGACCCAGAAAAGGTAGCTCCGTGGCCACCAAATCGGTGCCACAAGCTCACGGCGTGGTGGAGGCGGCGGCGGTGGCCAATCGGCCGACCTCCGCCGCTTTTCGCCTCCCGTCCCTTTAGAATCCCGAGTTCTATGCTATACTATCTACTAAAAGGCGGAATCAAACAAGAAAAGGACAAAACAGAAAAATGGGCTACCTGGGGTGGTTGATCGGCGGTGGTGGCTCAAGAAGAACAAGAATGGCGCCGCCGAGCCTCCCGCCGATCCCCACTCCTCCAGCTCAGCAGCAGTACCGAGCTGCTCGGCTCTTTCGTAAACACGAGAGACGAAGGAAATGAACGTTGAAAATGAAGGCCCTAGCCTCCTATTTATAGGTGAAAGAGGGTCACAGTTCTTCAATAAGCTGCCCTTTTCGAAAACTCAAGCGTGACGCAACTTTTACAAACGGACTCCAAATTTAGCAAACTTAGTACCCATGGACACGAAATAAAATACCGGACACAACGACTATAAACAAGATATGCTTTAAAAGATCCATGAAAAGTCCGATTTTCGATAACTTCCGAGTGCCAAACCTTCATGGGTGGTCGAAAACTCAGATACTTAGTGTCTATGAATTAGTCATAAGACACTCTTCATAACGCTCGAGGTTTCGTGACTGGTCGCATCACCAAACAAAAGTCAACCTTTCGACCTTTTCTAAAAACGTGCCATGCAAAATGAAGCTTAAAAGGACGGGTATTACATCCCTTCCTCCTTAGAAAAATTTCATCCCCGAAATTTCAAACACGTGGAGAAAACAACTCAGGGTACTGAGCCCTGAACTTGTCTTCCAACTCCCACGTAGCTTCCTCCTCTCCGTGGTGATTCCACAACACCTTCACCAACGGAATCTGCTTGTTCCTCAACTCCTTCACTTCTCGTTCCAAGATAGCCACTAGCCTTTCCTCGTAACTCAGATCCTGAGCAAGAACCACTTGGTCGTGCTTGATCACGTGTTTTGGGTCAAACACGTACTTTCTCAGCTGAGAAACGTGAAACACGTCATGAACATCTCCGATGCTAGGCGGAAAAGCTAACCTATAGGCAACGGGGCCTATTCTCTCAAGAACTTCGAAAGGTCCAACGAACCTCGGTCGTAACTTACCTCGCTTCCCAAAACGAACGACTCCTCTCGTCGGGGAAACCTTAAGGAAAACGCGATCTCCGATCATGAACTGAAGATCCGTACGACGCTTGTCCGCATAGGACTTCTGCCTGTCCTGAGCTTCCTTGATCCTTCGCTTGATCTGATCGATAACCTCGACCGTCTGTTGAACCATCTCTGGTCCTAACATCTTCCTCTCGCCCACTTCGTCCCAATAAAGTGGCGATCGACACTTCCTTCCGTACAACGCTTCATAGGGAGCCATTCCTATGGTGGCCTGATAACTGTTGTTATAGGAAAACTCCACCAAAGGTAGTATCTCTTCCCAATTTCCTCCTCTATCGCCACGATCGCCGCAAAGATGTCTTCCAAAACTCGAATCGTCCTTTCCGATCGACCGTGCGTTTGAGGATGGAATGTCTGTACTAAGATTCACTTGGTCCCCATTGCTCTCCTCGCACTCCTCCAAAACCTTGACGTGAACCTCGGGTCACGATCCGACGTAATCGATCACCGCACACCATGTAACTCGCACGATCTCTAATGTAAAGTCGAGCAAGCTTATCTAACCCAGACGTCATCCGAATCGGTAAGAAATGAGTCGACTTCGCTCACCTATCGACGACAACCCATATAGCGGTGTTTCCTCTCACGACCTTGGAAAACTCACCACAAAATCCATACCGATATGATCCCATTTCCACTGCGGGATTGGTAGCGGTTGCAACAAACCCGACGGACGTTGGTGTACAGCTTTCACTTGGCGACAAGCCAAACAACGCTCCACAAACGCTACATCCTTTTTCATCCCTTCCCACCAAAAGTTCCTCTTAAGGTCTCTGACATTTTGGTGCTTCCGGACGAGTCAGATACGGTGCCTCATGAGCTTCACTCATGATTTTATCTCTCAATTGCCTATCGAGTGGCACACATAACCTTCCTCGGAATAGTTGCGTTGTCCTTCGCTTACGGAAACCCTTGCTATCTTCTAGCCTTGCTTTCAAACGCATCTTCTCCGAGAATTGCCTCTCGTTGCAAGACTCACGATGGCTTCTCTCGATCCGGTTCATTTGTCAAAGCGCGATGAATCCTTGCACTGATTCCGGCGGGTGAATCACTTCCAGGCTGAGCTTCTTGAAATCTCGAATAAGCTCTTTCTCTTGCGTGAGAAGATATCCCAACTTCGCCTCGACTCATGATCGAGGGCATCCGCTACGACATTGGCTTTCCCGGGTGATAACCGATAGAGCAATCATAATCCTTACCAACTCTAGCCATCTCCTTGCCTCATGTTCAGCTCATTTTGTTCAAAGAAATACTTGAGGCTCTTGTGATCCGTGAAGATCTCACACTTAACTCCATAGAGATAGTGCCTCCAAATTTTCAACGCATGAACGACTACTGCTAACTCCAGATCGTGAGTTGGGTAGTTCAACTCGTTCGGTTTCAACTGATGAGACGCGTAAGCTATAACCTTCCCGTTCTGCATAAGAACACAACCTAAACCAAGCTTGGATGCATCGGTGTAGACCACAAACCCATCGTTCCTTCCGCACGGCTAACTTTGAGCGGTTGTTAGCTTCTTCTTCAACTCTTGGAAACTCGCTCACAAGCTTCGGACCATGAAAACTTGATTCCTTTCCTGAGCTGTTGCGTCATCGGCCTTGCCAACTTCGAAAACCCTTCGATGAAACGTCTATAATATCCGGCCAAGCCTAGAAAGCTTCGAACCTCATTGGCATTAGTAGGAACCTTCCAGTTACTTACTGCTTCAACCTTCCTTTGGGTCGACTTTGATTCCTCCTGCAGACACGATGTGTCCGAACATCACTTCTTTGAGCCAAAATTCGCACTTACTATACTGCATACAACTCTCTCGCTCGTAACGTTTCGTAAGCAGTGCGGGGTGTTTCTATGCAACTCGCATTCTTGGAATAGATGTGAATATCATCGATAAAACCAAGACGAAACTATCCAGACATCGATGGAAAACTCGATTCATCGGATCCATGAAGATCTGGCGCGATTGGTCAAACCAAACGGCATCACGATGAACTCAGAGTGCCCATACTCGTTACGAACGCGGTCTTCGCAACGCCCTCCTTCCCGATCTTCAGTGATGGTAGCCGACCTCAAATCGATCTTAGAAGACACTTGCTCCTTTGAGCTGGTCAAAAGATCGTCGATCCTTGGAAGATGATATCCGTTCTTGATCGTTAGCTTATTGACTCTACGTAGTCAATGCACATCCGCATTGACCCATCCTTCTTCTTGACGAACAGGCGGCACTCCCACGGCGACATGCTAGGTCGGATAAAACCTAGATCCAACAGCTCCCGCAGCTGCGCTTTCGTTCTTGCAATTCCTTAGGTGCCATTCTCGTATGGTGCCTTTGATCTTAGTGTCGCTCACGGTTCCAAATCAATAGTGAATTCCACTTGTCTATCAGCGGTAAACCCGCAAGTCCTCGGGAAACACGTCCGGATATTCACACACCATCGCTCCTCTTGCAATCCTTGCATACTGTTCATCGTGCCTGTCAAACTTACCAAGAAAGTTTGATGACTTCTTCTTGATCATCCTCACCGCCCTTGTTGAGATCATCGCACGCAAACACCCATCCTTATGCCGTGGAAACAAACTTCCACTCCTTCGGCCGCTGAAAAGCAACTTTCTCTCGAGACAACGATAGTTGCCATGTGCTTTTCCAACCAATCCATGCCAAAGATGACATCGAAATCTTCCATTCCGATGACATGCAAATTGACAAGGACCTTCGCTCACGATTTCTACCTCCGGTTCGCAAATCTCTTTTGCCTTTAGCACTTCGACGGATGCTAATTTCGTGGTACTGTGATTTCTTAGGTACCAAACCCAACCTCTCACACGCGATTCTCGAAACGAAAGAATGTGAGGCTCTCAGATCAAACAAAGCAAAACGGTATATCACTCATATGGATTATACCGCAAGATTTCCGGAGCACCGAGCTACTTCTCACGATTCAAGGCGACACCCTTGCTTGCTGCGGTGGCCTTTGGTTTGATGGCCTAGAGTGACCTCCTGCTCCGTTGTTTGTCCTCGGCGGAGCTCGATTACGCCTCTCATGAGCTAGATCTTCGCCATCTTGGCGGCGCACATCGGGCCTCCTAACGGACAATCTCGAGCGTAATGTCCGGACTTCTACAACGATAGCACTCGGTGCTACCTTTCGCACTCGCCGAAATGATTCCTTTGGCATTTCGGCACCAAGTTTTTCACACACCGCCGTATGGGTTGGAAATTCCTTCCCAAGGTTGCCTTTCTCTCACTTGAATGCCTTGATTCCTTGGAATCTTTCGACCGCCTGGTTCCCTGGAACACCGATTGCCTTTCCTCGATCATCCCATTTCCTCTTACCTCTTCCTCCGTCACCGGTCTGTCCGGTGGCATCGTTCTTTCCTAGGGCAACATTGACTCAATGTTTAATGCCGGTTCGAGGATCGCGATACGCCGATCTCCCGATCGACGAGCGAAATTCGATCTCGGTGAGTCCTCTCTCGAACACGCTCGCCATGGCGCCTCGATTACGACGTGCACGTAGCATAACGTGACGAGATGATCGAACGAGCGATCGTACTTTCGGTGACCGTCCTTCTCCTCGATGAAGATTCCGAACTCGTTTTGCCTTCGCTCAGCGCGCCGAGCACGTACTTTTCCATGAGTTCTTCCTCGAAATCTTCCCACGATACCTTCCCATCGTCACGGTGTTAGAGTCCTTCTCACAGATTCCCACCAGAAATCAGCCTCATCGGTTAGCTGAAAGATCGCGCAATTCAGCTTTTCTGCTTCTTCGTAACCGATGTATTCGAAGATCCTTTCGGTGGATCGTATCCAGTTCTCAGCGTCGATCGGTTCGCCGAGACCATCGAACGTAGGGGGATTCTGTCTGCGAAAACTCTCGATCGCATGCCGCTGAACCAAAGGTGGTTCCCGGCTTCTTCCACGTTATTGTTTCTCCGGTTCCTTGTTCTCGACATTCGCATCGAGCGTTTGAAACATTAGAAACGCTTTCGCATTGATAACGGGTATCATCGCATAACATATATCATCATCCATATCACATATCATCACATATATCACATATCACGCATGCGATCACATATAATCATGCAATCCTGTCAACATATCCTCGTTATGCATTTCACATAACATCATCATCACACATCACATAGATCATATATCATCCTGGCATAGCTCATATCACATATAAGCATCCAAACATAAACATCCTGTCATAGACAACGTTAGTATCAGTAATATTCAGTGTCCATGAAGGACAGTCAAAATACAAGATCAAGGTATGTCGATCAAAAGGTCGATATGAGCAAAGAATCGACTCCGGTCCTTTGTCAAAAGATGCCGCCTCTGTCCATGCTTCTAGCGGACTCTGCGGTTGCCATCAGACACACCGACTACCTAGATCCTCGCCCTCCATATCCGCCCACTACTCTCCGGCCGTCCCAACGATTCCATTCTCGCCTCTCCTCATCCTCTCTTTCCTTCCTATCGTGCTTCAATTGGCCGCCGCTTGTAAAAGCGATCCGCATGGAAGCAAGCCTCTCGTGGGTATGATCCCATCCAAGCCGTGCCACGATCGCCGAGTATCTCGGTGAAAGGCGTGCTGAGTCCCTGTCTCGGCGCTTGCCCTTCCTCAACATGCCCGACTCATCGTAGTCATGGCTATCTGGATCACGGGTCCTCCGAGTCCTCACCGCCCTCCTCATTCTCATCCGGGTCTTCCTCCTCCTGAGTCTCCTTCCTGGATGCCAACTCGATTCGGTGGCTGAAAATTCGATCCCGGCCTCTTCCCCGCCATATCGGATGGACAATCTCTCTCGCCCGGAGGTTCCCGCCCAAAATCGTTCCGGTCCTCGGAAGGTAAGGATCGTCGATGGAGGTGTAGTGACGGGTGTATCTCGATGCTTGGTGATCGTCTCAACGATGGTCGCCTCCCAAAGGCTCTTGGGAACATCATCCCTATCATCAACGGATTGGTCCTCGAACATGCCTTGCTATCACATCCTCCTCGATGGTATACCTCGATGATTGATCCACCGCTCCATACTCGAGCGGCGAACTCGGTGAAATCAAGGTAAGGTGCACGGTGATAGGATCCGTCCCGAACATCACGTATCCTTGCTTTCTGTACGGTTGCCAACCCGCCGGTAGCCTCTCTCACAACCGATAGTAAGCCTCATACTACGATACTTTCCCACCGTTTGGATCTTTCTCCATAATCCAACAAATCTCCCGTAAATACTCCCAACGGTTCATGGACATTCCCGGTACATTCCACGAACTTACGGATTTGCTAATCCATCCTGGGATCTTAACCAACGCTATGCGGGCCATCAATATCCATAAACCTACATGTTAGTTTATCAACATAACAACAAATATTCACGTTTCCTTTTACGCGCAAATCATCCGGGTAATCATGTCTCAAACATATGTTCATTTCAACACATATCAATATCAATATCGATATTCATCATAATAATCACGTAAGCAAACACAGATTCACTTACAAGCACTCGCTTATCAAAATAAACAAGATTTTCAATCAACAATACATTGCTATGTAAACACATGACTTACATCAACCATACGTGATCACATCACTCACATCATATCATATAAACGATTTTCACATCACGATCGCCAGGCCCTTCCGTCCCATCGACATATCATTTCCACATCCACATCAACATCCGACCATACCTCATCCACATCACGCTTACATCACGTAAACTCTTACCATGTCAAAGCACATGAAACCAAGATCACATCAAGCTCACATAGCCACATAAAGCACCAACAAATAAACACATACCTCATCCCCTTTTTAAAGGAGGCGGCCTGACGGTGAGCTGAGGGTAGCTGTACCTGATGAACAGTTTAGAAGGACAAGTTCTAAACACTCAATTTCAAGAACGCACATGATATAAAGCAAGCGAATCGCTTTGATATCAAACAATTATGAAAACTAGATGCCAAGAACATTGCTCGATATCATGCTATCACGCCCAATTCCCGAAGGAACGAACGAATGTGTGATTAGGGATGAGGGGTTAAGAAGGGGAAGAAGGGGATACATATAACATACATGATAAGAAGATGTGACCATGAAACCGGCAAGATCTCTCTATAACTAGGACATATCACGAAGGGGAGGTGCACAAACAATCCACCAATGTAATAATATCGATATCATAACTTCGAAAACATGATCTTGGTTTATTGTAAGTAATGCAAGAAGGCAAAATAGCATTACATCCTCGTCGACTAGACCGGTCAACCACATAGCATGCTCATATCGAGACTCACAATAGAATAACATAACAAATCTTGTTCCCAATCGAAAGCAAATAAGGGACAAGAATATATCAATATCGAGCACGATATAACACAACATCGCGGAAGCATAGCATGAAGAACCCGCAGCCCACCCCCTCCGCCGCTCCGTCATTCTCCTCCATCCGTGAAAAGATTTGAAAAAGAGTTTGGGGTGAGTACTAGCGCACTCGGTGGGTTTTATCATAAATCAAAAGAGTCATGATGCAGTGTTTAGAGCACTTACCTTAGAAGGTTTTAAACGAACCACTTCTAAGTAAGCAAAATAGATTTTTCATTTTCGATACCGATCCGTTATTATGTTACTCCCATCATAGAACCATGAACCACGGCTCTGAACGTATCCCGCCAAACCCATCACATCTCATTCATTCGCCGGAACATATCCGGTCGACCCATGCCCGAACGTATCCGGTAGGCTAACTCGGTGTGGACTTGTGGGTCAAATCCCCATCGTAACCATAACCACCTCATTACCATTTCCGTGTGGACTTGTGGGTCATCCCTCGTAACCATAACCACGTGTTGGGGTCTATCCCTTACGATCAATACTCAAGATGGTGATCAACCCACCGAATAGAGATCCGTGCACAACCATGATAGAACCATATCTTGGATCGAGAACAATAATAATTTCACAAAACATTTTACTGGCAGACATGTTTTATTTTGAAATATCGTAGTAAATAACTCAAAATAAGCATATATAACCCAACTCGAAGCAGAAAACGTCAACCGGGAGATATCTACGAATCCGATGACTTCATCGATCGTCTTGGTAGGTACCGGTAACAAGACGGAACAACTGTTGGGGTCACTTCCCACAAAGCAAAGCAACATCGTGATCAAACGACGATCGTGAAAAATTAGGGTTTTCGACTTTTCGAACCCATTTGGCACTCTCGGGTTTTCAAATCAACTCGATGCGGAAGGAAAATATATTCGTGGCATCAAGACCTATAATAGGGTACTTTCAAATTATGCATGCATGCAAGTTGACTCAAATCTTAGCGTGAAGAAGCTTCAAAATCGATGCCTATCCCGGATCTAGGATAAACCATCCAAAATCGATGCATGAAAATGGAAACATAGGCAATATGCATAACGGCGAACATGGAATGACAAACGGCGTTGAAAATGGATAACGGGCATGTACTTCCTTTAGAAAACTCAAGCAACGGAAAACATCCCGACATGCATAAACGCGAAAAATGTAAAGCAGATCGGTACTTTAGTAGAATGCATAGCCCGGAACTCAAAACCTAAAGGACCCGTAGCCAAAAGGTAGCTCGGTGGCCACCAAATCGGCGGCCACAAGCTCACGGCGGCGTGAGTGGGGGCGGCGGCGGTCTTGGCCAAATCGGCCGGCCTCCGGCCGTTTTCTCGCCCCGTCCCTTTAGAATCCCGAGTTCTATGCTATACTATCTACTAAAAGGCGGAATCAAAACAAGAAAAGGACAAAAACAGAAAAATGGGCTACCCAGGGGGTGGTTGATCGGCGGTGGTGGCTCAAGAAGCAAGAATGGCGCCATGCCGAGCCTCCCAGCTCGATCCCCACTCCTCCAAGTGGCTCAGCGATGTACCGAGCTGCTCGGCTCTTAGTAAACACAGAGAGATGAAGGAAATGAGCGTTGAAAATGAAGGCCCTAGCCTCCTATTTATAGGAAAAGCAGGGTCAAGCAATGCCTAGCAAGCGCCCTTTTCGAAAACGCAAAAGCGACGCAACTTTTGCAAACGGACTCCAAATTTAGCAAACTTAGTACCCATGGACACGAAATAAAATACCGGACACAACGACTATAAACAAGATATGCTTTTAAAAGATCCATGAAAAGTCCGGTTTTTCGATAACTTCCCCGGAGTGCCAAACCTTCATGGGTGGTCGAAAACCTGCATACTTAGTGTCTATGAATTCGTCATAAGACACTCTTCATAACACCTGAGGTTTTGTAACGGTCGCATCACCGAAATAAAAGTCAACCTTTTGACCTTTTCTCGAAAAACGTGCCATGCAAAACAGAAGCTTAAAAAGGACGGGGTATTACAGATTTGGGTAACTAACACGTATGTCTTCTCATCTTTTCAACTCTATAAAGAGCATCACTAATTGATCTGCGACATTCACGATCATATAATACCACAATCTTCTTTCTTTACTTCATGCTCGTAACTAAATCTCTTTCTGTTTACAGAATTCCGAGGTATATACTTTTCGTATAATTCTTCCTTGAATCGCTCCCACGTAAAATTCTTTAATTGTTCGGAAGAAAGAACTTTCTGACGTATTCTTCATCTAAACTGTCGATTTTTCAACATTAATGATATACATAAAGGATATTCTTTATCAGAGTTCTCCAGAACTTGCAAACTCGCTCAATGAAACGAACTCATTCTTTAGCTTCAGCTGGGTTATCAACTTCATTAAGGATAAAGGATCTGACACAGAAACTCTGTTATTCTACAATTGGTTTAAGGGGAAGAAAGTATAAGTAAATTTTGAAAAGAATTACTCTTTCATATTTTTCCTTTTCAGAATAAGGATTTCTTCTTCTGGGTGACATAATGCATTGCAAAGGAATATCAAAATGCAGCATATTTGGCTTATCAATAACAGGATAAAGGTTTTCAATCAACAAACAGACTCAGATCGCACAGATCTTCAAAATTGCTTATCACAAAGTTATGATATGAAATAAAACTGTTGGATAGCAAAATGATTATATAGATATCAAGGAAATAAAATTTTGCCTCTCTGAGGACTTTCACAAAAACAAAGAATAACTTTGTCATCTGGGGTTTTGTATGTGGACGTTTTGATATCTCGGACAAAACACATCTGATACGATTTATGAATATCAGCTTCCATTCTATCCCCAAAAGTTTATCTTCAAAAGGAACTTGGCTGATATCCCGGGTTATAACTGTAACTGGTACCACTCGAGTTTATACACAAAAATCTTGAGACACTTGGGTCTCGATGAACTAGCTTAAATCTTTTCTCAAATTTCCAAAGGAGAAGTCTTGGAAACATAAGAAAATAGAACAAACTGAATCGATGTAGGAACTTCAAAAGATGCAAAAGGTTGATCGCATTAATCTAAATCAATAAAGGTATCTCAATATTGATTTAAGAAAAATCAATTTGTAAAAGACCTACATCAGATTCAAGCATAACTAGCTGAGCATTTGATAAGGAAGACTCTATTTTTAGAATAAGGTGCCAGTATCATGCTCAGGCATAAAAGAATCAACATCTATGGTTCCAGATTCTCACCATCATCAATAAGAGAAGGAAAATTATCAACTAATTGAAGCTGGTGAACAACTAAGATAGGTTTAGCAATAGAGAAAGATGAATAAAAAGGAGGGGGCTCGAGTGTTCATAATATTGAAATTTGATGGTAACTAGGAATCTGGAAAAATCAGTTCGCTCACAAGCAACAAAACCAGATTCAATATAATTAATGGCAACAGAACAACCAAAATCTTGTCACCTTTTTGGCAATAAAGGAATCGACTGGAATTTCCATCAAATCTCAATACGCCTTGCTCAAACGTCTCTTTTCACAAACGATGAAATCGAGCAAGAAATTCGTTCAAGGTATCTCGCTCGTCGATATATATATATATATATATATATATATATATATATATATATATATATATATATATATAAACTCTTTGATCTTTGTTGTCGACTACAACGAGATAATAACAACATGATGACGACAAACAAGTTGTACTCTTCCGAACTGCGGTCGATCCTCGCCATTCTAATAAAAAGAATATTCGAACACTTGTTACGCCATCTCATCGCTTTCTCATGATTTCTTTTCAACTTATTTCAATGAGCAATATTCATTTCAAGCATATATTCACATATAGCAATTCATTCGAACAAGCACATTTTCAATCATCAACTATGATAACCATAATCATAAGCATAAACTTTTACCTGGTGAGCTAGAGATGACGGAATCGAATGTTGAGCTTCTCTCAAGAACAACTGTCTCTTTAATTCATATTCTCAAGATAGAGTCAAACAACTGACTCATAACTCACATTTTGAAACAAAATCATCTCAAAGGAATTCATATGTTCAAGGTGCACAATCTGCACAAGACTCTCAAAGATTCACGATTTGAATTCAAGTCGTCAAGACAAGTCGCACAATGATTTGCAAGGACTTACAAGTTGAGAATTCAAAAGTATGCTCAGCTATGTAAAAGTTTACAAGAATTCGAAAGCTCAAAATTTCAACATTGTGCACAAACTGCACAAATTTACAAAGATTTCACAGGTTCAGAATTCAAAACCGCTCTGATACCATTCTGTCACGACCCGACTACTTAATCAGGTAATTAGGCCATGACTTGGGGTTAAGAAGAAATTTTAACGACAATGAGCTCAAACATGTGTCATGAGAAAAGATGACTACAACTTTCCTCATGAATAAAATTAAACCTTTATGATTCAAGAAGTGAACTAAAGTTGAATGAAGGATGATTCTAGGTCCTCAATTTACAATAAAGAATCGAACATAGAATAATAAAGGCTGAGGACAATAATCACAACGGAATAGCTAATATCAAGGAGATACATATTCGAGCATACTTCGAAAACTTTGAGAATTTATCAACAATTTAAATCATAAAAGGGCATTGAACATAATCATTTTGTCTTAGCAGAACACATGAACAAATAAAGACCAAAGTTCGGCAACGGAAAGTGTGGTTGAGAATTATGTGTGAAGACATAACTCTCTGGGCATCAAAAACAGGTGAACATCAAATGAATAACATCAATCAATTATTAATATCATCATGAATCAAAGCACTAAGAGAAGCTCATTCGCACAACATTCGATTCCAGCATCATCTCAAGCTCAACCTGCATATTTAGAAATATATGCAGGGCGTGAGTACAAAAATGCACTCAGTGGGTATACGCCAAAAACATTTAAAACTTTGCCCTTAGGGATATATTCTTGACTTGCCATAAGATTAAACTTATGTAGGGTTTTTATTGAAATTACCTGTATAGGGTTTCTCAAAATCTGTTCATGCATGCTCATATCATTATATCATCATGTCATTATATCATATGCATATGCATGTTTCATGTTTGCATGCAGCTTTCTTTTCCTTCCCATATCCACATATTTTTCTTTGTGTTGATCCGAGGAGTAAGCCTCCTCCTCAAACACACTTTAACTTCACATACCCGAGTTGGTCCCGAAGGATCTCAACTACGGTCATACCCGACGTCGGTCTTTTCTTTCTTTTCTTTCTTTTCCGTGGATAGATAGTGCATTATGCTTATGCTCATGCTCAAAACTTTGGCAAGTCAATCAACTTTCAAAACAATGCAATTAAATGCATATCATAAAATCTCATATTCTTTTTCATACAAAAGCATATCATATCATTTGAAAGTATATAAAAGCATAAACATATTATTATAGAAAATACTCATACCCACCTGGCGACAGTCACTTGAGGACTGTACCTTCTATCTTTCTCTTTCACTTCATTCTTCTTCCCACTTGGTCCATCAATCCACATAAAACGGCATAAAAGCCTATCAAGAACCAATTAAGAACATTACTCATCTTTAGTCATCGACATGACTATATCTTCTCGATATCAAGACTAAGACTCTAAGGTCTATCAACATTTGGTTCATTGCATCCTCTAACATCTTATTAACAAACAAATTCTATCGAAATTTCGGCAGCGTAACGTTTATAAACACATCGCCATATCAATACCAAACCATCCAAACATAGCCCAAACTCCACCAATTCATCACCATATGTCCCAATGATCATATAAGACTCAACAAGAAGCTTCAATCACCTCATCATAGATAAAAACTGAAAATCCCCTTAAGACGTCACTTAAGGTCTAACGTCGAAAATTCACGTGAGACGTCATCTAACATCAACGAACCTATATTCATGCTCAACTATCATTAAATATCATCATTTTATCAATAAAACATAAAGATCAAAGATTTGGCATTGAAAACAAATTTTCGCCGACAAACTAAAATTTTACCGTTTTTGAATACGTCGGCGGAAAAATCCGAATAAATCATTTTAGACTTTATTCATATATCATAGAATCCAAATATGAAGTCAAAATGATCAAATAAAATAAAAAATCCAACAATATAGAAGCTAGGGTTTTCGGTCCTTTTGAGCTTTTTCGTATAGTTTCGATTTCAAACGTTTTTCTTGTTCCAAACACGTTTATATCAATCCAATAACATATATATGAAGACAATTCAATCATATCAACATCATAAATTCAAGATCAAGACATGCCCTTTTTCGAAAATTTCAAGAATTTACAAATAATAAACATATGCTTTACAAATTCAACGTTAAACAATATGTATACGTCAAATCTATCATAATATTAACAATAATCAAAAAACACATAATCATTCATATTTTCAGCATATGACCGAAAATGAATAAGAGCATAGGATCATATTTTAAAATTTTCAAACCGTAGATGTGTTCTAGGTACGAGATTATAACTCTATTCGAAGACCGATCGAAAATTCAACGGCTGGATCTTCCTATTTTTTTGGACCATGGTGCACGAAATTTTGTGTGTGAGAAAGTGTGTGTGTGTCATGAGTTTGGCTGAAAATTTGGAGAAGAAATGAGCTTTGAAAAGTCTAAAGTTCTTATCTTATATTATGTAATAATTATATTAAATTTTGATTTTTCTTTATTAGGTGATTAATCACCCTTTCTCTAGAAGCCTTTTCTTTTTCTTTTCTTTTCTCATTTTCTTATATAGGTAAAAATTACTTTTGTTATAGAAAATCATTATAAATATTGTAGAATGTAATAACCCGCAGTTTTAAAAGCCTAAATACGGTCTTTAAAACCCGTAAAATAGAATTTCGCCATGAAATCAAATCAAATTGAAATCGAATATGATTTCAATTATTTTAGAAGGAATAATTTCCTGTTACACATTCACTCAAATTCGTGAATTTAAGAAACAAAAGTTTTAAATTATATCGACAGTACATTTTTAACGTCGAATGCATATCGACCGTTGAAAGTTCACGATATTTTCTAAGCAATCAAGCTTAGAATTATATTCCATTATTAATGGAATATATTAATAGTGGGATTACGATTATTTACGACCATTTCAAAGATGAGACGATACGTAACGTTTTGAGACGTTTTCAAACGTCAACGTTTAGAGATAAAACGAACGATGGTTTTAATGATCAAGAAACTATAGGAATTTATTTCCTATGATATTTTTATGATATTATAGTATTATTAAGCATTTAATTAATGCTTGAACGTTAGAATTTATTAAAATCCCAAACCTAGTTCGAAAACCCTATATTTTCGAAAACTAGGGTTTTTATTTTTTCAAACAACATCTTTTAATTAGGCTATGATTATTAAATGATATCATGGTATTAATAAACATTAGATAGTACTAGAACTTGGTGAATTATTATTTTGAAACACCTTGCAAATTTGAAAACCCTAAGAATGATTAATTAGGTTTCCTTCAAAATTCATGCCATTATTATATCCTATGATATTAATTATCATCTAAATCATATACCATGGTGTATATACCTATTAATGGTATGAAATAAAATTTTAACCTATGGTATGGCCTAATGGCCGAGAGCTATTTTCTTTTTTTGTACAATGTTGAATTAATTCATTTTCTCCACTCTTGCATTATAAATATATATAATGTATATATATTCAGATTTTTGTGGGAGTCTCCCACTATATATGTATATATATTTTAGCTATTTCCAAGATATTGTGTAAGACACTAATGATTGGGAACCCATTAGTGAATAAACTAGTAATAAAATGTGAAGAGTCTCATGTGTGTATTGGGGGAGGGGGACCGAGAATGAGGAGGCTATAGGGGGGGTCTTGCTTCAGTTTTTATTTCATTTTCACTCTACACTCAAACACTCCACCCTCATCTCTCTCCAAACCACTCATCTCTCTCAAGAAAAACCCATTCTCTTTCTCCATTTTTCTGTGAAAACCGAGAGCTCCACACCTCCTCCAAGCTTCATTGTTTCTCTTCTCTTCTTCCATACCACACCTCAATACCTTGTACCTTGTCCATTTAATCTATATCAACAAGGTAGGAGTCGATTCAACCATTCTTGCTTCCTTTTGAAAACTGCCAAAAGCAATGCAAGAGCATTTCATGTGTTCTTGAGTTGTATTTTGAAAGATTTTGAGTATGCATGTTGTTTGTGATGGAAAGATGTATAGATGTATAGATGTTGGTGTTCTTATTTTTCTAAGTCTTGCATGTATGATCTAATATAAAAATCTTATAAATCTATGGTTATGTATTGTTCTAAAAATGTGTAGCATGATAATTTGAGATTGTTACATGTTTTAAAAAATTTCGAAACATAGTTGAAAAATGTTGTTGATGATCGAGGCTTGAAGATATAAATTAGAGCATGATTTATAAATCTATGATGCTATATGTGTTCATAGTATTTATTTTAAAATTTTAGAAAAGTTCCATGCCCAATTTCTTATTACAACCGAGAGCATATGAAATATAAGTGGGTGTATGATTTTATTTTTGTACATGCAATGTGATATTATTGATTTATGATGTATCGAGAATGCATATAAATTATTTGAGAATTTTTAGAACACTCTTGCTATTTTATTTCATAAGAACCGAGACTTATATGTATATTATGTGAATGATGAATTTTTATTTAAGACATGCAATTATATATAAGTGAATCTATGATATTATAAAGGTCCATAGCCTTTTATTTGAAATTTTAGAAAAATTCCTACCTTAATTCCCAAAATGACCGTGAGCCATATATATGTATATATATGTGTATGATTTTATTTTATAACATGCAATGATGTTTTATTACTCTAGAGCATGAATTTTATACCCTATGTTTTAATTGAAAATTTTAAGAAAAATCCTACCTTTTCTTTTCAAAAAGACCGAAGCTATATATATATATAATTTGATGTATAATTTTCATTTAGAACATGCAAGTATATATTGTTGATTCAAGATGATATATATATCTTTTGTAAATTGTTGGGAATTTTTAGAAAATCTTATCAATTATTTTGAAGAATACCGAAGCCTATATATATATATATAAGTTGATGTATGATTTTTATTTAGTACATGCAATGCTAAATTATTAGCTTAGAATATGTTTTATGCATTCTATGTGGTTATTGGAAATTTTGAAAATCAATTACCTATTTTATTCAAATAAACCAAGAGCTAAGCTCATTATGGTGATGAATAAATTGGTTTTGATAGTTGTTATGTTGAAATGTTGCTATAATATGATTTATGAGCATATAATGACTTTTGGAAAATTTTATAAAATTGTTTGATGAAAATTTTGAAGAGGCCGAGAGCTATGGAGCCATTTGTATGATATAACATTGTTATATCATGAATTATGTAACATAAATATGTCGTGGACTAATGTTTGGACCTTGTATTAATTTATTGAAATTTTAGAAAATTGTTGGGCATTTGTTTTAAAAATGCCGAGACCTTATGGATTAAATAAGGTGATGATTGATTAAAGTTTGGTTGGTATTATGTCATATTAATGACCATAGCGTATAATAATACACTATAGAAATTTAGAAAATTTTTTGGATATTATTTGGTAATTTCTTATAATTACCGAGAATATCTAATGATTTTTAAGGATTTTTAAATCCTTTTTAATCAATTTTACTAATAAATTATATGTCTAATATTATTTTAGACATATTTGGAAATTATAAGCAATTTTCGAAAAATAGTTAGTAGATAAAATACAAATTAGCCGTGAGCTATTTTTAAAATTGGAATAAGGATTTTAAATCCTTAAATTCATTATTTATAATGAATTATATGTTTAAAAATTATTTTTAAACATATTAAAACAGTTTATAATAAGAAATCAATTGGAAATTGATTTTGAAAGAATTAATATTAAAGTATGACTTAGTAATTAAATTACTAAGAAAAGTCAAAATTGTCGACTTTTGAAATCAACGTCTGAAATACGTTCGATAAACACGCTAATACCGTAAAGACGATCAATTGCTAATGACATCACGTTGATATAAAAGGATTTCATATTTGAAGTCGTGAAATCGAAAAACGTGAGAAAACGTTGGACCATTTACCAAGAGGGTAAATTGGTAACTTTCAATACATATCTCGTCTCATCGAAGAACAAGAAATGTTAAGATGATGCGGCGTTTGAGAAATGAATTAAATTCATTAAAGAATTGATTCATATCGATATGAAATATCGAATCTTATTATAGACTTTGTAAGTCTCGAATTACGTAAACAACGTGCTAAAACATCCTTTTATATAAAGGTGTGGATCTTTGACGCACCAGTGGGCGTTGACGAGTAGCGAGCGTTAAAGGCGATCAATAATTTTCGGTGGGCTTTATTTTTAAAAAGCGTAACAACTTTGTCGCTCTTTTCAACCGTCTTTGTTTATAGTACTTTTCAACTATGGATAAAATTGTTTAAATGATTACACCGCCAAAATGTTTACGTTTTGTGTATCGTATCCTATCCGTGAATGATGTGATGTTGTTGGGTTATACCCGACTTATAAATGAAAATTGATATCGGATCCTATCTGGGAAGGCTTATACCTGGCTAGGATTAACGTGTACACTAATGGTGACTGTGTGCTGTAAGGACAATTCACGGCCGGTCACGGGGTCGTAGAGGGAGGCCTCCTTCACGACTTTCGACTATGATGATATGATGGATTGATAATAAGGGATATGGATCATGCACACCAAGAAAATGCTTGGCCAAGCAACTTTTATGAACTAATGAAAATATTTTAGTAAAGCCTGAGGCATTTTCAAATAAAACCCCTCAGGTCTTACCATTATATCGCGAGTAATTCAAAGAAAATAAAACGTTTTCGGCATAGGTCCACCGGGTACAAATTTTGTACTTAGCCCCGCATGTTTGTTTTAAATGTGCAGTTGAGCTCGGATCTTGATGATGGAGGAGTGTTGAGGAAGTTCATTGTCCTTGATGTTTGTTAGAATTGTTAACCTTGAATACATATCGTCGTATATGTATTCACACACTTTCATTGAAACTACGAACTGTTTTATTAATTATGTTGGATGATAAGATAATGTGAGCTGTGAAGTCCTTCGGATCGTAATATCCTTTGGATCTGTTGGCTTATACCTTTTGATCCGAAATGTTATGAGTGTATGTTTAATCCTAAGTTCTATACTCTCATGTGATAAGCTTTATTGTGGCAGTCTTTCGTATCCATGAATACTATTCCTAGTATTAGTCCGCTCACTCCGGGTTATCCTGAGTGTGGTTGTGACAGAGTGGTATCAGAGTAGTTGCTCTTTGAAACTCCAATTCCTTCTAAAACTAAGTCTAGATTGAGTCACTGGACTTCTAGAAAATCTACTGGCTATCCTCAACACTCCATCATATCGAGCTCAACTGGGAAAAAGTAACTAGTTTCTTTTAAGCTTATGCAGTGAAGAATCCTATATGATGATCAAGTTTGAAAATTTTTTTGAAGAAAAAGGAAAAGGAAAGTTATAATGTCATGATGATTGAAATGAAAAGTTATGAGTAAGGATTTTCAAAAATTTTAAATTTTGAAGTTGAATAGTAATGATCTGAAGTGATTAAGTTGAAATGTATGTTTTGAAACGAATTATGGTGATTAAAGACGAATGTATGGAAGCAAGATGATATGTACAAATATGTATGAATGAACTATGATGTTGATTTGATGTTATGTTTATGAATTATGAAATCTATGTTGATAACAGTATGCTATTCTCTTGAGAAGAACGTGAGCGATGTAGGAAGTATGTTCACATAATGAAAGAAAACAAAAGAATGATAGGAAGCATGAATGTGTTTTTAATTTTGGTTTTGAGCACGAGAATGGAGCGTAAAGATGATCGAGAACAACGTTGACCATGAAGAATGAAGAAGGTGGATATTATATCACAGTTTTAATACTGACGACCATAATCACAATTTCAACATGCGTGACCGTTGACCTGGATTTCGAATGATAAGCATCAACTTGAAGACGTGGATGTAATAGTTATACTACGTCGGCAGCAGCCATAGCGTGCACAATTTCGTCATCGGCACTTTCTCGAAATGTTGCTACAATCGCGAAAATTTTCTGCACTGCGCAATAAATTTGTTTTTAATCGTACTCCTTCGATAGAATTCCGTTTTACGCATGGTTTTCGCCTGCGTATTCCTAACACTCTGAACTTCAATTGTGATGAAGGACATAATCTCTTTTTCCGTCTTCAGAATACAGTAGAGTCTGGTTAAAGTTTAGCTCGAGTTTTAGTTAGAGCAGAGAAATCTATGGTATCTCATATAGCTTAATATAGCAATAGGAGTTTTGTTCTTGGGTAGACTAAGAATGTCTTGATATGGGTTTTAATCGTTAGCATTTATTGCCTTATAGGTTGAATAGTTCTTCCTAGTTGGTTAACCGATGTACAAAGCTACCCTATCTCGCTATCAGATATTAGTAGTGTCTAACGATTAGTTACGATCGTGACGGATGGAGAAATGCGCTACATTGTGAGGAGGAGGATAGGACTGACCCGACTCGAGGAGACTATCCGTATCTACCGGGAAAGCTGGATGTGTCGGCGAAGATCTAGGAGAGTTCTTGATGTACTATCTTAGTTGTGGAGGGCGCCAGAGCATATGGCGTGACGGACTCACGATGGCATCAAGCGCCTTCTTACCATACTCCCATGTGATTGGGAAGACTATGCTCGTGAAGTTTCGGAGATTACATTTACCGCATGTTGGAGGTATGATTTGATAAGCGATCTACCTGTGTTCATCACCACCGACATATGTATATAGCATTTATGGCGTAGCACCGAGATGACCTTATCTCCTCGGGGAGTATACATGGCGTGATGAGTCACCGAGTGGTCAGCACACCGAGGTTCCACGGATAGTTGACCCGGTGGTGCCTCGATATCGGATCGACGAGGACTCGTTCGGCGGACTGAGCGGCCGGACCTAGAGCCTTGGGAGCCCTGTTTTCCCACCTCCGATGTTTGGACACCGGTGCATTCACCATTTCGCCTCTACCACCGATGGCGCACCCTACCGCCGATCGAGTTTCCGTCGACAAAGACGGATCGATGTGACAGTACCTTGATGGGTATAACCCCATCCATGACACTCTGATCCGATTCATGTGGATTATGGTCCATCTGCGGGACATCCCTATGGTAGAGAGTAATGGAGCTGGACCCTCTAGAGTATATGGCCAGGGCGACGACTCGGACGAAGAGGAAGAGGATCCCGAGGAGGATGAGGAAGATTCGAGGAGTTGATGTTGATGTTGATGTTGATGTAAAAATTTGAAGGATTATGTTATTTATTTTATGTATGTTTAATTTATGTTTTTGAAGAACTTGGACGACGAGGGAACTGGATTTTTGTAAGGCTATAAAGCCACTGCATGACTTTTATTTATGTAAAGCCTTAAAGCCGATATGTGTACGGCTCTTTTCTTTGAAATGCTTTGGAAGTAAGCATGTAAGTAATCCACGATATAATGATTTTGTTTGCAAAGTACTTTACCTATGGTGCTTACGCAATTATATATATTTATGACCGAGAGGCTTTTGCAACAAATTTGTGCATGACAAGAAGGAAATGTTTTATTTAAGTTATTGTTTCCAAAAAGGCAATAATGAAATTGTACATATTCAAGTTATAAAAATGATGCATGATGCTAATGATATATTTTACACAACAGAATGCCTCCTAGACAAGACCACGAGCGAGGAGAAAGGGGAGGCGGCACCTAGGAGAAGAGGTAGAACTCCGAGCAAGAAGAGCAGGCTATACCTCATGTTGGATTTGTATCCGAAAGCGGCTTTGGTTGAGCTTGTATACAATGTTTCTCGTTACCACTATTACAATCTCCTATCTGAATTGAATACTTGATTGCATATATCTGTGTCCCTTATCTCATATATAAGTTAGATCATACGATGTGTAGAAGATCACGTAAGTCCGTATGATTGGTTGCAATGAGATATAAAAGTTTCTGGTGAGACAACTTGAGGACGAGTTGTCGGTATAGCTGCGTATAGATAAAGTGACTTGACTTGGTTGCTTGTCTATCTTTGATGCGTCTCGACGTATTGAAGGATCACGGTGAGATGTGTTCTTCTATCCGGCCGTAGTGAAGAACCAAGATCTCGGTGACTTACGATGATCTAAACCTCGATAAGGTATTAGATGAGTATGAGTTCTTGACCATCACTTTGACTTGTTATGGGTGAGGTTATATGTTCTAACCCAATATTCTCTCGCATCTTGGGTGGTGGCGGTGCTTGTATGTCATGCTAGTTATCATGTCGAGTCACCGTATCCGTTTAGAATGATGGCGTCCCTTAAGGAGCTCAAAAGGTTTATTGTACTAAACCCTTCAGGTTGAGTTAGCTCAAGTACAATAATACGGTTGAGTGGTACTACTTAAGGAATTAAAGATATTAATTATTTTAAGCAGTCAGATTGCTATAAATAATTAATGGACGTTCGATATCTTAAATACGGGGATTCGTAATGTCTAAGTGCATGCCCGACTCACCTTCGGTAATAAAGGGGTAAGTCAGCATTTATTCTCTAGTGGCATGAATAAATGTTTATAAATTAATTTATGTTCTGGGCTGAACATAAGATAATTAATTTATTTGAGGCCCATCTTTATTCCTTGCATTTGATCCCTGGGCTGGCCCATCCAGGCCCCTTGGCTTAGTAAAATCGGCGCCCCCTTGTATGCTCCCAAAGGCAAGATTTTATTCTCTTTATCCTATAAGGATATTATTATATTTATGGGATATGCATAAATCCTTTCCTTGTGGGATTATGGTAATGCATTATAAATATAAGGTAAGAGATAAAGTCTAGGTTAATGCTCATTAATCCTACACATATTTTCGAGAATCCCATAGTCTTTGGGGAGGAATTTTCGTGAGTTTTGTGAGAGAGCAAAGGGTGATTTTTCCGTAGCATTCTCCATAGATCGTCCTCACTCGACGTTGGAGATTGGGCAACCGGGATACAGTTCCGGAAGATCGAGCACGAGTCTCGATCCGTTCATTCCGTTCGAATTTCGAGCGGATCCAAAGGTAAACACGAAAACCCTACGTGTTGCAATTAATTATATAGGCGCATGCTAGGATTATAATCAATGTATGGTGAATTAAATATCCAAGATAGATCCTCGGGGTGAGGGCTAGACATATGTCATCCCAACACTGGTATCGAGCACAGGATCGGAATCTTGGCTCTGTTGGATTATTCACGTTTGATTATTACGCGCGCAATTAATTGTGGATCTTTCGTTCATCGTGGCTCGCTTTTGTTTTTGTTGGGTTTTGTTTTCACCACGAGAAAATCCGTGGTTAGATTAGATTTTTCATGTAAATCTTATACGTAAAAAGAAGAACGAAGACGAAAGCATAAAAACGAGACGACGAAGAATCACCGAGGCTGACGCACGGCGGCCCTCGGCGCCCAGGCGCGCATCGGCGGCGGGTGGTGGAGGGTGGCAAGGCGGGACAGGCGGCAGCAGCGCACCGCTCGGCGAGCCAGCGGCGCGGAGTGCGCGCTGGCGCGGATGCCTCGGCGCCGCTCGGCCCAGCGTGCGCGAGGCGCTCGGCGTATCGGCGGCAGTGGCACCATCGGCAAAGAAGCTTGGGCGGCTCGCCCTCGTCGGCCTTCGGCGGGAAACCTCAACATGGTCGAGGCGGGCGATGCGGGCGTGCGACTTTCGTGCGGGTTCTCGGTGGCGCTCGGCGAAACCGCCGAAACCTCAACGAGGTCTCGGCATGTCTTGTGGTGCTCGGCGGCCATGCTGTGAAACCTCAGAGCGTGCTCGGCGGGGGTGCCTGACAGGCGACGCGAGCGCGCGAATCTCGCGAGACCTTGGCGGTGCTCGGCGGCCTCGGCGAGACTCGCGCAGAAACCTCAAAGTTGCCGAGTTTTCTCGATAGAATGGGCGGACGGCGGCGGTCTTGGGCGCGCACGGGTCAGGCCTAGCGGCGGCCCGCCCCTCGGTTCGCCCGGCCCGCTTGTTCAGGTCGACCCGACCCGGTTCGCCCCGACCGTTTATTAGCCCGCATCCGTTTTCGGCTGAATCGATTTTGCGAATCGGTCCGTGCGGGTGCACGCGAGGCCTGCCGAGATTTAATTGCATGCTTTGCAATTCTATGTAATAGATTAGGCATGAAAGTGCGGAGTTCCACGAGTGAGCCACGATGAGCGTTTTATTTTATTTTATCGTTCATTGCATGTCGTGGATGTTTAAATTATCGAGAGCATGCTATGTATGTTTAAATTACGTAGACAAACCATTATGTGTTTTCGTAATTGGATGCGCATAGTAAGCATACTAGGTTTATCGCGTTTATCAAGCATATTTTAGAATTCTGCGAGCATGTTTTACATGTTGAGTTCTATAGAAAAACATGCTAGGATTACGTGATCTGCATGGACAAACCTTTTGAATAAAAAGACTAAGCCAGCAACCTGACAAATTAATTTTTTTTTAAATTAAAATATCAAGACCTCCACTTTTTGATCTCTAAACAAAGTGAGATGCACTGTGAGTAAACGTCCACACGCGTGGCTTGCTTGCACTTGCTTATCATAAGTTTGTTAGATGAGATTTCTAAATAAAACTTTTAAATCTATTGAGAAGTGGGAGTTTCATGTGTAAACGCCCACACGCGTGGCTTGCATGTGCGATTTTCATAAGTTCTCTAGAGATAGATATAAAATGAGATAACAAAAGAATTTTAATTGGAAGCGGTATGGTCTAGTGAGTATGCGATTCTAAAATTCATTTCTCACGTTAAAATGTGGTTATTGCTTAGACATCACCTCAGTACAACTTCCCGAAGTCCTTCTTGCGATAGTGATGTGGTCTAGTAAGGTCCAATCGTTAATTTCATTTGTCATAAGGTTAAGTTGACATGGATTGAAATTAAACGACTAAAAGGTTTATTTTAGTGCGGTCGGGGGTTCGTGTAAGCGCCCACACGCGTGGCTTGCATGTGGGATTCCTTGGGCGATTGGAGGTTTCAATTAATATTGTTTTATCAAAAGGTTACAATATTATTGTTATGAATTATGTGCGATCGTATGCTTATGTGTTTTCATTATCTCTTGAGATATGTCTCTTACTCCGATTATCAATATGCTCGCACAAATCCGTTATCCCGTCCAATTTTATCGAGTGGAAATGAAACATGGAATATGTTCTTATCATTTGAAGAACACATGTTTGTTCTCACTACTCCTAAACCCGATGCCCATCGACGATCGACTAATGAGCAAGCAGAGTCAAGCGGACTTTGGAATAAGTCAAACAATATGGCTAAATGCTATATGATGACTACTATGTCTAAAGGCTTGCCGCAAAGATCGATCGATGGTAGACGCGACGATATTTGGTCAAGTCTCGAGAGTAAGTTTGGGCAGTCGGATCGGACAGTCCGCTTCCACACAATGAGAGAAATCTTGGCGTGTAAGATGGAAGAAGGAAGTTCGGTCCATGAACATGTCTCCCACATGACTCATCTCATGGATAGTCTTGATCAGTTGGGAGGAGGTATTGACGGCGAAGCCAAGGTCGATATCATCCTCAATACCCGCCAAGTCTTTTGAGAACTTTCGCGTGAATGCGATCATGAGCAAGACCGAGTTTACACTTAGTCAGTTGCTTAATGATCTCGTTGCTGCGGAAGGAGTTATGGGAAAAGGAGCACATGCTCTTGCTAGCACATCTAAGGGCCCAAAATTTTCGTTGCAAAATGGAAAAAGAAAAAGGGGTACTAAAGGTGGAAGTGGCAAGGCAAACAGTGGGAGTAATGGGAACAAGAACGTGGTTGCCACCGTAGCAGAAGAAGCCAAAGGAGAAGGGCAAGTGCTTCAAGTGCGGTGGGCGGGCATTGGAAGGCCAAGTGCCCTATGCTCAAGGCTCAAGTCGCCGTTTGCTTTAATAACGGAAACATGTTTAGCGACTTGTTCTACCCATTCTTGGGTAGTAGATACTGGCGCAATCGATCATGTTTGTTATACCTTGCGGGGTTCCTGCGGACAAGGGAGTCGTTTGATGTCGAGATAACGATCTCCATGGGCAAAGCGGTGAAAGTCGAGGCGATTGCGAGTTGGAGATGTTTCTTTGTGTTTTGGAACAACAGTTTTAGTTTTGAAAGACGTTTTATATGTGCGGATTTTCGGTGGAACCTTGTTCTGTTTGAAATTATTTACTCATGGATATTCTATTATTTTTGATAGTGGTGTTTCTATCATAAGAAATGACGAAGTTATCTGTGTTGGCACTTTATATAATTCGCTTTATACTATTTCTGCAAAACATAATACCTATAACTATGTTGCATCTTCATCAAACCCTAAAAAGAGAAAGTTTTCTTCGCAAGATGACACTACTTTTCTCTGGCATCTTAGATTAGGTCACATCAATCTAAATAGGATCCAAAGACTGGCTAAGAATGGAGCGTTGGGTAATCTCACGGTTACTCCGTTCCCAGTCTGCGAATCCTGTATAGAAGGTAAGATGTCGACCAGACCCTTCAAAGCGAAGGGTTATAGAGCCAAAGAAATGTTAGAGCTAGTCCATTCTGACCTGTGTGGACCAATGTCCACACAAGCTCGTGGAGGGTACGAGTATTTTGTCACTTTCATTGACGATTACTCAAGAATGCGGATACGTATACCGCTTCACCGCAAGTCCGAATGCTTTGAGAAAATCAAAGAGTTTAAGGCGGAAGTGGAGCGAAGCTAGGTAAGAATATCAAGTCATCATGGGTGCGATCGCGGTGGCGAATACCTCGATAACGAGTTTATGGACTATCTAGTGAAGTGTGGGATTACGTCCCGGCGATTTCACCGGCACACCACAAACAAAATGGTGTGTCAGAGCGAAGAAATAGGACTCTTTTGGAAATGGTTAGATCTATGATGAGTTATGCTACATTGCCTATTTCGTTCTGGGGGTATGCCTTAGAAACAACGGCATACTTGCTAAATCTAGTACCATCCAAGTCAGTCGAAAAGACCCCTTTCGAGTTGTGGTTTGGGCGCAAGCCCAGTTTAAGCCACATAAGGATATGGGGCAGTCCAGCACACGTGCGTGCCAGCACACATTTTGAACAAGAAGGCTGACAAGTTGGAGGCTAGATCCGACGCAAGGCTGTTTATTGGCTATCCTAGAGGAACGAAAGATGGTTTATTCTATAGTCCTAAGGATCAGAAGGTCATTATTAGCACTAATGCTCGATTCTTAGAAGAGGACTACATGAAAAATCATAAATCCAAAGTTGAAATCATTCTTCAAGAATTAGAAGATGATTGTATTCCACCACCGATTAGGCCAAAGGTACGAGATGTCGAGTCTAGTTGGAGGATCGACACGGATACTTCAAGAAATTGAAGTGGGTCGAGTTCCTTTGGAGATACCGACCGTCAAGTGGTACCTACACATCAAGTTGTGCAAGTTAGAGAACCACAAGTTCTTTGCACCCACCGTTGCCATTGTGCTGTAGCGTCTCGTCGTAGTGGGAGGTTGTTCGTCAACCCGAGCGATTTATGTTCGTGGGTGAATCTTGATTTAGTCGAGAAGCGAGCAGCAATAATCGACCCATGGACATACAAGGAGGCGATACAAGATATTGATGCAAGATCATGGCACACCGCTATGGACTTAGAAATGGAGTCCATAATGGCTATGGATGTATATGAAAAGACACTCTACCGGATGGCGAGGAAGCCATAGGTAGTAAGTGGATATACAAGAGGAAGAGATCCGATGAGAGGTTTCGCTTTTAAAGCCGGGCTTGTGGCGAAGGGTACTCTCAGTTGAGGGCATCGATTTCGATGAGACCTTTTCACCGTAGCAATGCTCAAGTCCATCGTAATTCTTACCGCCATAGCGACTCACTTGAACCTAGAGGTTTGGCAAATGGATGTTAAAACCGCTTTTCTAAACGGTTACCTTGAGGAAGGTAGAGACATCTATATGCAGCAACCCGAAGGTTATGTGGTGAAGGGTGAAGAGCATCTAGTATGGAAGCTTAAGAAGTCCATTTATGGACTTAAGCAGGCCTCCCGGTCATGGAACTTACGCTTTGACGAGGTGGTCAAGTCCTATGGATTTACCCAGTTGCCTAGCGAGAGTTGTGTGTATCGGTTAGATGTCAACGGTGATGTGGTATTTCTTGCACTTTATGTAGATGACATCCTTCTAGTTGGCAACAACGTGAAGCTGTTATCAGACGTAAAGAGTTGGCTATCCGATCAGTTTCAAATGAAAGACTTAGGAGATGCAGCGTACATTCTTGGGATCAAGGTTTACCGAGATCGCAAGAAGAAAATGTTGAGCTTATCTCAGGCGTCTTACATTGATACTGTGATTACTCGTTTTAGTATGCAGACCGCCAAGAAAGGATTGCTACCTTTCAGACATGGTGTTCCTTTATCAAGACGCAATACCTATGACCGCAAAGGAGATAGAGAAATGAGACAAGTTCCTTACGCTTCCGCCGTAGGAAGTCTCATGTACGCAATGCTATGCACGAGGCCGATATACGCTATGCGGTAGGCATAGTAGCTAGATATCGATCAACCTCGACAAGCTCATTCGATTGCGATAAAGCATATACTCAAGTACCGAAAAGGACTCGAGATTATAGGCTAGTTTACCATGCGAGATAGTCTAATGCCTTTGGGTTATCTTGACTCGGATTTCCAAGTCGACCGTGATGAGAAAAAGTCTACCTCGGGCTATGTGTTTACCTTGGGAGGTGGAGCCGTATCTGGCGGAGTGCAAAGCGGCGATGCATTGCGGACTCTACCATGGAAGCCGAATATGTAGCCGCCTTGGAGGCTTCTAAGGAGGTCAGTATGGTTCAAGAACTACCTCATGGATCTAGGTGTGGTACTGGTTTGCCCAAGAGTATCATAGTTTCATCGTGATAACTCGGTGCGATGCAAACTCGAAGGAACCACGGACCCACAAGCGACCAAACACATAGAGAGAAAGTACCATGTCATACGAGAAATCGTTAGACGGTGACGTGCTGATTGAAAAGATTGATACAACGGAAAATCTAGCGGATTCATTCACGAAGAGCCGCCGCAAAAAGTCTACGATGGACACGTTAGAGGACTTGGATTGCGCTTGATGGCACCCACTTAGAAAGGACTTTTGTATAAGTGGGAGAAGCAAAGTGATGGTTGTTTGTAATAGCTAGTAGAGACACATTGTATACTAAAAGTTTGCTTTAGTATAAGTGGGAGATTGTTGGATTTGTATCTTGAAAGCGCTTTGGTTGAGCTTGTATACAATGTTTCCTGTTATCACTATTACCATCTCCTATACGTATTGAATACTTGATTGCATATATCGTGTCCCCTTATCTCATATATAAGTTAGATCATACGATGTGTAGAAGATCACGTAAGTCCGTATGATTGGTTGCTTAATGAGATATAAAAGTTTCACACCGAGACAACTTGAGGACGAGTTGTTGGTATAGGCTGCGGTATAGATAAGAAGTGACTTGACTTGGTTGCTTGTCTATCTGCCGATGCGCCTACGACGTATTGAAGGATCACGGTGAGATGTGTTCTTCTATCTGGCCGTAGTGAAGAACCAAGATCTCGGTGACTTACGATGATCTAAACCTCGATAAGGTATTAGATGAGTATGAGTTGCTGACCATCACTTTGACTTGTTATGGGTGAGGGTTATATGTTCTAACCCAATATTCTCTGCATCTTGGGTGGTGGCAGTGCTTGTATGTCATGCTAGTTATCTGTATCGAGTCACCGTATCCGTTTAGGATGATGACGTCCGCTTAAGGAGCTCAAAAGGTTTATTGTACTAAACCCTGCAGGTTGAGTTAGCTCAAGTACAATAATAAGGTTGTGTGGTACTACTTAAGGAAATGAAGATATTAATTATTTTAAGCAGTCAGATTGCTATAAATAATTAATGGACGTACGATATCTTAAATACGGGGATTCGTAATGTCTAAGTGCAAGCCCGACTCAACTTCGGTAATAAAGGGTAAGTCAGCATTTATTCTCTAGTGGCATGAATAAATGTTTATAAATTAATTTATGTTCAATGAACATAAGATAATTAATTTATTTGAGGCCCATCTTTATTCCTTGCATTTGATCCCTGGGCTGGCCCATCCAGGCCCTTTAGCACAAGAAAATCGGCGCCCCCTATGTGCTCTCTATGGCAAGATTTTATTCTCTTTATCCTATAAGGATATTATTATATTTATGGGATATGCATAAATCCTTTCCTTGTGGGATTATGGTAATGCATTATAAATATAAGGTAAGAGATAAAGTCTAGGTTAATGCTCATTAATCCTACACAAATTTTCGGTAATCTCATAGTGATTGAGAGAGAATTTTCGAGAGCATTGTGAGAGTATTGGGTGATTTTCCGAAGCATTCTCCATAGATCGTCCTCACTCGACGTTGGAGATTGGGCAACCGGATACTGATCCGTAAGGTCAAAGCACGAGTCTCGGCAGTTTGATCCGTTCATCCCGTTCGATCGACCGAGCGGATCCAAAGGTAAACACGTGAAAACCCTACGTGTTGCAATTAATTATATAGACGCATGCTAGGTTTATAATCAATGTATGGTGAATTAAATGTCCAAGATAGATCCTCGGGGTGAGGGCTAGACATATGTCATCCCTACACTATCTCGCTATCGATATTAGTAGTGTCTAACGATTAGTTACGATCGTGACGGATGGAGAAAATGCGCTACATTGCGAGGAGGAGGATAGGACTGACCCGACTCAGGAGACTATCCGTATCACTGGGAAAGCCGGATGTGTCGGCGAAGATCTAGGAGAGTTCTTGATGTACTATCTTAGTCAGGAGGAACAGCAGAGCATATGGCGTGACGGACTACGATGGCATCAAACCTCTTCTTACCATACTCCCATGTGATTGGGAAGACTAAGCTCGTGAAGTTTAGGAATTACATTTACCGTCTTGTTGGAGGGTATGATTTGATAAGCGATCTACCAGGTTCATCAGCCACCTGACATATGTATATAGCATTTATGGCGTAGCACCGAGAGGACCTTATCTCCCTCCACGGGAGTATACATGGCGTGATGAGTCACCGAGTGGTCAGACACCAAGGTTCCACGGATAGTTGACCCAGTGGTGCCTCGATATCGGATTGACGAGGGCAGACTCGTTCAGGCGGAC
Organism: Salvia rosmarinus; assembly: GCA_036937905.1. Lineage (NCBI taxonomy): Eukaryota > Viridiplantae > Streptophyta > Magnoliopsida > Lamiales > Lamiaceae > Salvia > Salvia rosmarinus. Next base: position 55,627,396 of record CM072821.1, on the reverse strand, counting down.
GGAGCAGCCAGACCTAGAGCCTTGGGAGCCCCTGTTTTCCCACCTCTGATGTTTGGACACCCGGTGCATTCACCATTTTCGCCTCTACCACCGATGGTAGCACCCCTACCGCCAGTCGAGAGTTTAGTCAAAGACGGATCAGTGTGACAGGTACCCTTGATGGGTACAACCCCATCCATGACAGCTACAGTCCGATTCGTGTGGATTATGGTCCACTGCGGGACATCCCTATGGTAGAGAGTAATAGAGCTGGACCCTCTAGAGTATATGGCCAGGGCGACGACTCGGACGAAGAGGAAGAGGATCCCGAGGAGGATGAGGAAGATTCGAGGAGTTGATGTTGATGTAAAAATTTGAAGGATTATGTTATTTATTTTATGTATGTTTAATTTATGTTTTTGAAGAACTTGGACGACGAGGGAACTGGAATTTTGTAAGGCTATAAAGCCACTGTGCATGACTTTTATTTTTGTAAAGCCTTAAAGCCGATATGTGTATGGCTCTTTTCTTTTGAAATGCTTTGGAAGTAAGCATGTAAGTAATCCCTGATATAATGATTTTGTTTGCAAAGTACTTTACCTATGGTGCTTCTGCAATTATATATATTTATGACCCGAGAGGGCTTTTGCAACAAATTTGTGTATGACAAGAATGAAATGTTTTATTTAAGTTATTGTTTCCAAAAAGGCAATAATGAAATTGTACATATTCAAGTTATAAAAATGATGCATGATGCTAATGATATATTTTACACAACAGAATGCCTCCTAGACAAGACCCTGAACGAGGAGTAAGGGCAGAGGCAGACCTAGGAGAAGAGGTAGAACTCCTGAGCAAGAAGAACAGGCTATACCTCAACCACCTCCACCTCAACCTGATCGCAGGATAGAGGAATTATTCTTAAGACAAAACCCTCCTACTTTCAATGGGAAAGGTAGTCCAGAAGATGCTGAACAGTGGATGAGAACTATTGAGAGAATTTTCACATTTTAAGGTGCACAAAGACAAGAGAGACTATCATGTGTAGCCTTTCGGTTAAATGGACTGCTTGATTTACGGTGGGAGGCGGAAGAAAACCTTACTGAGAGCAGATGGAAGAGTTAACATGGGAAGATTTTAAAAGGGAAGTGTATGATAAGTATGTACCGAAAAGTTATAAGAAGAAGAAGGAACATGAATTTTTCTTGTTCAAACAGAAAAGATGTCGATGTAATCGACACGATCGCACGTTTTGCGAAATGTCTAGATATGCTTTGGATCAGTGGACACGGACTTAAAATGGCGAAAAATTTAGGTCGTGGTTAAGGCCGTAAATAAGAATGTCTCTTCTTTGGTCTTGGAGACATGACTTATCTGAGGCTCTTACACGAGCTCTAGACATTGAGGCAAACAATGCCGGATGATAAGTCGGCATCACTCGGATCACGTAATACAATGGACGGGGAAAGAGGAAATGGGATACCGCTTTAGTAATGAAATAGGGAAATTTTGAGAACAAGAATAACAAACAACGAGGGCGAGGAGTTCAGCAAGCGAGGGCAAGGATGGAGAAAACCGCTTTTGTTCCTCCAACAAGAGGACCACAAGAGCAACGAAGGGCTCTTCCGCGCCCAAAGTGCCGAAAGATGCACAGAATGTGCATGGCGGGCGTGAGGCTGTTTTAGGTGTGGTATGAAAGGACATTATGCAAACTTTTGTCCGGGTACGTTCGAAACAGTCGAAGGCCGAACCAACCCGTAATGTCCAACCACCGAGAGCTATCCAATTTCATTTAACCTCAACAAACAAATACAACCGCAACAATGGCAACAACCTCCACAACAACTACAACAACAACAATGGCAAAGAACACAACAAAGAATACAACGGAAGAAGTGGCAACCACCTCAAGAACGAAGACAACAACCACCACGGCAGCGTCGGCCGCAACAAAGAACCAAGACAACAACAACAAATTTCAAAGAAAGGCAAGCACAACGACAAACCAAGAAGATTACCTCAGTTAGAGCATATGCTTTGCACCGCGACAAAGCGAGCAGGACCGAAACACGGCGGTATGGGAATCCTTCTCAACATACATTATAGTATTGTTCGACACTGGGTGCTTCCAGACTCTTCATAGCAAAATCATGCGTAGATCCATTGGGACTTAGTGCTATAAAAGAAAATCGGGATATGAGAATCTCTTCACCTATAGTAGGGATTATGATCGTTACACATTTACCGCTCGAACCTCGAGTTGAACTTAGGATCACTTAGGGTTCTGGCAAATAATTTGAACATAATACCCATGGGTGACGTAGATATAATCCTAGGAATGGACTGGTTAGCTGCAAACCACTCCACGATTCTTTGCAAGGAAAGGAAAATATCATTTCATTTTCCTGGGCAAGAAGCAACACACTTCCACGGAATTAGCATGGGAAAGAGAGTCCCGATTGTATCCGCATTGAAAGCGAGGAAAATGATGAATAAGAAAGGATACCATGCTTTTCTCGTTTATCTGAACGGAAAAGAAAAGCCGGAACTGAAGGTAGAAGACATAGAAATTGTCAGGGAATTTTCGGATGTATTTCCTAAGGATCTACCAGGATTACCTCCTGATAGACAATTAGAATTTACCATCGACTTGGAACCCGGATCGGCTCCAGTGTCAAAGGCACCCTACAGAATGGCCCCAAAGGAATTGGAAGAACTGAAAATCCAAATCCAAGAACTATTGGACCTAGGTTTCATTAGACCAAGTGTTTCGGCTTGGGGAGCGCCTGTATTGTTTGTTAAGAAGAAGGATGGATCTTTAAGGATGTGTATAGACTATCGAGAGTTGAACAAGATGACGCTCAAGAACAAATATCCTTTACCAAGAATCAACGATTTGTTTGATCAATTGAGAGGAGCAGGCATATTCTCAAAGATCGATCTCAAGTCGAGGATACCATCAACTCAAGTGCGACACAAGACATAGCTAAAGCGCATTAGAACAAGATATGGCCATTATGAATTTGTAGTTATGCCGTTCGGATTAACTAATGCACGGTATGTATTTATGGACCTCATGAACGAGTGTTTCACCCGTACTTAGACAAGTTTGTCTTGGTTTTCATAGATGATATTCTCATCTATTCAAAAATAAGGAAGACCATAAGGAACATCTAAGAATGGTGTTACAAACTTTGAGGAATGAAAGATTATTTGCTAAGTTCAAAGAAATGCTAATTTTGGTGAAGGAAGTAATGTTCCTCGGACACATCGTGTCCGCCGATGGAATCAAGGTGGATCCGACCAAAGTGGAAGCAAGTACAAGAGTGGAAATCGCCACGAACTCGTAATGAGATCGGAGTTTTCTAGGGTTGGTGGTTATTACAGGAGATTCATTGAGGATTCTCCAAAATAGCAAGACCAATGACCCAACTACTCCGAAAGGAATTAAGTACACTGGATGAAGAATGTGAGGCGAGTTTTCAAAAACTCAAAGAAAAATTAACAAGTGCACGGTGTTAGCAGTCCCTTAATCGAGATAAGGAATATGTGGTTTATCTCGGCGCCTCGAAGAACGGACTAGGATGCGTTCGATGCAAGACGGAAAAGTAATAGCATACAGCGCCACGGCAACTTAGACCACATGAGCTGAACTACCCAACACATGATTTAGAATTAGCAAGCGGTGGTTCATGCACCGAAAATATGGAACACCATCTCACGGAGTGAGATGTGAAATTTCTACGATCATAAGAGTTTGAAATACTTCTTGAGCGAGAGATCTAAATATGAGGCGCAGAAGATGGCTCGAACTAGTAAAAGATTACAGTCGTGGTATTAACTATCACCAAGGTAAAGCGAATGTAGTAGCGACGCTTTGAGTCGTAAAAATCAAACTAAATTGGGATGTCTCTCACGCAAGAAGATAAACTCATGAGGAATTGACAAATTAAAATTGAATTGGTTAATGACCCTGAGACGATCATGAAGTCAGATCGCTACACTCACCATGACACCGATCTAAGAAAAGGATCATTGAGACAAAGGATGGAGGAAAAGTTAGAAAAGATAAGAGGAAGGGTGAGAGCTGGCGAATTGGAAAATTTCCATGAAGCATCGATAATGCTTTAATGTTCGAAGGAGAATATGTATTCTGATGATCTTTGAGATTCGAACGACATAATGAGTGAGGCTCATGATACACCTTATACCACCCACCGTGCGATGCGAAGATGTACCAAGACCTAAAGGAAAGTTACGGTGGGAAGGCATGAAGCGAGACATAGCTTTTTGTAGAGCGTTGCCTTGTTTGCCAACAAGTAAAAGCTTTACACCAACGTCCCTACGGAAAGTTACAACCGTTGGGTATACCTGAGTGGAAGTGGGATGAAATAACGATGGATTTCGTTACAGATTTACCCAAGTCTAGAAAAGGAAACACTACCATATGGGTAATAGTGGATAGACTCACCAAGTCGCTCATTTTCTACCAATTCAAAATACATATGGGTGATAGACTAGCCCAAATATATGTAAAGGAAGTTATCATTCGCATGGAGTACCAAAATCTATTACATCGGATAGAGACTCCAAGTTCACATCGAGATTTTGGGTGAGCCTACAAAGAGAATTGGGAACAAGGTTGAACTTGAGACAACATTTCACCCACAAAGTGATGGGCGTCGAAAGGACAATCCAAACTCTAGAAGATATCTTTGAGAACCGTAATCTTTGGATCGAGGTGCAAAATGGGAAGACATCTTACCTCTTATTGAAGTTTGCCTACAATAATAGTTATCAATGACGATTGATATGGCCCCATCTGAAGCTTTGTATGGCAAGAAGTGTAGATCACCACTTCTTTGGGATGAAGTGGGTGAAAGGAAAGTAATAGGGCGAGCGGTGAATGAAATGATTGAAATCGTCAAGCGGGTTAGGCAAAGAATAAAAGAAGCTCAAGATAGACAAAATCCTACGACACTGCGTAGATCGGACGATAATTTGAAATTGGAGACAAAGTATTTCTCAAAGTCTCTCCTCGAAAGGGATCATGAGATTTGGTGTGAAAGGAAAACTAAGACCCGTTTCATGGGACCATATGAGATCCTAGAAAGAATAGGCCCGAGAGCTTTATAAGTTGGCTCTTCCGCCAAACTTAGGAAATGTGCATAATGTTTTTCACGTATCTCAATTAAGGAAATATGTATACGATCCAAAACACGTGATCCGTCAAGACGACGTAGTTCTCAACTCAGACATGAGCTATGAAGAGGAACCTACAGCAATAATAGACCATAAGATTGACAATTGAGAAACAAATCAATTTCATGGTCAAAGTTTGTGGAACCACCACGACAAGAAGAAGCTACGTGGGAACTAGAAGATGCGATGAAAGAACGATACCCCAGATTATTCTTCTAAGGTATACAAATTTGGGATGAAATTTCTTTTAAGGGGTAGGATGTAATAACCATGATTTTAAAAGCTTAATACTGGTATTTAAAACCCGTAAAATAGAATTTCGCCATGAAATCAAATCTAATTGAAATCGAATATGATTTAAATTATTTTAGAAGGAATAATTTCCTGTTACACATTCACTCAAATTCGTGAATGTAAGAAACGAAAGTTTTAAATTATATCGACAGTACATTTTTAACGTCGAATGCATATCGACTGTTGAAAGTTCACGATATTTTCTAAGCAATCAAGCTTAGAATTATATTCCATTATTAATGGAATATTTTAATAGTGGGATTACGATTATTTACGACCATTTCAAAGATGAGACGATACGTAACGTTTTGAGACGTTTTCAAACGTCAACGTTTAGAGATAAAACGAACGATGGTTTTAATGATCAAGAAACTATAGGAATTTATTTCCTATGATATTTTTATGATATTACAGTATTATTAAGCATTTAATTAATGCTTGAACGTTAGAATTTATTAAAATCCCAAACCTAGTTCGAAAACCCTATATTTTTGAAAACTAGGGTTTTTATTTTTTCAAACAACATCTTTTAATTAGGCTATGATTATTAAATGATATCATGGTATTAATAAACATTATATAGTACTAGAACTTGGTGAATTATTATTTTTGAAACACCTTGCAAATTTCGAAAACCCTAAGATTGATTAATTAGGGTTTCCTTCGAAAATTCATGCCATTATTATATCCTATGATATTAATTATCATCTAAATCATATACCATGGTGTATATACCTATTAATGGTATGAAATAAAATTTTAACCTATGGTATGGCCTAATGGCCGAGAGCTATTTTTCTTTTTTGTACAATGTTGAATTAATTCATTTTCTCCACTCTTGCATTATAAATATATATAATGTATATATATTCAGATTTTTGTGGGAGTCTCCCACTATATATGTATATATATTTTAGCTATTTCCAAGATATTGTGTAAGACACTAATGATTGGGAACCCATTAATGAATAAACTAGTAATAAAATGTGAAGAGTCTCATGTGTGTATTGGGGGAGGGACCGAGAATGAGGAGGCTATAGGGGGTCTTGCTTCAGTTTTATTTCATTTTCACTCTACACTCAAACACCCCACCCTCATCTCTCTCCAAACCACTCATCTCTCTCAAGAAAAACCCATTCTCCTTCTCCATTTTTCTGTGAAAACCGAGAGCTCCACACCTTCTCCAAGCTTCATTTTTTTTCTCTTCTCTTCTTCCATACCACACCTCAATACCTTGTACCTTGTCCATTTAATCTATATCAACAAGGTAGGAGTCGATTCAACCATTCTTGCTTCCTTTTGAAAACTGCCGAAAGCAATGCAAGAGCATTTCATGTGTTCTTGAGTTGTATTTTGAAAGATTTTGAGTATGCATGTTGTTTGTGATGGAAAGATGTATAGATGTTGGTGTTCTTATTTTTCTAAGTCTTGCATGTATGATCTAATATAAAAATCTTATGAATCTATGGTTATGTATTGTTCTAAAATGTGTAGCATGATAATTTGAGATTGTTACATGTTTTAAAATTTTTGAAACATAGTTGAAAAATGTTGTTGATGATCGAGGCTTGAAGATATAAATTAGAGCATGATTTATAAATCTATGATGCTATATGTGTTCATAGTATTTATTTTAAAATTTTAGAAAAGTTCCATGCCCAATTTCTTATTACAACCGAGAGCATATGAAATGTAAGTGGGTGTATGATTTTATTTTTGTACATGCAATGTGATATTATTGATTTATGATGTATTGAGAATGCATATAAATTATTTGAGAATTTTTAGAACACTCTTGCTATTTTATTTCATAAGAACCGAGACTTATATGTATATTATGTGAATGGTGAATTTTTATTTAAGACATGCAATTGCATATAAGTGAATCTATGATATTATAAAGGTCCATAGCCTTTTATTTGAAATTTTAGAAAAATTCCTACCTTAATTCCCAAAATGACCGTGAGCCATATATATGTATATATATGTGTATGATTTTATTTTATAACATGCAATGATGTTTTATTACTCTAGAGCATGAATTTTATACCATATGTTTTAATTGAAAATTTTAAGATAAATCCTACCTTTTCTTTTCAAAAAGTCCGAAGCTATATATATATATATAAGTTGATGTATAATTTTCATTTAGAACATGCAAGTATATATTGTTGATTCAAGATGATATATATATCTTTTGTAAATTGTTGGAAATTTTTAGAAAATCTTATCAATTATTTTGAAGAATACCGAAGCCTATATATATATATAAGTTGATGTGTGATTTTTATTTAGTACATGCAATGCTAAATTATTAGCTTAGAATATGTTTTATGCATTCTATGTGGTTATTGGAAATTTTGAAAATCAATTACCTATTTTATTCAAATAAACCAAGAGCTAAGCTCATTATGGTGATGAATAAATTGGTTTTGATAGTTGTTATGTTGAAATGTTGCTATAATATGATTTATGAGCATAAAATGACTTTTGGAAAATTTTATAAAATTGTTTGATGAAAATTTTGAAGAGGCCGAGAGCTATGGAGTTATTTGTATGATATAACATTGTTATATCATGAATTATGTAACATAAATATGTCGTGGACTAATGTTTGGACCTTGTATTAATTTATTGAAATTTTAGAAAATTGTTGGGCATTTGTTTTAAAATGCGAGACCTTATGGATTAAATAAGGTGATGATTGATTAAAGTTTGGTTGGTATTATGTCATATTAATGACCATAGCGTATAATAATACACTATAGAAATTTAGAAAAAAATTTGGATATTATTTGGTAATTTCTTAAAATTACCGAGAATATCTAATGATTTTTAAGGATTTTTAAATCCTTTTTAATCAATTTTACTAATAAATTATATGTCTAATATTATTTTAGACATATTTGGAAATTATGAGCAATTTTCGAAAAATAGTTAGTAGATAAAATACAAATTAGCCGTGAGCTATTTTAAAATTGGAATAAGGATTTTAAATCCTTAAATTCATTATTTATAATGAATTATATGTTTAAAATTATTTTAAACATATTAAAGCATTTATAAAAGAAATCGATTGAAAATTGATTTTGAAAGAATTTAATATTAAAGTATGACTTAGTAATTAAATTACTAAGAAAAGTCAAAATTGTTGACTTTTGAAATCAACGTCTGAAATCGTTCGATAAATACGCTAATACCGAAGACGCATCAATTGCTAATGACATCACGTTGATATAAAAGGATTTCATATTTGAAGTCGTGAAATCGAAAAGCGTGAGAAAGCGTTGGACCTTTACCAAGAGGGTAAATTGGTAACTTTCGATACATATCTCGTCCTCTATCGAAGAGCGAGAAATGTTAAGATGATCTGCGTTTGAGAAGCGAATTAAATTCATTAAAAATTGATTCATATCGATATGAAATATCGAATCTTATTATAGACTTTGTAAGTCTCGAATTACGTAAACAACGCACTAAAACATCCTTTTATATAAAGGTGTGAACGACGACGCACCAGCTGGGCGTTGTGAGTAAGCGAGCGTTAAAGGCGGTCGATAATTTTCGGTGGGCTTTATTTTTAAGCAGAACAACTTTGCTGCTCTTTTTCAACTGTCTTTGTTTATATTACTTTTCAACTATGGATAAAATTGTTTAAATGATTACCTGTCAAAATGTTTACGTTTTGTGTATCGTATCCTATCCATGAATGATGTGATGTTGTTGGGTTATACCCAACTTATAAATGAAAATTGATATCGGATCCTATGCCGGAAGGCTTATACCTGGCTAGGATTAACGTGTACACTAATGGTGACTGTGTGCTGTAAGGACAATTCACGGCCGGTCACGGGGTCGTAGAGGGAGGCCTCCTTCACGACTTTCGACTATGATGATATGATGGAATGATAATAAGGGATATGGATCATGCACACCAAGAAAATGCTTGGCCAAGCAACTTTTATGAACTAATGAAAATATTTTAGTAAGCACAAGGCATTTTCAAATAAAACCCTTGTGTCTTACCATTATATTGGCAGAGTAATTCAAAGAAAATATAACGTTTTCGGCATAGGTCCACTGGGTACAAATTTTGTACTTAGCCCTGCATGTTTGTTTTTAAATGTGCAGGTTGAGCTCGGATGCTGATGATGGAGGAGTGTTGAGGAAGTCCATTGTCCTTGATGTTTGTTAGGAATTGTTAACCTTGAATACATATCGTCATATATGTATTCACACACTTTCCGCTGAAACTCTGAACTGTTTTATTAATTATGTTGGATGATAAGATAATGTGAACTATGAAGTCCTTCAGATCGTAATATCCTTTGGATCTGTTGGCTTATACCTTTTGATCCGAAATGTTATGAGTGTATGTTTAATCCTAAGTTCTATACTCTCATGTGATAAGCTTTATTGTGGCAGTCTTTCGTATCCATGAATACTATTCCTAGTATTAGTCCGCTCACTCCGGGTTATCCTGAGTGTGGTTGTGACATAGAATAATATACAACGTTTTATAGCGAGAAATCGACACTAATTATCCGATAAAACAACCTCTTTTGAATCTCTACTTTTAACCTCAATAATTACTCATAAACATCAAAATATAAATATTAAGCATATTTTTGACCTTAAAAACCATTTTAAATATTTTGCTCTTCATCCGAGCTTGATCGGCAAACGCTGACGTCACAAAAACATAGATTTTGAAATTCTCAATTTTCTGAAATCAAAACTTATTTGAGCATGTATCTATCATCTCAAGACTATTTAAATATAGGTCTTCTTATGTTCAACTAGATTTAAGGATCTTATCTCAGATTCTATCTCAAATCTGCCGAAATTCTATCGTCTCAACTCGAAGCTTAACGCAAAAGCTTCTAACTTAACCAACTCTTTCTTAAGGATGCAATGCCCTTCTTATTAAACTCTTAATCACGAGCTAATCTTTGCTACAGAAATACGGGGTATTACAATTCTGCTCTTCCTCTTAGAGATAGACGAGGTAGGCGTGGTTCTCTATCATGTTCAGCAACGTCTTTGCTTGTAGTGCAGATATGATTGGGACTCTCCTCCCCATGATGATCCCATGAAAGTCTGTAGGTTTCTCTCCGGGATGTTGGAAAGAAATTTTCCTTTCATTACATAGGATGGTCGCATTATGTTCGGTTAACCAATCCATTCCTAGGATTATGCCCACATCTGTCATAGGTATGACATGAAGGTTATATGTCAAGATCTTAAGTGAGCCTAGTCCAAGTTCTAGGTTCGGGCATATGTGGGTTATCGTTCTTATGCCTCCTACTGGAGAAGAAATTCTCATGATTTGTTTAACGCGTTTAGGATCTAATCCTAAGTTCTCTACGCATGCTTGACAATAAAAGAATGCGAGGCGTCCAAGATCAAACGAGTAGGATAATGAGCAATTGGAGTAGTGTTCCCATACGCCAAGTTTCCTTGGTTCCTTGGCGGCTCTGAGAACTCCTTTATTGGTTGAGGCGTAGGCCACGGCTCATGATGACAGTTTACGTTGTTGATGATGTTGTTGTTGTTGCTGCGATTGCTTTTCTTTGTTGTTGTTGTTGGGATTTGTCGATCGCTTCTTTGTGGCTATCGTCATTGTTGTTGTCGTTGCAACCGTGGTTGATATAATCGATTGATTCGGCTCGAAATCTTGAATCGGGGTTGTTCTTTGGAGCAGTTGAGCTTGGATAGCCGGATCGGCCTGGACTCGATTGGGCACATTGGGGCGGCCATTCCCCATGGCGTATCCTGCGGTCTGCTCGAGTAGTGGCCCTTCCGCCACACTGAAGCATCCGTCATTTGTAAATCGCATGCCCCATTGTGACTCCTATGGCACTGGGGCATACGGGAGCCTCACAAATTTCTGGTTTCCGCCAGTGCAGTACCATGGGCGTCCATTTCTTGCTCGTGCCGGATGACACGTTGTTCCTTCGCCATGGCCTCCGTCGGCTGGCGGTGTTGATCCTTGACTTTGATGGGGTCCTTCCCACTTCTCTTCCACGATCCCCTTGGTGATTCTGGGGATGTACAGTGACAGTCATGTCCTCAGGCATAGCAGCCTCGATGTCCAATACCCGACTAAGGGCCTCACGGTAAGTTAGATTTCCGTGACAGCTAGCGACACCCTGATCTCGTGGCGGAGTCCTACCCGAAACTTCTCAGTCCTCTTCTCGTCGGTGTCGACCAACTGAGGCGCATACCGTGACATCTCGCAAATGCACGGTCGTAATCTGTGACCGTGGTATTTCCTTGTCGTAGGTTGTAGAACTCATGTTCTTTCCTCTTCCGGTAACTCTTAGGAATGTACTTCTCGTACACCTCCTCCTTAAATTCCTCCCAGGAGAAATCTTCTAATTCATCCTCGGACAGAGTCTTCCTCTTTGCCTCCCACCAGAAGTCGGCGGCACCAGTCATCTGGAAGGCAACGCATGACAAGCGTTCTTGAGAGGTGCGGTGAAGGAAGTTAAAGATTCGCTCAACGCGAATCCAAAGTTCAAAGATCCACAGGATTCCCGGTCCGTTGAAAGTTGGCGGTTACGCGAAGAATAGTTCCTCAACCCTTCTTGCCGACGGTGGTGGTGGTAGAGTGTCATCTCTTTCGGGTGTTACCTCACTGTTTCTCGACGGCATTCTATCTTTTATTAATATACGTAATCAAATATCTTCTTATACCATCCGTCAGGATCATAAATATCTTAGCACGGTATGTATATATGATCATAAGCATAAATCTAGCACGTCATCGAACACCACATATCACAACCTTAAAAACCAAAGCTCTCGGGGAGCTATCATCATATCTAATCAAATGTCTCTACGAAGACTTTCATCATCGCTTTTAAGATCCACAAAAGGTCAGGTACGGAGTATGATGCTCCAAAAATTAACATCAACATCACTCAGTGTACCTAGTCACGGTGCATACAAAAATCTAAATGCTACCGTGGTCATCAGAATAAGGTTTCATTTCGGAACGACTCATCGTTTTCGTAGGCATCAAAAGATATACAATGGTATATAGACAAACAACATCTTGTCCTAATAACTAGATCCATAATCGCCCGGGGTGTAGACATGGCTCATCATGTCGGAGTCAGAACCGGGAGTATGGGTACTGTCTACTCCTTCTATCTCATCGTCAGCAGACAGGTCCTCCTCAGGGTCTTCCTCTGGATCCTCCTCCTCTATGACCTCAGCATCGAATGTGGGAGCCACGGGCTCTCGGACTCTAATGACCCTAGCTTCTCCTATAACAGCCAGGTCTCGTTGGATCTCAGTCGTGATCTCCTGATAGCTCACTTTTCTAAGTATAAAGGTAAGTCGAGTATCGTATCCATAGGGATTGTAATGCGAAAACACAGAATCTAACTCAACAATAATTCATCATTATCCAAGCACATATTTGGTTTATAAGGTTTTAGGGCTTCGGATATCAAATCCAAAGTAAAAGGTGACAACTAGAAAATTAACTAAAGCAATAAAAACTCAAAGAGATAACTATTAAGAAAGACTAACCCTAGGGATGCATTAATCCTATCCACAACGTATGTTTATCCTGCTTATTATTAACCATTTTAATCCATATAAGATGAAAGATCACATATGTAACCAACAATTTCTGTTACGACAATTGTGGCGATTGATTACTAATTTTCCCTATTATTTATTCGTCTCTAGAGGAAAATAAGCAACCCAAAAGGATCACAAAGAATATGCTTCCTACGAATGTTCCTATCTCGCCACGACTCAGCGCTTATTCTTATCATGCATTCAAGATATTGACAACTAAACGGTTATGTAATTAACTGGAAACTATGATATGCATCAAGATTGATAAGAAATCAACACATATAAATAAGCACCAAGAATCATGAATCAATGCCTGGAAGGTAAATAACAATAGCAGGAATCACAACATATAGGATAGAATCATGCAAACCCTAGGATTAGAACAAATTTAGCTAGACATAATTAACGAAATTAAATACGAAATAATCATGAAAACAGAAATTATATTGATAAAACCCGTAGGGTAGCGTCTGAAGAACAATGGTTGGGTTCCAATCCCAACTTCAACGGAAAACGAAAAAACGATGGAATTCCTTCGGACGAAATCGTTCCAAAGCGATAACAAACCGTAGAACTAATGTAGAATGATGGAAAACTAATACTAGAATGAATCTAAATCAAAGCTAAAGTAAAAATAAATGGAAAAATAATGAAAAACTGAGGAAAAACGTCTAAATTCGCGCTGGGGAAGGTTGGGTGCTGAGGTATCTCTATTTATAGAATTAGGGTTGAAACCCTAATTTTGGAGTCTGTCGCCACGCCTCGCGACCTAGCTCGTGGTCGCGAGCTCGATCGCGAGGGAACATCCTCGCTGAGGCCATCCTCGTCTTCTCGGTGGAGTGCGCGCAAGACGCGAAGCTTACCTCGTGACTGCACCGCCGTTGCTAGGTGTGGTCGCGAAATCGAGCGATAGCTCGCCCGCACGTTGGGTAGCTCGCGGGCACTATCTCGCCGTCCGGGGGTGGCAGCGTCAAATGGTATTTCCTCGCGGCCGACCTAGCGGTTGCTAGGTCGGTCGTGAGCCATCAGTTTTGCGTATGGCTTGCGCTCACGGCCGCGAGGGCGGTCGCTAGGCCCTGTTTTCAGCCTTCTTTCACTCGTGCTTCGTTCCATGCTTCGGTTTTCAACTTGTAAGCCTACAAAACACCAAAACGGAACCCAAGAGCAGTATCTTCCAAAAATATGTAAAATCATTGAGATCCAAGACATAAACGCACTTTATTGATCTAAAATCATCTTTAAATACCAACAATAAACGTGTAAAATGCGCGTTTATCATCTCCTTGAAAGCAGCGGCTGAAATCAGAGCAACAGCAAGACGGGCACAAGCTCCTCTCATAGTGCCTGTAGCTAGGCCACATGGATTATCAACCTCCACAGTATCATGGTACAGGGGTCCATGCGGGGCGGGGACAACTGAACTAGGGGAGTGTCAGTAGGTAGAGACGGATGTTGACATAGAATGATCGGTAGCGATGGTGCGGGTACATTAACGACGGGCTCGAATCCTACTAGCGGTAGGACCGAAAAAGTGAGTTGTCGAGGAAGGAAGGTCTAGCCTCGAACATATTCACGCCACTTGGGACAAGAATACGGGTCCGTCGGCTGCCAATCGGGGCACCTCCAGGTGGAGACACTTCAGAATCTCATCGCGCCAAGTGTATTCCCGCGGGGAGAGATACGGTCCACGTGGTGCAGCTCCGTACACAGTGAATACATAGCTCAGATGGCTAGCAAAGCAAGGCAGGTCCGCCTCCAGGTCGAAGCTATCTCGGCGTCGATAGATGTAATCCGCTGATATCTCGCGGGCATACCCCTGCCAGTCGGATGGCAGTCCCATGATAAGTCGAAGCACACCGTCATAATGAGATGTACCTCGGGCGTGTGCAGCGGCCCAATGACGGTGAAGTGCGCTAAGAACTCGCTGAGGTCGTCTCCTCGGCACATCTGGTAGAAACGGTAGGAACGTACCACCTCCTCGGGTGTGACTCTAGAAGATAAAGGGAGCCTAGTCGTAAAAACCGTCCGAACATCTTATATTCCTAAGTTCTTATGAAACTACTTTCATGGTTTGGTCTCTAGGAAGAGACTGCATGGTTCCTTAGGATAGAACAAACGTTCGATGTCTAGCCTTCGGGTAAAGGCTAAGTGGTCACCCTTTCTCATTGGGTCCTGAATTCCTTATTTCTATTCGCATTATAACATCGATCATATGCGTTCTTTCAATACTTACAATTAGATCTTTCTTTTCATACTTTCATAACGTTATACTTTGATTTTTCGTTATCGCCACGATAGAGATAGCACGTATGGTGTTCGGAATTCCTTCACATAGAGATGTTGGGATTCATAGCAGTGCGAACCTCCAGTTAAGTAATCGCTTCGTCATCATAGACTCATCGCGTTGTCATCCTCAGATCCGTTCGTATTGGGATTCTTATAATTTCTATGTTCTCGTTCTTCCTTAGGATTCCGTTCCATCGGGGATACCTTATGTTCTCATACTAAGTTCGGCGCAATAGGGATCATGTGTCTTAAGAGTCTATGTTCTCATGGGAAAACATACTCATTTACATTATGCCTCTAGCATGCTTTGCATATAGGAGTAAACACAACTCATGACATATATTGCGATAAACAGGTATTCTCATATCATTCCTTTATCAATCTCCAAGAGTTTTCAACTCTTTTAAACCTAATAACCAGTTATTTTGAAAATAAATTTTCAATTTCAATCATTCATTTTTTTTCCAAAATCCTTGGAAACAACAACTCCATTTGAAATTTTGAGACTTTTCTCCTTTCAAACATATTTCAACCTTCAAAACAATGCGACTTTTGTAAGTCCATTTCACATTTCATAAACTCCCATCATTTCAAAACAATTTTCAGCTGAGATAGTTACCTTCTTCCTCGTTGAGCAGGACGACGATGGAGTGCGGTCACGATGTGATTAAACATAAACAATTTCTAGACTCGACTTTCAACTTAGGATTCAAGGAAAGGATTTCTAGGGTTCAGAGCGAATAAGTGCTCTGATACCACTTTGTGACGACCCGACTTCCCAAGGAAGTATGGATCATACGGATCGTCATCGGTATAATAATGCAGCGGATATATACATAATTAAACTAATACAATTAACCAATCAATTATGAATAATGCATAGACTGAAAGGAATAAGCTGTTTCGATACAAACTCAAGTCACAGAAGGACTTGCCCAAAAAGGTTCAACGTTCAAACATAGCCCAATCAGGGCGCAATTCAAGGAACGAGGTACGACCTCAAGTTCAATACGATATGAAAACAGTTATAATCTAAAGACATCAAACAATATCAGAGTTAGGCATCAATAAACGTGTGGACATGTATATGACGATACATGCCCAAGGTTCTGGAAATCCTTTCTAATAAGCAACAAAATAACTGCTACTCTGCACCACCTCACACTCATCATCTATCATTGCTCAACCTGCACATCAAAAACGAGATGCAGGGCTAAGTACAAAAGTACTCAGTGGACTCATTGCCGAAAATATTTTCATTGTAAAAGTCATTGAACTGCCCACAATAGCGCATGAGGATTTTAGTTAAAAGACTCATGCCTATCAAACATTTTATAATTTTCCAAAAGCGTTCGGCCGAACTATTTTATCCATGTTGTTCCATATCTGATCATTCATTCATTCGCACACTATGGAGGTGGCCACCTACACATAGTCGCCGTGACCGGTCGAGGTAGCTAACCTTAACACATAGTCACACGTGTACACAATCCGAGTTAGTCCTCAACTAAGTCGGATCCGATCGTTATCCTTTTTTAACGTTGGTGGACCAACTCATTACCCTTTTTTAACGTTGGTGGACCAACTCATTCTCATACCACGTTGGATATACCAACCTCAGATATGATCACAACAAAACATAAACATTTGGCTGTCAATAATAGTCCATGGAATAATATTTCGTAAAGCCTTTGTAAATCATGCTTTGAGATAGACATGCATGTCATTTTTGTTTCAAGAGAGCCCACCTGCTAGTTCGAGGCTAGTAAGTTTAAGTGAGCAGGTGTGATAGTCCTTCCTTGCCAATTACGTACGATCAAACCCTTCATAAGAAAATAGTCTTTCTTAGATTCTTGCTATTGATCGAAGGTCGTTTATAAATTACAACTTAGCGTTCCCAATTAGGGTTTCTTCATAATTTCATGTGATGGTTTTTAAGATAATTTCTATTATCTTACATTCCAAAATTCCCAAACTATTTTACTTCATTATTCATAGATGAACCTCAACTTATGAATCATATACTCTGAGTCTATCCTCGACTCTTAGCCTTAGTGTTCTTCTAAGCGTTATTACGTTATAGATTGTTAGTGTTCAAGTTGTGATTGTATGTTATGATATTCTCAAGCCACTATCTAGACTTAACAATTATAGTTACGTCCTAGTAGGTTATGCTTGATGACTTGTCGTATTAACACGACGACAAAAGGGAAGTCTTGACTTATGGCTCAAGTGATCACATGTTATCATGTAAGTAAGTACTTAGGAATTGATGAATTCCTTAGGGAATATTAACTCGACTTTTGAGACATAAGGATCGACATCTTATGTTCGAATCTTTGTTTACACTTTACGACGTTGTTTGTTTCTCTTAACTCGTCGGGGATTGTATAAGTTGTATAATCGTTATTCGTTGTCGAGTTGTCTTAACGCTCAATCTAACGTCGTATTGGGTTGTCGTTATTGAGTATTAACGTTGTAACTCGACTTTTGGTTTCTTTAACTTAGGAACTCACGTTTGAGTATCCTATTTTAAATAGGAAAACCTTAATTTGTGTCTAACTTTGATTCTCATTAATTCCTTCTTAAGTTATCGGAATTGGTCGATTTCTTTTGGATTCTTGTACATAAAGTATTATGCTGTTTACGTGGGGTTTTGTTTGTCGGTACAATATAAACATATCCATTCAACACTATACAATATCATACACAACATAAACTATACGAAAGCGTTAGGAAACCCTAATTTCTAACATAATACACAATCATTGTGTATGTGTGTATAAGTGTTCCATTCATTCATTACAATCACAACCATTATACCAAGCTTATAAATTAACTATCATAGCATCATTACCACTAAAATTAAACACATACTTATCCATTTTGCTATGTTTTCGATAATTAGTAATAATTAGCATATGTATCCAATAAATTCCAATAAAATCATGATATACTCCTATCATACTATAGAATTTAATTTCCAATTCAATATCATCATATAAAATTTTAAACCATGGATTAATTTAGCATATAATTTTCGGTATTCATGATTTAATGAGCATTGGTGTTCAATAAATTCCACAAAATTTATATCATGCTTATATCATATACGAAGCATGAAATATCATCTCATATCATACATTAAAATTAAAAAACATGCTTTTTACTACATGTATATTTTCGATAATTATAATATATATACATATATATTCAATAAATTCCATTCACTTCACCATATGTTTATAATATGCAATAAACATGTAATATTAACTTTAAACATCAACCAATATTTATAATATCACATATCATTTTATTCCCAACAATTAAAAATCAAGTAAATCCTAAAAATATATATATATATATATATATATATATATATATATATATATATATATATATATAAAGTTTCGCCTTTTCATAAAAATAGGAGTAGTGTCTCAAAATTTCAAGATTAATATATGATGTTCATATCATATATTAAACACTATATCTCAACTATTTCTCAACAAATAAAATCAAACAATGACTTAAAAATACTTAAATAAATTCTGCCCATTTTTAAAAAATAGGAGTAGTGTTTTAAAAATTTCAAGATTAATATATGATGTTCATATCATATATTAAACACTATATCTCAACTATTTCTCAACAAATAAAATCAAATAAATACAAGAAAATTCAAAAAATACTCTGAAAATTACCATATTTATTCTGCATGCTCCTAATACATTAACAAGCAACAATATCAAATAATATTCACAAAAGCATCCTTTATCACATATAAAAAGAAATATAACATAAATCAAAAAATATTAAACATGCTCCAAAAATTCCCAAATTTTGAATACAACCTTAGAACATATTTATAATCATATTTCATTCATGGCTTGAGAGAATTTGATGGCTCAAAAGTCACAAAATAAAATAAAGAACAAAACTAGGGTTCTTTATGAAATAAATCCAAAAAAAATTCATACAAAAATTTTACTCCATTATAAATGAAGAGAATGATGAATAATACCTTATTATGGTCTTATAAATTTAATTTGGGGGTTGGAATGGGTTGGAAAGGAAGATTAAAGCTTGAAAAGTTGAAGAACAAATGAGAGAAAATTCAAAATTAGAGAGAGAAAGGGAGGGCTCTGTTTTTGGCTGAACATTCTTCCCAAATGAGCTGTTTTAGATCCTATATGCAGAGCCTCTTGTGGTGGTTGGGAGAAGACTAGTCAAATTACCCGATTTGGCATGTTAGTACCGATTCTTTAAGTTTTATCGCACTTTCGATTGATTTCTTGGAACCTTAAGGTTTTATTTTATTAAATAGCCTTAAAATGACTTATTT
The DNA here is from genome assembly GCA_036937905.1 of Salvia rosmarinus. Taxonomy (NCBI): domain Eukaryota; kingdom Viridiplantae; phylum Streptophyta; class Magnoliopsida; order Lamiales; family Lamiaceae; genus Salvia; species Salvia rosmarinus. The sequence goes on along the minus strand of CM072821.1, from coordinate 55,607,694 downwards.
CATGGTTCATAATAATTTTATGAAGTTCGGATGACATCCGATAAGTCAATTCCGAGTTATCGCAGAAAAACAACGTCCGGCGATTAAATTATGCTCATTCGAAAATTCTATTGAATTCTTGAGCTTTCATAATTAATTTGAGTCTTAAAATTATTTCTTATTGATTTAGACCCATGGTTCGAGTTTCGGGTTGTTCGGATCGGTTTAAGATTTTTTCGGTATTTATACCCGGCGTTCGGTTAAGTTCTTTAGGAATTTCTTTCAGAAATTGATTCTTATGAATTCTAAATTCATAATAATATATTCCTTCATGAATTTTATTGTTATCATAAATTTTCATGATTAGCCGCAGATTGGAAGTTGATCAGGCTCGTGAATAGTGCTTTTAAAGGCGTAGGGCAAGCATGCCGAAAATTCTCATTCTTTGTCTTCTCACAGTTTTCGTGAGAGGATTCTAGAAATGAAATCTTTTTGTTGAGATTCATTCTCGATCTTTCATTCTATGTTCGTGCTATTCAGAAAACCCTAATCCGATAGGACTAGTCACTAGTTTTTTATTTCTCTAGTTTTCGATCTCCGAATCGATTATAATTCATTTCGTTGGTTACCTTCAACATAATTATGGTCTAAGAAACACAATTAATTGGTCTAAGCATCATTAATAAAAGTTTTAAATTTTTCGGGTTATTACACACAGAGATGGCCAATGGTGTAATTGAAGATTTGAAAGAATTGTTAGAAGCTTATAAAGAGATTTATCAACGTCAAGTCTATGCATCAGTGCATATGCAACAACAAACTCATCCGCCTTTACCTTCAAATTCTCCCAACGTCCAATCCCGGATTGAAGTAGAGCATGAGTGATATGTTGAAGCGTAAGAAAGGTAGTGGCTTGCCAAGGGTGAATTAGATATCTACCTTGAAGATAATGATGTTATTTTGAAAGCTAGCGACTTCAAGATATCTTGAATTGGTGGAAGATAAATGAGCATAGATACCTGTTCTATCGTCTTACTCGAGATGTGTTGGCAATGCAGTTCGACGATAGCATCGAGAATCGCCTTTAGCACCGGAAGTTGAGTTCTTGATCCTTTTAGGGTTCTTTAACTCTAAAATTGTTGAGTGTCTTTATGCACTCAAGATTGGACAAGAAGGTCAAGACAACTAAATACACTTGAAGAGGACTTGGAAAGCATTGAAAAGCTTGAAGAAGGTAATTTCACTAATTTTTCATTTTGTAATATTTTGTACTTATTATATATGTAGCTTAACTTTATAATTATATATGTTTTCTTTTGTAGCTTTGAGAAATGTCGGCCAAGTAGCGTCAACGAACACGGTGGAGACATAATATTTGTAAATCTAAATTTTGACAAATATACATAATATTCTATACTTAACTGTATATAATTATATATGTTTTCTTTTTTTTTTTGTAGCTGTGAGAAATGCCGGCACAAGTAACGTCAACAAGAACTCGGTGGAGATATGATGTCATTGATCGATTGTGATAATGCATAGAAGATGCATCTTTGTTGGATATTTGGATTTATCATTTATGTGTTGTGTAGTTGTTTTAATTTGGTGGATTTGGTAACTAAATTGTGGGTTTATGATGAATTTGTTGTGTTACTTTGTTGGCTAAATTATGGATTTTATGTCGATGTTGAGCAAGGTAGTATTTAATATTTGGAAGCATCTGTATTTAATATTTGGAAGCACATGTTTAAATCGGTTTAGATACATAATTCGGTTCGATTCGGTTTACTTTTTTTTTTTAAAAAATCGGTTTTTGGGTTTTTGGGGTTCAGTTCGGTTTTGGACCGAACCGCCCGAATGATCACCCCTAGGTGGATAGACCTGAAAATCAAAAAGTGATTGGATTAAAGTGGATCTTCAAGAACAAGAAAGATAAAAACGGGTATGTCATCAGGAACAAAGCAAGACTCGTGGCTAAAGGGTACAACCAAGAAGAAGGGATAGATTACGACATACTTTCGCTCCAATTGCAAGATTGAAGGCCATACGCTTATTCCCGGCCTATGCTGCACATATATAGGTTTCAAATTTACGAGATGGACGTGAAGTATGCATTCCTGAATGGCATCCTGACTAATGAAGTATATGTAGAACAACCTCATGGTTTTGAGACTGAAGGTCCCAATAAGGACTACTAGCTGAAGAAAGCTCCTTATAGACTCAAACAAGCTCCCAAAGCTTGGTATAAAAACCCTATCATTGTACTTGGATAAAAAAGGTTCAAGAAGTGCTCGATGAGATAGGACCTTATTCACTCTCAAAGGCGGTGACGATATTCTCATTGTCCAAATCTATGTTGATGACATCATTTTGGTCAAAGTCGGAGAAATTATGCAAGATGTTTGTTGGCGTGATGGTAGAAATTTGAGATGTCAATGATGGGAGAGATGAGCTTAACTTCCAGGGCTATTTCAAGTGAAGCGGTCGATGTGAAGACATCTTCATTAGTTAAACCAAGTACACCAATGGTGATAAACAAATTCGAGTACAACAAGCAAAGCACATGAAGATTTCGATGAACACAAACTGGAAAGTGGAACCCGGCCTTGAAGGCAAGCCAGTGGACTACACCAAATATCGAAGAATCATAGGATCGCTGTTTCAACTATGAGTGTTCTCTTAATTGACTCATAATCAAATGAGGTGTTGTAATAGGGTAAGTTAACCCAAGTCATCTCTCAAGGAAAACTTAACATGGCTTATTGTTCGTGTCAAACACATAAGACGGTAAATCCTAAACACTCTAATACCAACATGGGTTTTTGAATAAACGGGAATTGAAATAGCTGAAAACAAATATAAATTAAAGCAATCTAACTAGGGTTGTCGATCCCTAGTTGAGAATCTCTGAAAACACGAATGAGGAAACCAAGCATAGAACAAACTAAACTAGATCATCAAACACGAAGCAATAAAATTCATTGGAGAACAATTGACATACTACTAAAATTCAATACCAATTGCATAGAGCGTAAATGTATCTAAAAGCGGGAGAAAGCAGAATCAATGTGAAACCAACAATCCAATATCAACTATATAATTCAATCAACAATAATCTTAAAGCAAAACACGTAAATTGATTCCGATAGAACTTATAAATTTAAAAGCATAAATTGATAAACAAAATTATTCAATCGAAGAAATAAAAGACATGAAATAATACTATGTTTTTATCTTTGTAAATGCAAGCTCTTGGAAGGAAGTCGAAGAACAACGTAGAAGTGAGCTTGAAAAGCGGCCGCGGAGTAAGAATGAGAACCCCCTGAATTTTGACCTAAGCGTATATATATATATTAAGAGTCTGTGCCGGTTCTGCTAGCCTTGAGTTGAGCAGGTGTTACGACTAATAGGTGAGCGTCGGTTTGGAAGGCCTTCTGTCCAGATACTGAGCGTCGGTTTACAATGAGCGTCGGCTGGATAAGCGTTTTGTATTGAGTGAAGCGGCTCCAGTGGCGTCGGTTAGGTAAGCGTCGGTAGCGGGTGTCGGTGGAAGCCAGCGGCAAGTGCGAGGGTGCTTGTGTGTCGAGCGTCGGGTGAATGTTGGTTGGGTGTGGGTGAGGCGAGCGCGAGCGCTGGATGGGCGTTGGGCGGTCCGCGTCGGCTGGGTGGACGAGTGGCAGCGGGAGCTGGGTGGTCAGCGTCATTTGGGTAGGCGAGGCGGGTGGTGGTGCGAGATGGCGGCGCGTGCGTTGGGCTTGCGAATGCGTGGCGCGTGGGCGCTCACGTTAGCGCCGGTGGGGCGGGCGGCGTTGGCGTTGTGGGCGTGGGCGGGCGTGCAGTGGGCGGCTGGCGGGCTGGCGATACTAACGTCGGATGGAAGCGGCGTGTGCGGCGAGTGCTGGGCAGCGCCGGGTAGCAAAGAACTGCCTTGGCGGAAGCGGCGCAGGCGGCGCTCGGACATGAGCATCGGACAAGGTGGGCGTCTGGCGTGGCGCGGATGAGTGTGAGAATGGGCGCCGGCGTCGGGTCTTTGGCTGGCGCGTGACGACCCTCCGGGACCCGTCGTCAGAGGTCCTAGAACACTTCAAGATACATTTATAATCTCCTCCAACTTGAACACATAGTTCCATTATATGGCAAGTTAAGGGATCGAACCTAAGAGCTGGTTGTGTTGTTACTCGAGTTGTCGCAGTTTGAGTAGGAGGTTGCCCGGAGGGCGAGGTGTCGATCGGTGACAGTCTCGATGAGATGTCTTGAGAGATAGATCTTGAGCAGAATGTAAAGCGAAAACTAAACACAAGATAAAAGATTAAATGACAAGTAGTTGGGCGAGGTTCCACACGTTGAGATATTAGTCGAGGTGTCGGTCATAGGTTGAGGTTTTCACCAAAGTGTATGTCGTTGGTTAAAGGTACCAAGGGTGAAGCACCTTTTAGGTTATCACGTACACGGGCCCCGGACTGACTTGCTCGTGGATTTTAGGGCGAAGTGCAGAGGCCCCTGCCTTGCCCCTTGCCAGAGCGGTCCCAAAATAGGTTATCCCGTCCCCGTGACTTGACTCACTCGACGGTAACTAGCCACGGCCGGTCGATGGGTGGCTCGCGACCACTTGTCCAGGCCGGCGGCTACAATCACCCACTCTGGCCGCACTTCACGGGACAAAGAGACACTCGATGTCTTACTCCGGCTATTGCTTGTAGCTATCCATCCCCCAGGCTCTGGGCCGAGTTAGCGCGAGGAAAATGAATAACATGGGTATAAGGCACAGAGCTTGAGAACACCCACTCGAGGTTCTAAATGCGTTTAGACCTCACGACTCGTATGATCTCAACTCAGCGTGCTTACTTTGAGCCCAAGCCAACCGACTACTCACGCATAATCGATATAAACATAAATGCAACAACCAAGAACATAAAAGAAACCATACTTGAATGAAAATCAAGCTGAAATTAAAAGCGGTCTACATGACGGTTGCTTTCGAGTAGAGTAATAAATACATAAATAAGTGTTTGCCCGTAGGACTTGTTTCTTCCTCTAATCGCTCATAAAACAGCGAAATAAAGAGATAGGTTGTAGAGAATTTCGGATGATGCTCTTCACTCCCACTGAATGTGTCTTGAATAATTGTTGAATAATGTGTGGAGTTGTTATGTTGGGAGCTAAGTGCATCCTTCTTGTCTTGGTCGGTATGCGTATCTCGAGGCGGTAGGTGGTGAGGCAGCAATTGTCTCGTGCTACGGACACCGCAGGCTCCTCGGCTTGATCTGGGCGGGTTTGTCTCATCCCGGATCTTGCGAGTTGACCTTTCCCTTTTGGCAAAAATCAAGCGGCGAGAGGTTATCTTGCCGAGAATCGTCCCATTTGCGTGCAAATGCGGAGTCATATGCATGTCCCCAGTGCATCCTTAGATTACCCTCTATCCACTGCGTCCTCCTCGTCCTTTTCCCTCTCTTCATCATCTCGATTATCTTCTTGGCTTCCGTCGACTCGTTGATCAAGCTCGGCTCCCATGCTGATGCAGTGTCTTGGCAAGATGTCGAATGCCTTGCGAGGTAGTCTTCGGATTTTACCTCTCTCACGGGAGGTGGCTTGATATTGCCCAAGTCCGTCTCAACACTGCAACATCCCAGCGTGTCCTCCGGACACTGAAACACCGCAAAGAACAACACAAAATGCACTCTTTCTAGGGAAAGGACTACCCCAAAACACAGCAGGCTCATCACACTCCACACTTGAACCACGGTTGTCCTCAAGCGTGCAAGCATTCCTTGCGAAGAAAAGCGAAACACACAAACAACACCATGAAAGACCGGCAAGGATAAGATGAAAACATAACAAAGATAATCCGGCATAGGCGATTAATACTGACTATGCATCAAGGTTAATCAAGATCGGGAGAAGTAAGTTTGTGGGAGTTCCTCTCAAGCACTCAAACTCTGTGTTTAGGGTTTTCACGCTCATTGATGACTTGATAAAGGAAGTGCCATAAGCTTGCACCGTCTATTATCTCGCCTATATAGCTTGGTCAAAGTTCTCTATCCTTAGGTCTTTTAGGGTTGTATTGAGTGGTTGCTTGTCAAAGTAGGAAGTATTTAAGCTTTGGGTAAGGTTGTCTTGGCGTAGGTCTTGGGCGAGAATGTTTTCCCTTTCCCTTGGCAAGATATTTATGGGCCTGAGCACACTTATATTTTTGGGGGAACTTCTTTTTCCTTTTCTTTTCCTTTTCTTTATCACATGTTCCCCTTTTCTTTTCTACATTTTGAATTTAAGCTTATTATGCCCGGCCAGAAGGCAGGCGTCTAATGTTTGTGATTGCCCAAAATGATGCCCAAGACATACATATCCTCCACTGTTAACCTTCTCTCAATCCCATATGGGGAAGAGCACAAGGTAATTTTAAAAGAAAACAAAGCATTTCGAAGGGGCTTGCAAATGATACATATATCGGGTTTATGTTCCTTTGTTGACCATGGCTATGAAAAGAAAGCTAAATCATCTAGAGCACTTAGACCTACAGTAGAGTTGGGCTTTGATCGAGCAGCGAGCAAGTTCTAGCACAACCAAGTCAAGCATCAGAATATCACTGAATAGAAATCATTCTTGCAATGATAAAGCAAATAGGCTCAATTTCTCACGGTGTGAATGCTATGCCTTTTCCGTCATACTAACCTTATTGAAGCAAGTAAACATGTATTACAAAGCATGCGAAATCATAATTATCATGCTCGTCTCAAGCGTCTTTGGTCATTGCAAAAAAAAAAAAACAGGGCCCTTCCACTCACACACTTTGCTTATGGCAAAGTGTTAGGTGATATGGTCTCAGAAAAACATAAACACACAAGCGACAAACAAACCACGAAAAGCAGAAAAGAAAAACAAAACACAAAAATAAAAAACACAAACAAAAAGGAGGAAAAGCTTAGGGGATGCGGTGGGTACAGATCCTTGGTGGAGTGAAAAATCACGGTTGGCGCGTGCGGATCTCGATCGAGGTTTCTTGTATTACGAGGCGGCTTGAGTGTCGTCTTGGGCGGAGCTCGGTGTTGCTCACCCTCCGTGGAGACGAACTCTTGCGGAGGAACCCTTAGGTTTCGGGGCATTGGATTCTCACAATGTTTGCGTTACTCAAGCCGACATTCTCGCTTCGCTTCGTCCACCTCTTGCTTTCATGTGAGAGGTTTCCTTCTAAGGTGGGCAGCTCCTACCGATGTATTTTACATCCACGGCTTGACGGATCGCTTAGCCCATTCATCTTTAGGCGCAAGCGCTCGATCGATGAGCTATTACGCACTCTTTCAAGGGTGGTACTTCTAGGCAAACCTCTGGTGTCTACGCACCCCTACCTCGCTTTATCAACGAGCGATCATTTAGGGGCCTTAGTGCGGTGATCGGGTGTTTCCTCTCGACGATGAAGCTTATCCCCATCGTCTCCTTTGGTGAACCTTGACCCTGTTATTTTGAGGTCATATCTAGTATTCGAGTTTGCCTCGATTTGGTACAGCTCTGGCCCAGCGAAAGCAGTGCTTTACCCTAGATGTCGGTCAGCTAACTGCCTCAGCGCATTTCGGGGAGAACCAGACTAGCTGGGTTCGAGTGGCATTTCATACCTAACCACAACTCGTCCGCCGATTCTTCAACATCGATTCGGTTGGGACCTCAACTTAGTTTACTTTGAGCTTCATCCGGTCATGGATAGATCACCGAGGTTGGGTCCATAGGCGTGACAATTGCCCTATGAAGACTAAGCTTTTCTACTGGCTCCGGTAGGTTCCCGCCAACCAAGCCGCGCCTATGAGTCGCGGCTCGTTCTTGATAACCAGCGGTCGAGGCACGGCCCCCTCGCTTTGGAGGCTACGGTTTCATGTTCTATTTCACTCCCGATGGGGGTTCTTTTCACCCCTCTCACGGTACTACTTAGCTATCGGTCACCAGAGTATTTAGCCTTGCAAGGTGGTCCTGGCGATTCACCTGAGATTCCACGTGTCCCGTACTACTGGTCGGGCGTAGCTAGTGATGCTTTGATTCTCGGACTTTCACCATCTAGGGTGCAACATTGTTGCGCTTCGCTTAGCCTATGACATGACACTTGTATTGCTCTCCACACCCCGTTTTCACGGTTTAGGACTGCTCTCGTTTGCTCGCCGCTTCTCTACGGAATAACTTTTGCTTTCTTTTCTGCAGCTACTAAGATGTTCTGATTCGCAGGTTGTCTCTACGCCCATGGATTGTGACAATTCGAGAAGGTTGCCATTATGGGAATCTCAGGATCTATGCTTATTTTCAACTCCCGAAGCATTTAAATGGATTACTCGCCATTCCTCGTCTCTGGGTGCCTAGGTATCCACGTAAGCCTTTCCTCGTTTGAACCTCGCCCTTATAAATGAAATTGAATTCTAATTTGAAATAAATTCTAAACTAAATAAGGCTATGCCATCCTAAGGTCTTTGCTAAATGGATGGATCTTATCAGCGTCCATGAATGATAAATCATAGATCGAACGCCGAATCGGAAAAATTGGGTGCTATCATATAGCTTTGTATCGGCTAAGTTCAAAAGTTAGAGATAAAGGACTCGAACGTGACATCCCGGGAGGAGTAAACCATCGCTCTCGTACCCCAGTGAGTTCTACCATAGAGGCCAGCGATGAGCAATAACTTCCCGAACCTGACTTACAACTTTCATCGTCTGTGCTCTCCCGAAGAGCAACTCTTCTCAAAATCTCACTCAAAAGGTCTTGAGTTGGAATCCCATTCTAACTAAGGATTCTTGTGGTTCGGGAGGTTCAACTACTGGGAGAACCGAGGAGCAGAGCCCCCTTCCGCCCGACTCTTTGGTCTTAAGAGCGCTGGTTTTAAGAATGAGTGATTGCCGCTTCTCCGACCACTGCTTGCAGCTTTGAGAGCGGACGTGTCGCGTTTCACTTATTGAGCAGAGGGTTCTATGGTCGATTAAGTGACCCCCGGATGCAAAGGCACCCAGGGTGATCTAAATGTAGTTCCTACGGGGTGGAGATGATGGGGTCGGTCCATGGATTTTCCTTCCTTTTCTTTTGCCGCATTTTCGCTCAAAGGGTTGAAGGGAGATAGTGCACCAAACTGTTCGCAGGGCAACTTGATCCTCTTCCCGGGGATCTCGAGATAAGGACCACTGGAGGCAGACTCAACTACCGTCCATGTATGATCCATAATAGATATGACCATCGCCCGTCTACCTCCTCTACGTTACGGACTGGCCCGTCTTTGTCTCGATGAGAGTCTTTCGATGGCATGTTTTCAGTCCTCTTCCCATTACTTAGAAAAGTGAGCCATAGGTTCGGGTATAAGATACTATCATTCTTTGCTGGACAATTAGACATCGACCCATAATCGTAGCGACCCAATTGCAAGGCGGAGCTACCAAGTGACTATATCCCCGAGCAAGTGGAGCATGCGTGAAGTAGTCAGGATATTTCTTTCTATTCTTTTCCACTGGCGCGGTGGGCCGTCACGGACTTGAACCGGAGACCTCGCGTGAAGTAAATCATCGCACCTACTGGTCCAACCAATTGGGAGAATCAATAGATTCCTTTTAGGGGCGATTCATCCTTCGAGCATGACATACAACTCTCGGTTGTCTTTGCTTTCTCCAAGTGTGCTTGTTCAGCGCTTCTTGGCCAACACAGCAAGTCTTTGTGAAATAACTCCAATGAGAAGAAAAAGAAGGTGTTAAGAGACCCTCGCCTGACCTAGACACTCTAAGATCCTTTTTCAAACTGCTCCCATTTGAATCAAAGATAGATAAATAGACACATCCCATTGCACTGATCGGGGCATTCATAGTGACCGAGGGGTTGAAGACCAAGAAGTGAGTTATTTATACCAAGCATTCTTACGGCTAGATCGATCTCACGTCCCTGCGAGAAAGGAAAAGTAATTCACGCTCTTCCTTCTGGAAGGGAGGATTAGAAATCTATTGATTGCTGACTTTTCGGACCTCAGGAGCAGCATGAAAAAAGCTCGAATAGTGCGATCCTCCGTCGCCCGAATGAAGGGGTGATCTCGTAGTTCTTGATGCGTGAAGATGCGTTGTTAGGTGCTCCATTTTTTTTTCCTATTGAGGCCGAACCTAAACTTGTGCTTGAGATATTTGTCCATACAGCGATAAAGGATGTATGGATTCTCGAGAAGACACCAGAAAATCGAACCATTAGCGAAGAAAGGCATGAGAGAAAGCACTGTGGCTAGTGATTGTGAGGCCCCAATTCTTGATTGGAAGGGACGCTTGAACCTCGCCCTTCCATCCCTTGGTTGGATAGATATAGATGGGAGGCGAGCTTTTGGTTTTCATGTTGTCGAGTTGAACAATGGTTTTTCGTGTTGTCAAGATTTGAACAATGAAAATAGATGGCGGTGCACGATCGAATTGATCGGTCGTGTAGGAACAAGGTTGAAGTCTACGGTGCTATTGGGATGCCTCGACTACATACATCCACTTCCACTTGACACCTATCGTAATGATTCTCGCCGTGACCTTCTTGAATTCTCAAAACACGCGACTCCATCCCACAGAGGCGGAGATCTCGTCGTTGTCTCGGTTGTGCTACGAAGCTACGGGAAATCGGAATAGGAGCACTCATCTTGGGGTGTGGCTTACTACTTAGATGCTTTCAGCGGATTATCCGCCTCCGCACTTGGCTACCAGCGTTTACCGTGGGCGATAATTGGTACACTGTAGTGCGTCCTTCCGGTCCTCTCGTAATAGGGAAAGGTCCTCTCAATGCTCTAACGCCCAGCGGATATGGACGAGCTGTTTCACGACTTCTGAACCAACTCACGTCACCGCTTTAATGGGCGAAACGATTGTTGGTTGTATCTTTATGTAGTTTTGGTTGAGCTTGTATACAATGTTTCTGTTACCACTATTACAATCTCTATCGAATTGTTTACTTGATTGCATATGTATGTCCTTTTATCTCATATATAAGTTAGATCTATACGGTGTGTTGTAGATCCACGAGAAGTCCGTATGATTGGTCAAGCTTAATGAGATATAAATAGTATCACGGTGAGACAACTTGAGGACGAGTTGTCTGGTATGGATACATGGTGTAGATAAGTGACTTGACTTGGTTGCTTATCTATCTTGATGCGTCTCGACGTATTGATGGATCACGGTGAGATGAGTTCTTCTATCTCGTACGTCGTGAAGAACTCCTGATCTCGGAGACTTACGTTGATCTAAATCTCGATAAGGTATTAGGTGCAGTATGAGTTCGACCATCACTTTGACTTGCTATGGGTGAGGGTTACATGAGATAACGAGATTCTCGCATCTTGGGTGGTGGCAATCTTGTTATGTCATGCTTTAGTTACACGTGTCGAGTCACCATATCGTTTGGGATGATGGCGATCCCTTAAGGAGCTCAAAAGGTTTATTGTACTAAACCACATAGGTTGAGTTATCTCAAGTACAATAATAAGGTTGAGTGATACTACTTAAGGAATTAAAGATATTAATTATTTTAAGCGATCGAGGCATTTGTAATAATTAATGGACGTCTGGATATCGTAAATCACGGGGGTTAAATGAAGTCTAAGTCTGCTCCGACTCAACCCGACAATAAAGGAGTAAGTCCTTTATTCTCTAGTGGCATGAATAAATGTTTATGAATTAATTTATGTTACGAGTTGAACATAAGATAATTAATTTATTTGAGGCCTATCTTTATTCCTTGCATTTGATCCGAAATTTTGGCCCATCCAGACTGTAACAGCTAAGGTGGGTCGCCCCTCTCTCTCTAGAGTCCTCTTGGGACTCGACTTGATCCTCCTCTATCATAAAGGATATTATTATATTTATTAGATATGCATAAATCTTATCTAGATAGGTTGGGAGTGCATTATAAATATAAGGTGAGAGAAAATCAGGCTAATCCTCAATCATTATTTTCGAAAATTACCATAGTCCATTCTTGAGAATTTCGAAAATTTGAGAGAAAAAAAGAGGTGATTTTCTATAGCATTCTCCATAGATTGTCCTCGCTCGACATTGGAGATTAGGCAATGGGATCTGATCCGAGAAGTTCAAGTACGAGGTTTTGATCCGTTCATCCCGATAGATTCGCAGTAAACACGAGAAAACTCCTACGTGTTGCGATTAATTATATAGGTGCATGCTAGCGTATAATCGATGTGGTGAATTAAACATCGAGATAGATCCTCGGGAGAGGTTAAAATCGATTTCCACCAATTGGTATCGCGACACAGGATCGATGTCTTGGCTCATTGGATTAGTCACGTTTGATTATAACGTGCGCGATTAATTAATTGTGAATGCATGTTAATAGTGGCTCGCTTTTATTTTGTCGGATTTTGTTTTCTACCACGAAAATGCGTGGTTAGATTAGATTTTCCCCGTAAATCTGCTCCGTAAAGGAAACGAAGACGAAATCATGAAGAAGCGAGACGACGGCGAGACTCGTAAAACGATGCGCATGGCGTGCGGGCGATAACACGCCGCGGCGTCTGCGACTCTTCAGCAGACACACACGCGCGTAACGGCGAGGCGAGTGAAAGCAGGCGACACGGCTCGTGGCCGGGGTGCGGTAGCGCCGTGCACGGATCTCGGCACGCGCAGGCTGGCGTGCGCGCTCGGCGGCGCCCGAGCTGGTCGCGGGCGCACTGGCGTTCGCAAGGCGGCGCGGCGGGCTGCATGTATGCGTTTATCGTAGCAGATCTCGGCGTCCCTCGCGAGTGCCTTCTCGGCGAGCTTGATGAACCATCGAGGCGGCAGGCGCGCGATTTTAGAGCCTCGGCGGCGCTCGGTGGGTCTCGTCGCGTGGGCTCGGCGGTCGCGAGGCTCGGTAGTGGCGCGCGCATCGTGCGTGCAGGCGCTCGTGGCGCGGCTGCGGGAAACCTCGGGGCGGCGCTGGCGGCGCCTGCGTGACCGTGGTGCGCGCGAAGGTGCTTTGCAGCGGGCGTGCGGATTCTCGGCGGCGGCCAGCGGCGGCTGCGTTATCGCGCGAAAACCTCAGCGTACGATTTTCTCGGTAGCGGTAGCGAGGATGAGCGGCGGCAAGTCTTGGCGCGCATGGGCAATGCCCTAGCGGGCGTGCCACTTACCTATTGACCGGCCCGTTTGTTTGGGCTGACCTGACCGGTTCGTACGCCCCGGGTTCCGGCCCGGATCGAAAATTTTATACCGTTCAATTTTCGACCGGTTCGGCTTTGTTCAATGATTGACCGTTTTTAAATCCAATTTTGACAAATCCGGTCCGTGCCCGTGCCGTGAAGCCCGTTTTAGTTTGAAGATCATACTTACAAATTTATGTAATAAATTAGGCGAGAATACGGGGTCCACGATGGGCGCGATGAGCGATTTTATTTTATTTTTATCTATCAAAGCATGTCGTGGATGTTTAAATTATGCGAAGCATGCTATGTATGTTTAATTAAGTAGATAAACATGTATATATGTTTCGTGATTGGATATGCATAGTAAGCATGCTAGGTTTATCACGTTTTCAAGCGTATTTTAGAATTCACGGCGTGTGTTTTACATGTTGAGTTCTATAGAAAAGCATGCTAGGATTACGTGATGCATGGACAAACCTTTGAAATAAAGGCACTGACAAGTAACCCGTTTATCTAAAATTTCATACTAAACTTTCACTTTCTAAAACACCTTCAATCTTACGCATTTAACTTTCATTTCAAAACTTTGAGAAGAAAATCACGTACCTCGTCCCGTTGAGCTTGATGTGATGGAGTGTTGAGCATAGATGTCTGATTTCGAAGTCTGGTGACTCGATCTAGACTTGACTTTTAAAAGAAGGATTTTGGGATTGAAATAACGCCTGATGACCATTGTAAATGCCCTCAACCCATGGGACGGATTAAGCGAGCCTGGAACTTGGACAGAAATTATAGATCATGTAAAAGAATTAATCAAAGGATTATATGAATAAGAAGTTGCGAACTCTAGTTCACCCTTATGAAATAAAGCCACGTAATTTACATATAAAAGTGTATTCAAGTTCTAACAGCGAGGGTTCACTGGTCCTGAGGATTTAACTATACATCAAAACACGCGATACATTCGGTTGAGAAGCATGGAATCGTAATAAGCATGGGTATGTGTATTCAAGGTGTCAAAATAAACATATTAACAACAAAGTACTAAACTTAACACCTCCCATCGTGTCTGTTCACTCGACACGTTTAAAACAAACCAGGGTTGAGACAAGAACTGCACTCGATGACTCATGCAAAACAATTTATCAATTTAAATTACCCTCTAGTCCGAAAGAAACACGAGTTTTAATTGAATACTGCGTGCTTACTAAACATTTTCATCATTTTCCATAAATATTCATGCGACATTCTTCAATGTATGATCCATATCCTACCTCGTATAATCTCATAATTCCATCACACGCCTCATAACTTTCCTCTGCCGTCGGAGGCCTCCTCAGCAACTGTGGAGCCTGAGCACCTTTCAAGACAAACAAAATTGGTGCACAAAACTCCTGCCACTCCACGTACAGGATCACAATTCTCGCTTCATCCTGGGGTCACAAGGATACTGACTGAACATTTCATATGTCGGAGCACCCAACAACATTCAATGTCATAGATGGATAGGATACATACATAAACAATAAGCATTTGGGCAGGGTAATTAAATAAATCATTTCATCATCGCTTGCAGAATAAAGCATCAAATAAAACATTTCGATGGTTTATCTTTTGAGTAGAAAAGCCACCATTGACTGCTGCTCTTGATTCTAATCGATTTCTTTTTCCATGCTCGTTCTTCCGCTACGTCAACCTTGACGTTGACATTCGAGAATATAAAGTAATATGAAACTTCGACCATTTCGTGTTATCGTATTTACAACTTTCTAATTTATAGTTACCAACTAGTATAATGTTAATCCAATTCTTAATGCAAATATCTACATTATGTAATTATCTAATAAAAGTTTAAACCTTGGTATATTATCCAAAACTCAAAAACCCTTATACTAAATTCTTATTTTCCAAAAATTCTCTAAATTCACTATAGTGTATATGATCATAGATCATTAATATGTATTATCATTAACTATAGAAAATTTGGGCATCCGCATTTCACTACTATAGGTCACGATTATTTTCTAAAAACTATCAAATAATTTCCTAAAATTCTAATTAAATTATCTGAGGCCTCAACCTTAATTTATAACATAATTATAACCTAAAGTCACATTTAGAAATTCTACAACAATGTATAATTGTTCAAGGTCTGCTTTCTTCATCAACTTACATAGCAAATATTTTATAAATTTCTACAAAATTACACTATACTTAACGTTATAATATAACAATATATCATAATATTAATCAAATACAATTAATTCATCAAGATTACAAGTATGAAGCTCTCGAATTTTTTTCCAAAAGTATCAAAAATTTCTAAAATCTAATAATATCACATAGTACATAATCAATGCTATAGATCACATTATGCTATAATAACACTTAAATAAAATTTGTGCATTAAACTACATTTCTCTTTTATTTTCGTAATTTCACAAAACTAACACATGATTTTTAAAAATTTCCAAATATTCAAACGTGTTCCCTAGCTAACACATATCATGAATCAGACATTAAAACAAGTCTTACACTTTTCGATCATCATAAGATAATTGATATAACATGCTTAGCTTTATTTAAATAATCAATATAGAATCTATTTCATCATGACTTAACATCATTTGTAAACAACTAACATGCTAGCATAATTTTCACGAGAACACATGCTTGTAAACATAAAATCGAGCCTTAGAAATTTAAAATTTAAGCGTATAATCAAACTGTTCGATTTCTAACCTCTTTAACCGTTGGATTAGTAGTGTCAGAGGCTTTAGTGTCGAGCTTCGCCTTGAAAGAAGCCAACACACTTATTCCTTTCTTTGGTGAAACTCGCGTGACGTGGTTTTGGACTGCAAAGTGTGTTGTTTAATGATGCTTCCTACTTTGCAAAAAGAATAAATACATAGTCTATCTCTCTCTCGTTTCCTTCACTCACACACATATCAAGACAATTAATTTGTGAGTTACTAGCCATACATCATGGTATCTCTTACGAAGTTACTACACTGAAATCAATTTTTAACAATTGAAATACTCTGATTGGGAGCAATGTTGCCGTTACCTCTCTCCCATTTACAAAGGAAAGCCTTTTTAATATCCATACCATGATATAAATTTGTACAACTATTACACATATACAGTCACAAGAGTCATGGTAATCTTCTTTTCAATTGTAAGCAAATACCGTTATAAATCAATCCAAAGCATCCACTTGATTTAACACTTGATTTACTTGGTTAGAGTGTAATTTGATCCCAATTGATCAATTAATAAATCAACATGCAAAGCTTATAACTAAAACTATCGTAAATAATTTGTTACAGAATCTTGTTCACTACTTTTCCATTTAAAAGGCCAAAACTTGATTTTCATAGCTATTATTAGATATATATAATAATATATATCTTAGATGATAAATTATATCACTAGGAAAATTTATTAGAAAGATTTATGTGGAAAACCCAATTTCGAATTAGGGTTTTAAAATTTAAATTTTGTTCAAATATTATTCCTTAATGGTCTAGCATTGTTTTAATGCTAAATAATACTCTAATTACAAAATAATCATAGGAAATAAATATCCTATAATTCCTTGATCATTAAAACCTCGCTTTTCTATCATCTCTAAAGCGTTGGCGTTTGAAAGCGCTCAATCATATCGACTCATCTCATAAATGATCGTAATAAAGTCGTAATCCACTTTATTAAATATTCCATTATAATGGAATTAATTCTAAGCTTCGTCCTTAGAAAATTTAAATTTTAACTTCGATATTCATCGACGTTAAAATTCTCCCTGAAACACTTTATAAAATATATTCCTTTAATTCACAATCCATTAGTGATTATAAAATAATTCATTATCTCATAATTAATCGAAATCATTATTCGATAAATTTAATAATTTAATTATTACTCGAAACCCTAATTTATGGAATTAATTATCGTAATTCAGGCTTTTAATTCTTCTGGATATTACTAACGATAACCCAAATTTTTCATCCATGATGCTTTCGAAATCAAGTGATATGATATTGATGATATTGACTACCAAAATATTTATGATTATATGGAATCCTATATGGCTGGTTCGCCAACTAGAATGATAATCTAATTCGGATCCTATGACTAGCTTAACGTGTAGATCTGGATTAACATATCACACTATGGTGATTGGTGTTGAAATGTTTCCTAGGCAGTCACAAATAGTCCAGTGAGATGGCCACCTTCGACAGATATGATGTGGGAGTATGGATCACGCCGACAAAAATGGTCCTCTGAGCAATCTTATGAAAATGAAAATATTTAATAAGCACAAGCATTTCAATAAAACCTCGACTTCTTGTGACGGGAGTGCTCAATATATTTATTTAAAGTATTTGGCATATGTCCAGGCAGTACACTAGTACTCGACCTCACATATTCGCTTTTGATGTCATGTCTGAGCATGTGTGCGACTAGTGCAATTCAGAGTTCTGGAGATAAAGTTTTTCTTAAGGTCTCTCATTCGAGGAGAACTATAAAGTTCGGAATAAAGGAAAGTCGAGATCACGTTTTATAGGATCCTACGAGATCTTGGAAAGAATAGACCTAGTGGTGACGGTGACGGAGTAATCTTTGAATGTAAATATGTGAACCTCTGAGTGCATATCCTCATAAATGCATCTCACACGATTTTGTTGCAAACACTTAATATGTTGCATTTTGCTAGGATATGTAAGCAATTACTTCTTTGTGAGTCTTTCTTCACTCAAATTGAAATTATAACACCTCGATCGTTGAGATCCTATGTACATGCGAAAGTTAGTACTTTGATTCACATGGAACAACACCCAACACCTTTCTTCCCAGCTTTCTTTTATCTTATCCCGAGTCCAGCACTTACTAAACTTAAGGATATATATAGGATACTCAATTTGTGCTACAGGAACAAATGTATCATTATTTTAATTAACGTGTCTCCTTTTATGCTTAACATATATATCACTTATTTTAAATAAGTTTATTAATTAATATGACTAAATATATTAATTGCTATAAATAAATCTATTGATCTCTTTCGTGAAAAGTATAATTTAACAATCTTAATACATTATGATGTAATAAGATTATAAATGTATCACTTGTTTTGATCGTATCACATGTTGTAAATAATCAGTATGCTTGATAATTTCTTCTATTTTCATCTAATCAATTCATTTTATGTTTTGAATTCATTAGAAAATCTTTTTTATTTGTTATCACTTGTTCTAAAACAAAGCGTATCATTTTTCCCAGAACAAACATATCATTTTTTACGAACAAAATATCATTATCTTTAATAAATGTATCCAATTAATATGAATAAATGTATCAATTAATTGCTATAAATAAATCTATTAATCTCTCTTAGAAAAGTATCATATAACAATATTAATTAATACATTATAATATAATAAGATGATAAATATATCACTTATTGCAACAAACATATCACTCTATTTTGCACAATGCACTTACTTATTGCAAAGCACTTACTATTATTAAATATATCGCTCTTCCGGATAAATATATCTATTGTTCTAGATAAATTTATCACCTTAAACAATCTTATGCTTATAATGTAATAAGTGCGATAATATTATGATGATAAATATATCACTTTATTTTAACAATGTATCATTTGTTCTAAAAATATATCGCTTGTTTGAACAATCATACACTAGTTTAGAAATGACCGTGTGACTTGCGGACATCTGTAATATTATTAATAAATGTATCAATTATTCGGATAAATATATCAATTGTTTAGATAAATGTAGTCATTTAATCTAACTACATGTATCAATATTACTATTAATAAATGTATCTATTACTGGATAAATATATCGCATTTGACTCGGATAAATGTATTGATGATAAATGTATAACTTTCATGATCTTAGTACATTATTATTTAATAAGATGATAAATGTATCACTTTATTTAAAAATTGTATCACTTATACGAATAATTTTATAACTTGTTTAAAGAAATAAATCATTTATTATGAACAAATGTATCAATTTTTGGATAAATATATTAATTGTTCTAAATAAATATATCACTTATTATGAACAATTATATCACTTGCTTTAATAAATGTATCAATTAATATTATTAATATCACTTTCTCTAAATAAATGTATCATTTGTTTCGAACAAATGCATCACTTGTTCTAAATAAATGTATCGTTTGCTCTAAACGCGTGTAATTATACTTGTTCTATAAATGTATCAATTAATATGAATAAATGTATAGTTATTACTGAAACAAATGTGTCACTATAAAATTAATATGAATACATGTATCATTTGCTATAAATAAATATATCATTTGTTTCAACAAATGTAACACTTGCTCTAAATAAATATATCACTTGTTCAAAATAAATGTATCACCCGCTTTAAATAAATGTATCATTTATTCGAACAAAAGTATCACTTGCTCTAAATAAATATATCACTTCAGATAAATGTATCACCATACCTAACAAATGTGTCATTTATATCCTTACTCTAAATAAATATATCACATAATCTAAATAAATGTATATTTGTTTTAAATAAATGTATCACTTGTTTAATAGATGTATCACTTAGGAATTAATAGTTGAGTCCAATCGATAGTAGCTCGAATAAATGTGTCATTTGTTCGGATCAAATGTATTACTTAATCTAATAAATATAACATGTTCTAAATAAATATATCTCTTAATTTGATTAAATTTATCACTTGTTTAAGAAAAAGAATGTATAACATATTCTAAATAAATGTATCACTTGTTTTGAAAATATATCATATTCTATATAAATATATATCACTTATTCGAACAAATGAATCATTCGAGTTCTTGTAGCACACCAATTAGTCTTGATTTCTTGTTGATTGATAGGATATGTCCCAACCGCCGTGACTCCGGCAGCAAGCGAAGCTGATCGGCACGATGATGCACTCCACGCTGGTCAACCTAAAGCCCAGCCTCTAAACCCTAATCAAGACCCTAATTAAGACGAAATCAAAGATGAGATCGTGGTCGATTCTGCGAGATCATGGTCAGTTATGGAAGGATTGTGATCCCAATCAAGGGATCCAAAGATGAGATCCACGATAATGTATAAATAGAGGTTAGGTCGGCGATAAGGGTTAGCAACTTATCGAATACTCAAGCCTTTTAGATACACTCATGTAATCCATTTATAGTGAAAGCTATAGAGATCATCACCTCCGTGGACGAGATCTCATTCGATCGAACCACGAAAAACTCTTGTGTTCTTATCGCTTTACATAAATCTCGCCTGCATTACATACTAGATTTATCATTGGCGCCGTCTGTGGGAAGAAAGAACAAAAGCTTCATTTCTACAACTTAATGGCAAGAACTCGTCAACGCAAGTACCACGGTGGGTAGGCCGGTCGAGGGTGATCAAGTGGTCACAAACACCACGGAAGGGATCCAGACAGCCAGGAACACACACGAGGTTATATGGAGAACATTCCATACACCCTGATCGCCGCTAACGAAGAGGAAGTGTCGACCTCAATACCGCGTGAGCAGGGTTCATCGTCTCACGGAGTCTCGGCGTGCAGGTTCCGAGTTCCTCAAGCGCAATCTCGACCAATTCCGAGTTTCAACGAGGACAAATGAAGCGGACACCTCAAGAGTGCCACGGTGATTCTGGTGCGGGTCGTTCCCCGTCAGTGATCACGCGCATCGCTCGCCGCATGAACACGCATACTCACCCCTGCCCGTCATCACCCGCGACAGCATCGCACCATTCGCACCGCATCCCCGCGAGGTTCGCCACCCTCGCACGCCGTGGGGGCCGAAGCCAGTGAGAGAGGAGCCTAACTCCTCAAGGACGATAAGCCAGTTCTCGATCTCCCCCTCCAGAGATGGCAAGAGCTCAGGTTCGAGCCGATGAGAATCATCTCTCATTTCTCGTGGAAATCTGGATACGCCCTTGCCCCACGACAGTGGCACCCAACATCGCCGCCTACGATGGTCTGGGAGACCCTCCGATTTCCTTTTCCCACACCACCAACATGGCGAATCAGGAATGGAAGATTTTCATATGTGCAAAATCTTCCCGAGGTGCCGGTCTCCAACGCCCTGGACTGGTTCACCTCGCTGAACAAAGATCCACAACTCGAGATCTCAGGATCGCTTCATGCGTTTCTACAAAAGATGCCGCCAATCAGCCATCTCCGACCTGCTCACCATCCGGGGAGCGACGACGATGTCAAATTTCATCTCACGGTTCATAAGAAATCCTAGACAGATGATAGTAAGCGATCTCTACATCATCATCCGCTTCAAAACGGGATCCGACGGCGACGAACAAAGAAATCACCGAGGAGAAGCCGAAGCGGATGTAACTTGAACTGGTGGACAACTACTGTCGAGGAGATCGAGATCGGAAGAAGAGAGATCCTGGGATGAGCAGAGGAAAGAAAGAAGCGGATGATCGGGTCGAGGATCGCCAAGCTTTCGAGAGATCAGAAAGGCCCAATCAGATCCGAACTGGACCTCGGCCAGAACCCCCGGCAAGCGTGCCTAATCTCAAATCGGGGAAATATTTGAGCTCCACTGAGCTCTTCCGAAGCCCTCCCATGAAAGATGATCTAAGAAAGGTCGACGGAAGTGGACTATCGTCAAGGGTATGGTCACGATACCGAAGATTAAACTTGGGCTCGAGATCGACGAGCTCGTTCGAGGAGGCTTAAGAAATACCTCCCGACCGGGGGAAGAAGCAGAGGAAGAATGGAGGTGGCAACTCGGGCCGACCTCGAGCGACCAGACCGAAGACGAGGAGCGAAGGTCCCAAGTCGATGGAGATTCTCGCCAGTTACCGGATTGCGACGGGCAGCGAGGTCGTCGTTGAGAAATGACTCGGAGGTCCGAGGAGCCGAAAATAAGCGATCTCGGGACGTGAGAACATAGTATTCTCGAAGGGGACCCGTGCCCAAGATCATGCCCCACCAAGATCGCCATCACATAGCGTGTGGGCGCAAGAATGTCCACCGGTTTACATCGACATCGGTGCCTGCAGTCATTTTTCGAGTTGCTCGGATAAACTCGAGGTCGGTGGGATTCAAATACATCCCTGCTCCCGCCTCTGGAGCTTCACTCGAGGCGGTTCAACCCAGGCGTCATTACCCCCGTTATCGTAGGCGTGCTCCGGCCTCGGCCACCAAGGCCATTTAATTTTCTGGTCCAGCTCCTTCTCCGCTACAACATCATTCACGGAGAGAGCGCTCTCGCCACCAGCCGTCGCTCGGTGTACCCTCACCATCAAGATACCACCGTGGAGTTAAGCATCCAGGGTGACCAAACGGCACCAAAGAGGCTCTGAGTCTCGACTCAGACGTGGCCTTACCGTGCGCTAGCAATTACAAACCTCGTAGGCGACACCGGGCGGCGAGCTGGGAACGCTGGCTGATCGTGACGATCCCTCCAAAGTCGTCAGGTCGGCCGAGGTCAAGTGATATTCGACGGAATGTCATGCGACTTCGATGGAATCATAGGATGTATTGCGTGGTCCCCACTCGACATGGCGGGTGTCACCCGAGCTCATCACTCTCGCCTCAACATCGCCGGCCACTAAACGGTCGGAGGAAGAGAAGTTTTGCGGCGAGTGCGGCAGGTCGTAGAGGCGTGGACGCAACTCGGGAGGCTAAGATCTGTAGGTAATCCCGACACGGATGGCTAATCCGATCGTGGTCGGAAGCCGGGAGGAGGAGTGGCGCATGTGTGTCGACTATACTACCTCGACAAACTCGCCAAAGATTGCTACCTATATTGATAAGAAGGTGGAAGCTGGGTGCCACGAGATCTTGATTTCTGGATCTATCTGAGGGTACCACCAAGTCCGATGAGCCGGAGGATGCTCCAAAGGCATTCATCACGACGTGTTTTCACATACAAAAATACCTTCGGCTGAAAAATGCCTTTGAGCTACCTATCAAGGATGGTGGGCGCCGTATTCAAAGATCATATCGGGAAAATCGTCGAGGTCTCGTCGCGACATCGTGGTCAAAGCAAAAAAGCGAAGTTGCCGACGACCTCAAAGATCCTCGCTCCTCGGATCAAGTACACATTCATGGTGAGGCGAAATTCCGGATGTTGGGTTTCTCGAGAAGGCTTGCCGAATCCCACTAAGGTCAAAGCGATTTTCGATATCAGTACCAAAACCATCCGTGAGATCCACAAACTCACGGATGTCATTCACCTCGATGATTCCTATCCGGAGCTAAGAACTTCCTTCTAAATCTTGAGAAGAGCCGACTTTGCTTGGAAGGAAGAACATCATGTCGCCTTCACGGTGCATACCTCGTGACCTGCCCCTATGTTGTTCCCGAAAGAAGGCGAACTCCTTTCTTATACGACCGCCCGGACAAAAGACCGGTGCAGTCTTGAGTGAGATGAGGTCGAACAACTCTATCTACTTCTCACTGAGCTCTGTGAGGAGACAAGGTACACAAGCTTGAAAACTGGCGTTGCCTTGGTGAGCATGCGGTGTCTCATATTTAAGCCCATTCAATTCAGTCTTGGTGACTTGCCTCGAGACAAGTCTTCACCAAAAATCATCGGCGTATATGCATGGCCTGGCTCGAGCAGACATTTTGTACTCTTGACGGCCATAAAGGGCAAGCCTAGCCGTGATTTTACGGTAGAGGTCGATTACGAGTCGACCCGAAAGAGGTCACTCAGCCCAGCTCCTCAGGGGAGACCCGACATACACGAGGCTGCCGCAAATGTACGTGGATGGAGCTTCGTAAATGGGTAGCAGGCGGGAATCTGCTCCTTGGCGGACAAACAAGTGACATATTCACGGTTTACCTTCTGACCACAAACAACGAGGTGGAGTCTGAAGCATTGATCTCGGACTCCGCGCAAAGGAATTGAAAGTGGAAAAAATCCGGATCTTTGGAGATTCCTCGGTCGTAGTGAACCAGTCCAGGCAAATCTGAGGCAAGGAGGATCGAATGAAGCAATACGCGAGAAGCGAGCGAGATCTTGACCTCGTTCGGTATTCCAGATTTATCGTATCCGAGGAAATCGGTACGGTGACATCCTCGATAAGTTGGCTTCATCATCAACAAAACCTCCGGTGGAGAAGTTCATTCCGTAACATTCCCGCTGTCGATATCATCAACGAGCCGCGGTGGATGTCTCCTATAAAGCGTATACGGAAGAAGGACTACCTCGGGATCGGCTGCGCAAAAGATGATGGTCAATCCAAAAGTACCTCACATGATGGTCTCTTTGTAAAATCCTATCTTACCTCTCGGGATGCCTGGGCGAAGAAGCATACGTGTTAACGGAGATTCCATGGGATCTTGTGGAAGCCCATCGGATCACGAGCCTCTCAAAGAAGATACTTAGGTCGGTATGCTGACCCCCTCACAATGATTCGCCGAGCTCGTCAAAAGTGTCCGGAGTGCACCCATCCACGGCAGCTACCCTCGGACCGATCTCATGGCTTACGAGTCTGGCCTTCATGCGTGGATCGACATCGTGGTCCATTCGACCGAGCACCGGTCGGCCGATCTTAGTCGATGCGAGACTACTTCACAAATGGGTCGAGCGGAGCCACTTTCGAGCCTCACGCGAGAGGATTCAGACTTCGTGTGGAAAACATAGTTTGCCGCTTCGCATACCGCATGTTTTGATCTCGGACAACAACCCGATCGTGACAAAAACTTCGAGGAATGGTGTGAAGAGCTCGGATACAGCACATTTCACCTCGACCACGCAGCGGAATGGTCGGCCGAGCGACAACCGACTGATCGTACAGTTGAAAAAGAGGTTAGGCAGGCAGGAGCGGGTTGAAAATCTTCCTCAAGTCCTCCTGTCCTGGACAACACCTCGACTTTGCAGGAAACCCTTCGACTTGGTCACGGGACCGAGGTCACATACCACCGAGATCGGCGCTCGAGCCCGCAGTACTTTCACTTCGACGCGGCAAGAGGAAGACCCACGGGTCAACCTGGCGCTCGAGGAAAACACGAGCTCGCCTTATTAGGCAGCCAGTCGAGTGCGTCAGGTCTACTGAGAGGTAAAGCCTCCGCCTCCAAGTAGGCGACCTCGTCCTAGAATAATGAAGCCGATGGGGCGAGCGTCTTAACAAGCTAGATCCGACATGGGAAGGTCCATACCGCTGCTCACGAGGACCTCGTAAAAGGGCTTATAAGCTTGCTCACCTATCCAGGTGCACTTATTCCCTAACACAGTATATCACTCATTTGAGGAGGTATTTTACATAATTTTGATTTGATCGGCATCATGTTAGCCCCTCATTGCTTTGCCGAAGTGCGATGTTATTTACTTATTCAATAAAACATTTGTTTTTCTAATGAGTATTTCACCGTCTCGTCTTATATCTATGTGAACATCCGTTTGGATACACCACATTTTAACCTTCAAAGGGGCCTTGCGAAGATGACACATCTGAGACAACTCATGAACTTGAGCGTCTAAGTGCAAAGCATACGGATCACTCATGAAATTGAGCGTCTACATGCAAGGCATCTGATAACTCATTAAATTGAAAATCTACATGCAAGCAGCGCCGGATCGGATCTCGTCAAATTATACCCTTTATTTGGGAAGATATACACTTTGGTAAACAAGTTATGAATACATTTACGGCTAAAACCAAGTCCTATGCTATATTTGTACCTCTCTATGGGAAAATATACACTTGGTACAATGCTAAATACATTCACTACTATACACCAAGTCCTAAGCTATATATATAACTCACTCCAAGCGGAGTTTCACTCGCCAAGTCTTCTTGAAGCTACACGATTCGAGACAAAATCCGGATCGTGATGAACACCGGGCGAACTCGGTGCCTTCTACCCAATCGACAAGATCGGCACCACCGCGGCCTACTCGGCCGACTCTAAACCGGCGCAGATGGGTCTCGACACGAAGCCCCGACTCCGGCGAGTCGCACGGCCCTTGAGGTTGGCGCTGGCGGGGAACACGACCCGCCCCGACTGCCGCCCTTCCCGCCGACCGAGGTCCTCGGGCGCCTCGCACCTGCCGACGACTGACCCCTAGTTGCTCCCCTCTTGGCTGGACCTAGCAACCGAGCACCTCGACATGGTCGGCATAGCCGCCCGCCTCGGGTTCTTCGATTCTTACATCAGTGGGCCGACTCTACGGACTCGGCTGCGGGTGGGGCATGCATCACTGCGGATGAGCTCGTATATCTGAATATATTTCATGATGGAGTCGGCGGTCTTTGAAATTTTGCTATTGGGCCCTCGCCGTCCTCCGGACCATGCCCGGCGAGCAAGCTCTGCACTCGATCATCGGCCTGCGATATTGTAACTCCACCAGATCGGTGGATCATCTTTCATATTCAGCGTGTTCCTCCGAGATCCAGGCGGCTTCTCCGTCGTCGGCTCGAGCCGCCTCGCGTTATATTAAGCGCCCTCGAATCACGTCGGCGGATAAATCCGCCCGTGGACTTCGAGATGTATGATCCTTAGCTTGAGTTTCGTTCTCGGCCGGAGGCGGGCCACCTCATGTTCGGCCTCTTGCAACTTCTTCCCTCATTTCGGTGAGCGGCGAGCTGATGTCCATGTGGCAAATGCAGGTCGATTCGGTGAACCGTTTCCTCCAAAGCAAAGACTCTTGTCATTCTCGGCCAGGCACCTCGGGCCTCTTTTAGCTTGGTCAACAAATCATGATCGAATCCGAGGTATTGAGAAGTGGAGTGCTAAAAATAAAGGACAACACACATTTAAAAAGTTGTAACTATTATTATTCATAAGTGGAAAATTTTACAAGGCTCGGGATCCTATCGACCCCGCAAATCAACCTATTACATCAGTCCACCGACCTCGGGCTCTTTTGCGGACTCGTTAGCCTCTGTTGTCCCTGCTGCCGTGGTTGTCCCTTGAAGGAGCTCGGAGATCGGCTCCTCTTCTTGGCTTGCCCGCGCCTCGGCGAAGCTCTCAAGGCTCGAGGATCTTCGTCCTCTTTGCGAGCAGCGGCCTCGGCCGTCGAAGGGAGGAGCTGACTGCCAAAGCCTCCAGCCTGAGGAAGGACCCGACCGGAGATCACCGGGCATCGCCTTATTGATTCCGGAGGCAACCTCGACCCAGCCATGCTCGGCCTTGTCAAAGTCGGGCATGGCGGTACCAGCCTCCTCCAGATGGTGCGCACCACCTTGGTCTTGAGCACGGTGGCGGTCGGAGATGAGGCGAGAAGCTCTCCGACTCGACGAGCTTCTTTGGTGAGCCCTCAACATTGGCCCGACACGCCAAAGACGGCACTCCTCTCATCGGCGAGCTCATTCTTCGCCCCCGCCTCCCTCGCGCCTCGCCGAGCGACCTCCCGCCAAGCCCTGCTTGGCGGCCTCGGCGGCAGCCTTGTGGTATCGGCCTCCGCCCTCGCGACCACGGCGGCATCGGATCTACCGTGCGATGAGCGAGCTCCCCGCTCCATTGCCTCGACCGAGCGAGCTCTCGGTGATGTACCCAACGAGACGTTGCAGGTCCCCGATCACCGAGCTCGCTTCCTGAAAACAATACAAGTTAGTACACATCACAGAGCAGATAAAACCAAATATGGAAGAGTTTTATACCTTGGAGGACACGGCGAGCCTGAGGGCGGCACCTCATCCGCAATGCTGTGAGTCTGCTTTCTCGATGCCGGACTCGACCCGGTAGAGGCCCCATCATCGATTGGTCGAGATCGTCAACCTTCTTCGAGGGCTTGGCAAATTCAGCCCGCCTCGCCTTCTTGGGCGCCTTGCTCGATGAGGATGAGCCCCTCTCGCTGATGGAACTTCCTTGCACAAGAAGAAAATCGCGTTAACACGGTGAGATCGGTTATAAGAAATAAGAAGAAGAGGTGCCCTCACCCATCTCGGACCCGACCACAGGGCCTTTGACTGTGACGCTCAATCCGGCCTTATTGGTCGTCCTCGGTGAACCTACGGAGACTTCACCGAGCATATCGAGGTGGTCCTCTGAGCCGATGGGTTTCACTTTCAAATCCTTCATTCTACCCAACCCCCACTCGTGGCTGGGTGCCCTCAACCCATAAAAGAAATATTTACTTTGCCATCTGCGGTACCTTCGAGGCGGTAATCCTAAATGGCTGCGGGTGAAAAATAGTACACACCCCGTACTCTTGACTGAAAAATCGTGATCGGAACCTCAAAGTAAACTCCTCGGCTATGCCGTAATAAGAAAGCCCGTCCCAACTACCGACCTAATGGGTTTGGGGTAAATTGGCATATAGAATTTGAAAATATTCTGAATGTGTAAAAATGGGGTAAGGAATCCTAAGACCCGCCTCGGGGCATCTACATATCTTGTCAAAAACCTCAAGGAGCCAAAGCTTCGATCACGGGGTCTGGCGAGCACCACGGGCCTCCGCCCGGCGGATGGCAATCCTCCCTCGCTAAGTACTTGAAAGCGGTCGAGACGATCTGCGTCCCCGACCTTATAACCATCAACACACGAAATCGGCGGAACCTAGCGCTAATGCTGAGGTTACCAGCGAAATTACGGCACATGTAGTCCCTAATCTCTACCTCGCTATCGGAGAGAAGAAGAAGAGCGAGCATAACCAGATATGGAAGAAGAAGTCATACTTATTTTTGGTGATGGTTTATTGCTTCTTCGATGAATTGGGAATAGATTTATGAGAACTCGAAAATCAGTACATTTTTTTTTGCTCTGGAGCGAGGAGGAAGAAAGTGAGCGATTTCCTCCTTAGGGCCTATTTATAGTGCGAATGGGCCCAAATTCGCTTTGACTTCCCACGTGGCTGATTGTAATTTGATGTGTAGTATCTGCGCACGCGTTTCGAGCGCCCATCAACCGTCTCGGGCGTAAGTGGCGTGATCGAAGCGCACCGACACACCGGTCTGTCGTGCAATAATCATTCGACTTGGACCTCGGTGTCGCATTTATAAATGGCGTCGCCCGCGACATCGGCGTCTCGGGTTGGACCTCGTCGCTCGACTCGGACCTCGGGTGCGTCGCCCAGCAGCGTTGCTATCCGGTCGGGCGATCCGGCTTGGACCTCGGTATCATCGAAGGATATTTCTATCAGATCGGACCTCGGCATCATCGAATGATATTTCTATCGGATCGAACCTCGGCATCATCCAGATGGATATCTCTATCCGGCTCGGACGCCGGTATCATCCGGAGGATATTTCTATCCGCCGACAACAACCTCGGCATCATCGAGATGGATATCTCTATCGGCTCGGACACCGGTATCATCGAGATAGATATCGCTGCTTGACTCGATCCTCCGGTATCATCAAAGGTATCTCTATCCGGTCGGACCTCGTATTACTCGGATGAATCGCTATCGGTGGACCTCAACATCCCTGCAGGACATCTACGTCCCGGCGATGCGACTCGATTCGGTCCTCGACAAGCGATGCACGCCCGCCGACCTGCGTCGGCTCGATTCGGACCGGATCGTCGAGATCTAGCCCTAACGTAAAAAGCGGCCGCTCGACAACAACCTCACCGAGCACCAACCGGCCTCGATGAGAATACGATCTTCCCTCACTCGACATAGTTGTTACTCGACTATTTGGGGAGGGCTATGATGGGATACGCCCAACCGCCGTGCCCACCGGCAAGCCCAAACGATTTGGGCTCGACGATGATGAACCACGCGGTTAAGCTTCAAAGCCCACCTCTAAACCCTAATCAAGACCCTAATTAAGATGAAATCAAAGGCGAGAGATCGTGGTCGATTCTGGCGGAGATCATGGTCGATTATGGAAGGATCGTGATCCCACCAATCAAGGATCCAGATGAGATCCACGATAATGTATAAATAGAGGTTAGGTCTACGGTAAAGGGTTAGCAACTTATTGAATACTAGAGCCTTTTAGATACACTCATTGTAATCCGTTTATAGTGAAAGTATTGAGGATCATCACCTCTGTGGACGTAGATCTCATTCGGATCGAACCACGTAAAAACTCGTGTGTTCTTATCGCTTTACATAAATCTCGCCTTTACATATACTAGATTTATCATTGATTTATTTTTCTTTGTTCCCAACAAACATGACATTGTATCACTTGCTATAAATAAGTATACTATTTGCTATGAATAAATATATCGGTTGCACTAGATAAATCATTTGTATCACTTATATTACTTGCTCTAAACAACCGTATCATTTTATTTTGAACAAATATATTACTTACGAATTAATGACCAAATCCTACCAATATTACTCAAATAAATGTATCCGTTATTCGAAATAATATATCACTTAATTTGAATAACTATATCAATTAACACAAAACTTATACACTTTGTTATTTTAAAATCAACACGATTATTCTTTGGAAAACAAGGGTTGGGTTTTTTATATATATACTATGCACTGTCTAAGAGCAGTGGTTGATTTATTAGAAACCAAAAATGCAAAATTATTTGCACGAGCACTAATAAATCAACCTCAATTTGTCTTTTCATCGAAAACTAGAAACAAAACTTGAAACATTATGCGATTACTACTTGTTGTATGTGAAAACCTCCACCGTGAATACTTAAAACACAAATTGATTTTTAAAATATCTAAATCATATCCTACGGTGTAAACCGATTACGGAGATCTTCTTGCATCCTCGGTTCGATCTTGAGGAAATATTTCAGGGGCTCAATTAATAATAATTTTAAAGATAATAAAATAAAATTATAAAATAATAATAATTTAAATAATATTATGAGTTTATTATAATGCTTTTAGAATTTTGATTGATAATATTAATTCACATATAAAACTTTATTATTTGCATATATCTTTTATTTTATCAATATAAAATAAATTATAGAAAAAGAAAAGAAATAGCATTTTATCAACATAAAATAAATTATAGAAAAAGAAAAATGAAAGAAAGATAAAGGAAAATAAGTATAGGAAAGAAAAAGAAAATATGTAGCTAAGAGATATCGAACCAAGATCTCTTAAATGAG
The DNA here is from genome assembly GCA_036937905.1 of Salvia rosmarinus. Classification (NCBI taxonomy): domain Eukaryota; kingdom Viridiplantae; phylum Streptophyta; class Magnoliopsida; order Lamiales; family Lamiaceae; genus Salvia; species Salvia rosmarinus. The sequence continues at coordinate 55,576,590 of CM072821.1, read as the reverse complement.
AGATGAAAATCATAACCTATTAGATTACAATAGATTTAGTTATTAAATGTTAAATATCTATAGAAAGAGCACATATGTTTAGCTAAGAGTTAATTCACATATATAGTGTTATTATTTATATATATTTTATTTTATCAAAAGAAAATAAATTATATAAGAAAGAAAAAATGAAAAAAGATCCTAAAATGAAGAGAAAAAGAAGGAAAGAAAGAAAAAGAAGAAGAAAAAAAAAAGAAAGAAAGAAGGAAAAGAAAAGAAGGAAATAAAAAGAGATGGAAAAAAAGGAATAGAAGATAAAAAAAAGGGAGGGGAAGAACGCATGAACATCATCCCAGACGAGAAAAAAAGAAAAAAGGAAAGAAAAGAAAGAAAAAAAGGGAAGAGCGCCGCTACCAAGATTCGAACTCAGAACATTCCCGAAATATAGATGAACCCTAACCAGCAGACTAAACAATCTTCTCTAAAATATTTTAACATATTAAATATATAACTAGTTTTTCAAAAAGTTGGGGGCCCCCAGGCCCCGAATAACGTGGCTCCACCTTTTCGATTCGGTTCGATTCGATTCAGCCTCCTCCCAGCGGGGACGCGCGAATCTCCTTCATCGAACAACCACAACATCTCTTTTTTTTTCTCTATAATTCTTCTTTCTTTCATCTGGAATAGGTAGTAGCCACGCCTTCGTTCTTTTCTTTACCGAACGGCATCGGTTATGCCGCCGTCGTTTGCTTCTTTTCTCCTTGTGCTTGAGAAAAGATAGCGGCAAGACAGCGTCGCCACGCCGCTTAGCCCCCAACAGCGACACCGCATCAGCCGCTACTACATTCACCGTCCATCTATGATCACAACCAACAGTTTGTAGAAGCAGAGGAAAAACCGCGCAGCAATTCGCTTCAATTCTCTTTCTTCATTTCCATTGGCGATTATCTATCTGAGGAATCAAAATTAGAAGCTCAACTTCAATCAGACATTTTATCAAACAATTAAGCTTCAATATATTAGGATAGCCATCAAATTAGCCAAGCATGCATCATGAGAAGCGAAGAAACCGCGGCGTTGATGACATCAAGTCAGTGACGGAGCCAGAAATTTTTTCTTGGGGCCCAATTAATTATAATTTTAAAATCAAAATTTAAAAATAATACTCTCTCCGTCCCATTTAAAGTGTCCCCTTTCTTTTGGCACGGGTATTTAGGAGATAAGTATAAAATAGTTAAATTGATAAAAAGTGAGTAGGATCCATACTTTTGAAGAAATAATTACTTCTAAAATGGAATGAGACATTTGTAATGGGACAACCAAAAAGAAAAGTAAGACATTTTAAATTGGATGAGGGAGTAATAATTTAAATAATAGTGTAATATTATTTGAATGGAGGTAATTGTTTATACTAAATATATTTCTTCTTCATTATATTTTAATATCTTACAAAATAAAATAATAAGATTTACTTACAAATAACTAAACAATCAATCAATAATAGCTATAAAAATTAAAATAATAAGAAAATTATAAGTGTTCATATTGTAAATGGTATCATCTTATAAAACTCAAATCTTGATTTTCTTATACCCATTACAAATCAACAATTGAATCTAAAATTAATTCACATATAAAACTTATTAGAATAAATTTAAATAGATATTACTAGTGACTATTATAATAAGGAAAAGGAAAAGGAAGAAAAAAGAAAATAAAGGAAAAGGAAGCAAAGCGAAAAGAAAGGAAAAGAAAGGAAAAAGAAGCAAACTAAAGCGGAAAAGAAAGGAAAAATAAAAGAAAGGAAAAGGAAAACTCATCAAAAACGAAAAGCTGGAAAAGAAAGGAAAAGAAAGCAAGCGAAAAAAAAGAAAGAAAAAAAAGAAAGGAAAAGGAAAAGCTGAGCAAACAAATGCAGAGAGTTTTCGAACCCGCGACAAGTGAGAGAGTCACGGTGCTTAACCAACAGACTAAAACATATCTTGAAATTATACACGGATATATAATACTAGTAGTTTTCTAACAAAGTTGGGGACCTATGGGCCCCAAGCTCCCAATGTAGCTCGCCTCTGCATCCAGTACCCGCCATCTCATCCCAGTTGCAAGGCGACATCATCGAGGAGGCGCCCCTCTTTATCCCGTCGGAATTTTGATCGGCTACACTTTCATTATCCAAAGACTTCCAATCCTAAATCGTACTCTCTAATTTTTTATTATTTTACTTATAAAGCTGGGTCGTCGGGTCGGGTCGAATTTGTGCGAATTGGATCCATCTCACACATGGTCGACTCTACAGTCGAGCCCTTTATTCTTTAGGGTTATTTAGGTTTTCAATATGTTATTTTCAAGCAGTAGAATTGTTCATAATTAATTTAAAAGAAGAAATTATAGTTTTCTATAATTCTAGGGGTTATTTAGGTTTTCAATATGTTATTTTCAAACAAAGTACAATTGTTCTTTAATTAATTTAAAATAAGAAATTATGGTTTCTATAATTACGGGGTTGATTTTGTGTAAGGGCTTGTATTTGGTACAATGTACCGTGATTATGTTTGCTAAACAATAGTCTCTCCATTCGTGATAAGTGTCACAATTATCTTATTCAGCATCCATGAAAATTGGATCATTTTCTTTTAGGATACTATTCTTTTTTATTCAACCTCATAATCACTCATTATTTACCAAAAAATAATTAATACCACTCACAATCTAACACATGGTGGGATCATTTTCTATTCAAACAACATCCACCAATAATTTTATTAAAACTCGTGCCGTCCATAAATGATACACTTATTATGGACGGATAGAGTAATATTTTCTCAAGTAACATTTTAATTTATGCTAATATATGCATGAGTTATACTATACGTAGTTTTTTCCTCCATAGAAACTATAAACCACACTTTCTCTATATACAAATCAATATTTTATATATATATATATATAGTAATACTTATTTATGTTGATGCTTCTTTCTTTTTTTTTTGAAAAATCAAGTATAATAGACGCAGACTCATAGAAGTGTTAGGTTAACAGACTCAAATTCATTGGGTAAACCTCACGAACCTATACAATAGCACACATGAAAGATAAAACATATTCATTTTAGCATGCAAACCACATAGGATGGATAAACCACATTGAAAAGATCAGATGTGACAGTCTCATACCTATAAAAGCATTAGATGTGATAGACTCAGATCTATAGAAGCATTAATGAGATTCAAACTTATGATCTTTTGACTACAAAAACTCACTTTACCATTGAATCATCCCAAAAGAATTGATTCTTCTTTTATATTAGTGCTTTTTAGGCGAGTAACTTACAAAAACAACGGTACCTGTTAAGACCTCATAACCCTATTGTAATTGAATATTGGTTACAATATCGTGCAAAATTACAATAAAATGATTAATAATAACTATTACAAATGAGATGTAGAAGATAACAAGAACTTATCAATAAGTGGCCAGTTGAACTTACGCAAGACGAGAAACGCCTCGGTAGTGCTCACGATTGGCGGCTCGTCCCCAAAGGTGCGACTTTCGTCTCATTTGTAGTAGCACCACAAACAAGTCGAGCCCCAATGAACTGGACGGAAAAGAGAGGCGAACTCAAGACTAAGAACTATGAGCTAAGAATCTGAGTAGAATGCTTTGCTTTTGCTAGAGAATAGAATGTTTTACTTACTCCTCTAACTCTAGAATGATGCACTATATATAGCACTCAAGAGGGATGTTCTAAGGTCACAATTGATGATAAAACATCAATGTTTTGGTAATGAAAGGTCGAATGCCATGAATCTCATTACTAGCAATTCCACTCACCGTCCATTAATTTCAACAATCCCCACATGAGTGGAAATGTCATATAAATGCAAAGCGAAAGTTCAGGTCCTCGAGAGCGATATTGCATTTGGAAGGTAGCTTGTGGCCTTGAACCTTCCATAGTCGAAATTATCGAGCATACCGCGTGCATAGTGGTTATTCGCATGAACTAGTCCTCCATGGTGTATCTTGAGACAATAATATTGACCTGATATCATCTCAATTTCCATCCGTTCTTACGTTTGTGTCCATTATGGCCTTGGAACACCTTTGGATTCACAAGTGTACCACTTGAAGCGGCCCCACTTCACACTTGCATAGGTGACTATTACAACCAGTATTATGCTATACTTGACCTCCTCGAGGTATCAAGAGTCATTAAAAGTTAAAAACTTAACCTCACCTTGCAGACTTACAAACACTCCTTTGTTCTCGAGAGAATAGGCATGTTTGAGTGTTTATCACACGGATTTTATAACCGTTGTCCTTTTGAACCATGGTCTCGGACGATCCAATCATCATGGTTGGGTTTCGCTATAATCATCCTTAAGATGTGGATTTAACACCCATTCCTCTAACGGTTTAAACATTTGAACTCGATTAATGCTTTTGTCGTGGATCCGCTAGATTATCTATTGATTTTACATAATCAATAGTGATAACCCCACTCGTGATTAAATGTCTCACGGTATTGTGTCGTCGGCGAATATGTCGAGACTTACCGTTATAATATATATTTTGTGCCCTTCCATTGCGGATTGACTATCACGGTGAATCAACCACGTAGGCGCGGGACTCGGCCGACATGGAATATCCTAGGAAATTTCTAAGTCATTCGAACTTCTCATGACCTTATCTAAAGCTATGAATTCAGATTCCATGGTAGACCTTGCTATCTGAGGTGTTTCTTGGACTTCGAAGATGACTCCACCTCGATAGTGAACACGTATCCACTTGTGGAAAGCGAGTCGATTGAGCGGATATCGATTAGCATCACTATACCCTTCAAGTATAGCGGGCTCACTAGAATAATGAATCGCATAATGCGGGTAAACTTTAAGTAACCAATACAGCGTTCAAGTGCTTTCCAATGTTCTCTACTTGGATTAGGTGAAACTACTCAATTTGTTCACGAGCAAGCTAAATCGGTCGGGTGCAGGTTTGTGAGATACATCAAACTCCCGATAATCTTAGCATATTCATCTTGACTTATAGGTTCACCTATTTGGAGTCGAATGAACACTCGAGTCCCAGAGTCTTGGAAATAGGCTTATCCATTGCATTGAATTTCTTCAACACTTTCTCGACATAGTGGGATTTGTTTCAAAGCAATTCCATTTAGCGTTCTAAAATTTTAATTCCAATAATTACATCCATGAACCCGTATCTTTCATCTTGAAGTTCTTACTTAGCATTCTTTTGTTTCTCCAATCACACGAGAGTTACTTCCTATTATCAACATGTCATCTACATAAAGACAAACAATAACAAAATCGTTATTGAATTCTTTACATAGACACACTCGTCACTCGTTGATTTTGAAACCATTTGACAACATAACTTTGTCAAATTTCATATGCCATTCTGATGGCGCTTGCTTAAGTCCATACAAAGACTTTTGAAGTTTGCATACCTTGTGCTCTTGCCGGTACTACAAAACCTTCCGTTTGTTTCATATAGATCTCTTCTTCTAACTCTCCATACGTAAGCTGTTTTACATCCATTTGATGAATCTCAAGATTTTGCAAAGCGAGAATGCGAGCAGCGTTCTAATAGAAGTATGTTTAGTCGCGGTAGGTATCGGCGGTCATACCGACCTTTTGTCTAAACCCTTGAACTACAAGTCGGCCTTATATTTATCAATAGTGCCATCGGACTTGTATTTCTTCTTCAGGATCACTTGCGTCCTAAAGCTTTACAACCAGTGGAAGATCTACTAACACCCAGTATGATTGACATAATAGACTCTCGATGTCTATTGCTTCTCTCCACAGATCGCATACGGGCTGATAAAGCTTCTTTTACGGTAACGGTTCATCATTTAACAATAAAGCGACATAATCTGTCCATAAATTTTAGTTTTCTTACGATTACCACGTCTAGGTTGCACGTCTTGGTGTAGACCTGGGTCGTTTTCTATTAGCGAGCCATAAAAACATGCTTAGAACTTGAGGGTTCGCTTCTTCAAGTGAGTATGAAATTGGTAGAATCTTCCTCAATTCTTTTACTTGAATCGAACTATTCTTATCCTTATTAGGATAGATATTCTCAAAGAATATAGCGTTCCTTCATTCGATTGTTGTTCCCATGAACATCGGTATATCAGTTGTGCACAACAAATCTATAAGCACTACTATTAAGTGCATAACCAATAAAAATACAATCTACCGTTTTAGGTCCAATTGTAACTTGTTTTGTAGCAGTACTTGACTTTAGCTAAACACCCCACACTTTGAAGTATTTATATGAAGGTTTCCTTCCTTTCCAAAGTTCATAAGGAGTTACATCCTTCCTTTGATTGGAATCTTGTTGAGATATAGTTGGGTCGTAAGAACGCCTTCCCCCACATATTGCAGGGTAATCGAACTTATTAATAACGCATTCATCATCTCCATAAGAGTTCGATTCTTGCGTTCAGCAACACCATTTGATTGAGGCGAATAAGGCGATCGTTTGATGGATTATACCACTTTCGTTGCATAATTCGACAAGCGAACAACATATTCTCCACCTCGATCCTTCTTACAACCTTAATTTTGCAATTAAGTTGATTTTCACTTCATTCTTGAAGTTTGAAATGCATCAATTGCTTCGTCTTTCTTTTAATAAATAAAGATAACAATATCTTGTGTGATCGTCGATAAAGTAATAAAATACTTTTACCACCTCTAATTTGTACATACTTTAAATCACAAACATCGGTGTGAATTAATTCTAGAGGTTTTGAGCTTCTTTCAACGGTTTGAAATGCAACTAGGTCATTTTGCTTCAACACATTTCACATTTATCTTGTGTTTATATATATATCTATTTTAACAAGTTCATGTTAGCGAGTTTCTTTATAGCATTAATATTAACATGACCAAGTCTACAATGCCATAAATCGAACACTCGAGCAAGTAGCGGTAGAAGCATTCTCATTAATTTTACAAGCGCCTTAGAAGGCACAAGCTCTAACTTGAGTTTGAAAAGATCTTGGAGACATAACCACTAGAGAGTCTTTCCAAACTTTCTAACTATTACATATTCTCCACGAAAATCTATATCAAATTTGGCTCTAGTCGACTTGGCGCGAGAGATGAGATTCTTGCGGATCGAAGGAGCATCACCACGTCCTTGAGTTATTTCCACACCGAGGTAAGTTGAAGTACAACGGTACCAACTCCAAGCACCTTGGAAGTATGATCACTTGCCTCGGTCACGACTACATCTTCAACCTCTTTGTAGGTGTAGAACAAGTCTCGATGGACACAAATGTGAGCAGTAGCACCGTGTCAAGAAAACGAAGTAGGGTAAGATTTGTGACTTGGTCTACCTCGATTATCATGGCAACAAAGTCATCTTTGTCCCAGTGTAAGTCCTTCTCAACATTGTTGTGTGGCCTTTGCCTTTGTCTTTTCTCTTGACTTTCAGGTCTTTAGCCATGTGCCGGGCTAATCACGGTTGTAGTACGTTCGGAAAATGGGTTTTCGACTCTTCTTTCCCTCGCTTTTGTTAATCGGACGGGCGCTTCCTTGAAGATCCTTGATAAGCGCATATTTCACGCGTTTATTCATGATATTAAAGATGTTTTAGATCAATAAAGTGCGTTTATGTCTTGGATCTTAATGATTTTATCTATTTTAGAAGATCTTTGCTCTTGGGTGTTATTTTGGTGTTTTGTAGGTCTTTGTGTTGAAAATCGAAGCAAGGCAGACACGAGCCAAATCGCATTCCGCCCGGTTCTAGCGACCAGCCTAGCGGTCGCTAGGCTGGTCGCGAGTTCATCATTAGCGGCGCCCAGGCGGTGACCGCGACCTCGTGCGCGAGCAAGCCCCGCCCGAGAACTCTCGCCCGATTTTGTGCGACCATGGCTGGCGACCGCTAGCCGGCCGCGAGAAAAACAAGCGCCGGTGACGACGCAGTGAAGAGAGGGGCGCGTTGCTAGCGGTCGAGCTAGCGACCGCGAGGACCGACGCGAGGAGAAGGCGACGAGCCGCGCAAGTGGGGTTTCATCCTCATCTATAAATAGGCGAGAGCCCTTGCGCCTCAGGCGACCCCACACTTTGGACCTCTTTTATTCAGTTTTCCTCGGTTTTCTGACTTTTAGTCTTTAGTCTTCATTTAGTTTAATTCTAGTATTGATTTTCCGTTGTTCTAGTTTAGTTCTTCAATTCGTTATCGATCGGAGCGTTTTGTCGATCGCTTTCCGTTGTTTTCCATTCTTTCGCTTGGGATTGGATTCAAGACCAACCATTGTTCATCAACGCTTCATCACGGGTTTTATATATTTAATTTCCGTTTTATGGTTAAATCGTATTTTATTCCGTTTATTATGTCCGCTAGATTTCGTTCTAATCTAGGGTTTGCATGATTCGATCCTATATGTTGTGATTCCTGTTATCGCTATTTACCTTCCAGGCATTGATTCATGATTCTTGGTGCTTATTTATATGTGTTGATTTCTGATCAATCTTGATGCATATCTAGTTGTCGGTTAATTACGTAATTGTATTAATTGTCGATCGATCTTGAATGCATGATCTGAATAAACGCGAGTCGTAGTGAGATAGGATATTCGTAGGAAGCATATTCTTAGTGATCCTTTTGGAGTTATTTGTTTTCACCTAGAATGGTAGGAAAACTCGTAATCTCTTGCCGCAATTGTCGTAATTGAAGTTGTTGGTTATATTTGTGATCTTCCATCTTATGCGGATTAAAATTGGCTAATAGGAGCAGGATAAACATACGTTGTGGATAGGATTAATGCATCCCAGGGTTAGTCTTTCTTATCATTTTATCATCCGTGAGTTTATTGCTTTATTTTATATTTACGCTTGGTTACCTTTGCTTTGGATTAAATTCAAGCCTTAAACCTTTCACCCTTTTTACGTGGCGAATAATGATGAATTATCGTTGAGCTAGCTTACGTGTTTCGGATTGCAATCCACATGGATACGATACTCGACTTGCCTATATACTTACACTTTTTAGTGTTATAAAGTGGCGATCAATCCTCCCTCGATCGATTTGCCTTAGCCTCCATCGGACTTTTAGCGCAACAACTCGCCTCTTAGCGAGCTTGACTTGGTCGAGCAACCATGCTTTCAGGGTCATCTCTTTTCGCTTGTGCTTAAGGTAAGATCTGAACCCTTTCCATCATTACAGCAATTTGTCGATTAAAATTGCAATGGAATATTGTTCACGCAGAGGAGGCGTACCTTGGCGTGAACATCGTCTATGAGCTTGAAACTTCGTGTACTTGAGGCATGATCGGTTTTGAATCCACAATCTTGAACTCGGTGAGCACGGTAACCACGAACTTCTTCGTGCTAGCCTCCTCAACGGATACTTTTGGTTAAGTGCCTCGCCTGACTCTTTGGCGACATTCTTGACCGCAAATACATTAAATAGGCTATTATCAAGCCCATTTAACACCATATTCCGACACGGATAGTCGGAATGATACCAAATGTCGTATTTCATACGCACTTCTACGTCCATTTCTTCCTCGGAAGGAATAGGCGGCCGTCTTCCGTGAGGAAGCTAGCAAGACCCCATTGTGGTGATGTAAAACATCATCTTATCATGACGTTTGAAGTCTCTACGGTGAAAATTGGCGGTTGTTGAGCCACGGAATGCGGGGTTCGACCTTTGGAGCCATGGTTGAGCACTCTGGCTCCAGCGGTTGAGTGGTGGCGGGCGCTCGTGGATTGGTCGGCGTCTTGATTTGCACGATCGGGTAACAGGCGGAGAGTTGGACGGACTTTCTCGTCTTGCGATTGTAATTGAATATTGGTTACAATATCGTGCAAAATTACAATGAAATGATTAATAATAACTATTACAAATGAGATGTCGAAGATAACAAGAACTTATCGATAAGTCCCCGAGTTGAACTTACGCGCCAAGGCGAAAGCGCCCGGTAGTGCTCACGATTTGGCTCGTCCCCAAAGGTAGCGACTTTCGTCTCATTGTAGTAGCACCACAAACAAGTCGAGCCCAGTGACTGGGCGGAGCAGGCGAACTCGAAGACTAAGAACTATGAGCTAAGAATGCAGCGAGAATGCTTTGCTTTTGCTAGAGAGAATAGAATGTTTTACTTACTTCCTCTAACTCTAGAATGATGCACTATATATAAGACTGCTCGAGAGGGATGTTCTAAGGTCTGATTGATGACAAACATCAATGTTTTGGTAATGAAAGGTCAAAGGCCATGAATCTCATTCTTAGCAATTCCCACTCACCATCCATTAATTTCCAACACCTATATACCTTTGTTTTCTTATAAGTTATATACTCACTCAGTCCCATGAATCATGGTTCCTTTCTTTTCTACGTAGATTAAGGAGGTTGTATTTTATGTGTAAAGTAGTGTGTGACATGAAATTGAAGTCTTTTAGTATAAAATTGTTTCCTTTTTGGAAGCAGCCAGAAACAATGGGATAGCAAAAAGGAAAGCGGATAATGATAATGAGACGGATGGTCTTATATATATCTAGTCAAAGCTGTATTACTTAAATAAGCATGTCAGAATCAAACTAATAAACGATAGTTTAGTTGAGATTTGGTCTACGTTTTGCAAAAAATAAAATTGCTATCAAACTAATAAACGATAGTTTAGTTGAGATTTGGTCAACGTTTTGCAAAAAAAAAAAAGAAAAGAGCAATGAGGGCCAGATGCACTTTCATTCCAGAAAGCGCTACTTATTTGCCGACATCATTCATTAGCTGTTGACTTCATGGTTATTTCTAAGTTAATAGTCTGAATTCCACTCATAGTAATTTTCTAGTTCGAATTTTAAAAATCAAATATAACATATACTTAATTTTGTTATTCACTTAATAATCCTTAAACTTTCCAACGAACTGAAGAGATAATGTGGACTGTGTAGAAAGTTGATGTGTCATTATTAAAAAAAATCACATATAACATACCAATAGAAGTTGGTTATAGGGAGAACCACCTTTAAGATATGAACTATAAATTTATCCTCATCCTAGATTCCATATGATCTGATCTGTTATATTTAATTCATGTTTAAAACTGAATTTGACTATTTTTATGGTTTTAAATGCGTTAGGAGTATTAAGGTCAATTTTTAGCCCCTGATTTTTCGCTTACCCCTAATTTTTCTCATTTGTGCGACTTTGTATTTTTGCAATTCGATTTGCTTTCTAAAAATAGTAGTGGGTGGGTCTTTGGGTATGCTGACGAGTCTTTGAGTGCGTCTTGAGCAGCGTTAATAACAGATCACGAGGGCGCTAGCATGACCGAGAGTGTGTTTCCAGCATGTATTAAAATCGAAATTCATATGTATGTTTGTGTTCAACTATATGTATTATTGTATTTATTTAAATGCATAGTTCAGTTCAACTATATGCATAGTTTGTTTTTCGAAATCACATAACAAATCAAATTACTAATCTACCTTTACTGTAGCGAAAATTAGATTTAAAAATGTATAATTTATTTTTCTCAGGCTACGAACATGTTCATGAACATACTCGTTTATGAGGCTCATGAACAAGCTCATTTAGGTTCGAACTCAAACATGTTCTTGTGTCTCTTGAGTCAAGAACTGTCACGCTCAAACATTCGAATTTCGAAATCGCTTTTTTCGAGCCTATATATAGATAATTTTATTCGCTTACAATCTGTTCAAGTTGGTTTAACTCGAAACTAACATCCTTGATTTGTAGATAGTTGTTATCTAGGGTTTTGTTCTTTCTTCACGTTGTTGTGCCGGTTGGAGACGGTGCGATTCCAACACTCCTACAAATATGAATGTTTGGTATGATTTTGTGATGATTCTTGGTATTGTTTCACATGTCATATTCAGTAGTTTGTCCCATTTATGCCGTTGGTTTGATTTATATTTATCGATTCGGACTCATTTCGTTTGTTTCGATGTTTTATAGAAAAACGGCATAAAATAGGGTGAATGGATCTGCCAAAGATCAATCTTATTGAAAACATCTCGACAGGAGTTCATAGGCGGCGGATCGTAATCGGAGTTCGGACGCGAGAAGCAGGCAACGCCAAAGTCGCGCCGGCGCCCGTCGCATGGCCCGGCACCGCACACCCGCGCGCCCGCGCGCGCCGCCAGCGCCCGCCCGCGCACTCGCCCAGCGCCGGCTCACTCCGGGCGCGTTACGCAATTTGCCTCGCGCGCTCACCTCGCGCAGCGTCGCCCCTCCGCGTCACTCGCCCGCCCGGCGCCGCCTTGCTGCCAGCGCCAGCGCCCTCGCGTCGCTTCGCCGTCCAGCGCACATCCGTCCGGCGTTGGGAACCCCAGCGCTGTTTCATCAACTTCGCCCGATCGCCCCGGCGCTCCACCCGTCCGCGCAGCGCGTCGCGCGCCGTCCGTATTGGATCTCCCAAAGCAGCGTTTACCGCCGCGCTTCGCTTTCGGCCTTATCGTTCGCCCACACGCCGCGTCGTCTCGTCCTCGCCCATACCGCCCAACCGCCGCGGCCCCACCGGCGCTTGGTGTCTTTCGAACACTCACCCGTCGGCGTTTGGCTCCGTCCGCGCCGCTGCGTCGTCCAGAGACTAGCCGCGTCCGGCGTTTGGGTCCGTCCGGCGCTGGCTTTCATTTATTATATATATGCGCGTTAGGTCATCAATCGAGGGTCCGCATTTTTAGTTCTGATTTTTGGTGGCTCCGCCGCGGCGCTCTCCAGCTTTTCTTCCAGATTTCTTCAGGCAACTTATCAGATACAATCTATGTTTTAATTTCAGTTTAATTCCTTTCAATTTATGCAATTCGTTTCTAAATTCTTGTTGAACATTTACATGCTTTGTTTGGAGATTTTTAATGGAATCAACTTCATGGTTTATTGTTTGATGATTTTATTGTAATCAATTCATAGTGACGATGGATTGGATTTCTTGTTCCGTTGGTTTAATTTGCTTAATGATTTCTTGTTTCGTTTATTTGCAATTAGATTTAGATTAGGGATTGACAAACCCATGAATAATATGATTGCATATGCTTTGTTTATCGCTTTTGATTTATCGCTTTAGTAGCTCGACTAGGGATTGACAACCCTGGTTTAGATTTATCGCTTTATTAGTATAGCTCGGGATTGTGACCCCTAACTTAGAATGTTGTTTATTTCTCCGTATTTGATTCTGCATGTTTGAACCATGTTGGCATTAGGTGTTTAGGATTAATTGCTTTACGTATGCGACACGAACAATAAGCCTGTTAAGTTTTCCTTGAGGCGACTCATGTTAACTTATCACGCTACGATTACCTCGTACGATTGCGAGTAATTTGAGTGTGTTTTTAGCTCGATCAATGAGGTTCAAATCATTGAGATAAGGTTGAGCAAGCACGAAATCATGAGCTGAAAATAAGGAGAGAGAAAGTTGAGGGAGTGACAAACATGGATTTTCAATGATTTTTGTGACTTATTTGGTTATGTAAATCATGTTTGGAACAAATTTATACTTTAGTTTGCTTATGCTTTGAAAGTTGATACTTGTTTGTATGTTTGGATGAAATTTCAGAAAAATGAAGAGATAATTATTGAGATTGGGTTTCTGAAATGAAGCTCATCTCGATATGAGTTCGTGGGTGCAAATAGATCGAAAATCGAACTTGGACAAAGGAGAACAGTGAAACAAAATTGTTATTGAAGCCCGAGGCGGTCACCACCGCGACCACGCTGTCTCATGAATTTTCTCCGATTACATAAGACCCACGTGACCATGCACGCAACCCGATGCATGCCACGCCTGGGCGTATGTTTGGGTGAAATATTGATATTTTCGAGTTTTAGCCTAACTCAGAGACCAAATGCTAGGGGTGAGCAAAATCGAATCAAGCTGAATAACAAGAATCGAACCATGACAATTTGGTCGGTTTGGATCGATTTTAATAACCAGTTTCGATTTGGATGCAAATATTGAAAACAAAATTTTTCGGATCGATTGGTTTAGAATTCCAAATTTCGGTTTAGACCGAACAAAACCAAAATTTATATATATATATATATATATATATATATATATATATATATATATATATATATAGTAAATTAAATTAAATTAAATTATGGGCACATATGGATTAAATTAAGCGGTAACAATATTAAATTTAAAAGTTAGTGGACTTATTTGATTTGGATTAAAATATTAAACCCTATATAATTCATAAATGCCTAAAAATATGAAACAAGGTAATCTTTCATAGTTTTGAATTTAACCTTAAATTCAATGACATTAATAACATAATTCCTAAATATTAACCTTAAGCTCGCTCGGTATTCTATTAAAATATATATTTATAGTATTATTTAATATACATAGCTATAATTATTTAATAATATTAGTTATATTTTATATAATAATTTTTATAATCAAAATATTAGTTTTATATATTCAAAATTAGAAAATGATCTAAAAAAAAAGTCAACCCGTCCGAGAAATGGATTGGGCTTCATACTTTAGACGGGTCCGATCCGGCTGAAAATATAAAATCCTCTGGGTTCGGGATCGGCCTGACCCGCTACTTTTGCCAACTATAATCATAAGCACCGACGAGATAAATCATGATAAGCAATCAAGCACAAGACGATAGACCATGTAGTGGATAAATAGCATAAAAATTGATCATGAAAATACAATAATTCATGTTTAATATAAATTTACATATTTATTGTCTAAATTAAAGGTTGCACATTTAATGTGGTTGAAAACTACGTCTTCATATTTATCAAATATTAATTAGCTCTTGTAACTTGGCAAATTGATGCTTATATTTTGGGCCTTGGAGACCATCGTCTAGGTTTTAAGGCCCAAACGAATGATCAACTCTAAAAGCCCAGAAATCCCCTACAGATAAACTTTTCTTCATCATAATAGACTTATGCATAACGATTTGCTATATTTTCCATTATTATATGAACTGATTAAATATGATAGTTATTGAGATTAAACCAATGCAATAGTATCGGTGAAGTTGTCCAGTTTTGATAAATTCCAAAATTTAACTTTTGGGGGAAGTAATTATTTCTGTCTATATATTAATTAATAATTAGTAATGTAAATGTAAAATAACAACAAAGAGATGCTTCTTGTTCTCTTTCATGTGGGATTGCGAATCTGCCAGTTCCCAACACCACCTATTCCTCACGTGCTTGCCTCTCAGTTTTAGTCTGTCCACCACGTGACTTTATACTAACTCTCTCTCTTCTTTTTTTTAACTTTAATTTCTCTTGGCATAAAGAAACTGCCTTACAAATTAAAATTTATAAGACATATTATTATTCAAATTTAAATATAATTAAATAAATAAAATTAAAAATATGTTAATGTATATAAATTTGAGTTCAGATATTGAATCTTCTAATGAATTTTAAAAAATATGGTGTCAAACAATTTTAAAATATATAAATTATTGGTCCCCCGGAGCATTGATAAAATGTCTAGATCATCTCATGGACGTTGTTTGATCCAAGAGAATGCAAATTAAATTTTAATAACGTCTGATAATGCTCCACCTCAATTAAAAATTAAGGACGCATGATTAAGAAGGTTGCCTCTTTTGACGAAGCATCATAAAAAATGAAGTGCAAATGATGTCACACTTGACCATCATCACCATCCCAATAAGAGATGAGTCGAATACAATATTAAATATTATTGCAATAATTCAAAATAGTGACAAAAAGTTTCGGTGAACTACAAGCTAATAAAAAGAGCCGGATAATTTACCTAAAAATGAGTTTTTTCCTATTTCTTCAATATGCCAAAGACATCCCTTAACCTAAACCAATTATGTCATCCCAATAAATTTAAATGATAGAAACTTATATTGGCACATGTAATAGCTAACAGGTATTTAACTTTTAAATTTATCGTGATTTAGCAGTCAACTAGCAACACTAAAGATAAGGTTAAAATTATTAAATAAGGGGTTTGCTAAAGAAATCATAAACTTTGATATGATTTTAATTTTAGACAATGTTTTATATGTTGTTGTAATAATAATTTTATTATTCAGTTTTTAACAAAATAAATATATGTAAATTAAATTTTCCGACAACAGAAAAAAATGACTTGAGTACCTATGCTTTTGTCCTTGTTGACATGAAATTTGCGAGAAACTAGAGCATTGTGAAAAAAATAACATAACATAATTTTTTCTTATTTTTTAAAATTTTACACGTATTTATTCCACATCAATCAAAATAAAATACTCCATCCGTCCCACCTAAAGTGTCTCATTTCTTTTGAATACGGGTATTTAGGAGAAAGATATAAAGTAGTTAAAGTGTTAAAAAATTGGTAGGGTCCACACTTTTTGAAGGGATAATTATTTCCTAAAATGAAATGAGACATTTGTAATGGACAACCCAAAAAGAAAAGTGAGACATTTTAAATGAGACAATGGAGTATTATATAGCGATGATTTATAAAATATGTCCAAATTTAAAATCGAGTTAGACGAAAATTTTTTTAGTCAATTTAATACATAATTAAATTTGAAGGGCGCATCACGATGGACTTGAATTTTAGATTTTTGATTTTAGTCATTAACCACTCTCTACTAGATTGATACGAGATGAATATTTTATCACTATATGCTTGTGTGTGTGTGTGCATTAGAGCCGGCAAAATAGCCGGCCGAAAAGCCCCTTGGGGTACCCGGGTTTAGGCGGTTTGGGCTTCAAAATTAAAGGTCAGAAAAAATCGGGCTTAAAAAGCCATAGAAAAAATCCAGCCCTATCGGACTTTGGGCAAAAAAAGCCACAGGTTTGGGCTAAAAAGCCATGATTTTATTAAATATATATATTTATAATATTATTTAATATAGATATCTATATTTTACTAATATTAATTATATTTTATATAATTATTTATTTTTATAATAACAATTTTCTTACTAATTCACATACTGGTCAGAAAAATAAATTCTGGAAATAATAATAACCTCATAAATCATTCAAAAATAATTCCTAAGATAAATGATCTCCAAAATATATCTGTTGATGATTAATGATCTTATAATATGTAAAATCTATTTTGAATCATTGATCTTAAATATATACAATATAATTAATTTATTTTATTCTATTATTTTATGAGTATAAGTCGGATTGACGTTTAATAATATCATTTATCTTTGATTTGTAATTACTAATTTTTCTCCTTAAATTAAAAATTAAAATCATCTGCATTCTGATATCATCGCGTGAATAAATAAATAGGTCGAGATATATAAAAGTATTATCATAAGAATAAGTAAGCTCAAATATTCTCATCATCGATTCTTTATTTAAGTTAAGGAGTTATGAGATCTTAATTAAATAATTATTTTTTTTAATTTAAAATATTAATTTTATATATTAAAAAAAATTAAAAATTATCTAAAAAGCCCTTCAAAAAGCCGCTCGGGATTGGTTTGAAACTTTATATTTTAGGCTCCAAAATTTTGAGCTGGTCAACTGGTAGAAAAATTTAAAAGCCCAACGAATCTGGGGTCGGCCCGACCCGGCCCGCTACTTTGCCACCTCTAGTGTGCATGCATGAGTTGAGTGCACTTTATATACGCTGTCTCCACCGCAATGTTTCATGATTGCAAGTTCCCTCTTGTTTGGGCCCCTGATTTTTGACCAGGCTTTTTGCAGATTTTTCTTCTAAATTCTCCTCCTTTAGTTCTCTTTATTCTTTTTCTTTTTTCTTCTTTTCTAAAATATAAATATAAATTACTTGGCACCTTTACGAAATATCATTACTTGCGACAGAGGTTTTAGATATGCCATCTTATCATCACGCCACTACAAAAATGATCACATTTCGTCTCATAAAGCGATCCTCTATCCTCGTGAAGAATGTACCATATAATAGTGTATTTTGATATTTAACAATATATCTTGATTTTCCATAAAATATATTATTTTTATTTTAAAAAACATCAATTTCATAATTTTTATTCTCAATCTACCTATTTATTTACAAAAAATATCATCAAGCCCATCTTTCTACTCCCTTTATTCATTAATATATTAATTTATTATTTCCATGGTCCATTTTGTAGTCTTACTATCAATTATTTTATTCATTTATTATCTCCACTCGCTTTACATTCACTATAATTTATTAAAATACATACCACTAAAATAAAAAAATGAATATAGTGAATAAATGGATTATTATTTATGACATGAAAATGGAAGTTAAAATTTTCCCCATAAAATTATGACATAAGAAATTTTTGTTATTTATAATTAAGCCGAACACTAAAAGCGAGATGTCAATACCAATTTAATGAGTTTAAGGGGAATTCAATAAAAAAATGGGAAATCGTTGCATGCGACAAGTTGAGAGTGAAAGTTATTCAGTGGAATTATCCAAGTTGATCGTAGCTTTTATATTGTCTGGTTGAAATTAAATCCCACATTTTATCTTAGTGCACCACACATATTTTAGATAATCATTATATATATGATTATAAAACTCATTATAAAATATAAACTATTATTTTTAGTTATTTACAATATATAGCTAGATTTATTTGGATTCATTACCTCGCATTCGTACATCTGGATCTGAATCTCCATGAAGAATGATAATCCCATTTTTTTTTGAATTTATACACGTTTCATGGAAACTTATACACGTTTCATAGTGAATCCACACGAATTCAACAATTCGTATTTAGAGGTTAAAGTGGTTTGTAGGTTAATTTATCCTATATTTATATATGTATATATAATAATTAAAAACCATACGTGTGTTCTCCCTTTAACAGAAGAGTACATGTGATTTTTGCATCATCACTTAAGCTAGTTTAGCAATAAACGTCATTCATGCATGATTAATTTCATTACTTGATTTGCAATTATGGTAAGGCCTAGAAGGAGAAATTGACGTGCAGAATAGTTGTTAAGAATTGATATTTGATAGTTAATATGGCCAGCGTGTAGTTACATAATGGAGACAAATTGGCTACAACATGCATCGTCCAAAAGTTTTGACACCTACAACCTTTTTGACCTAATTGAAAGATATCGAATTATAAAAACTATTCAGATAAATTGAATGTGTAATTTCATACCAATATTATTACAAAATTTAATGCCAAAGGTACAAAAAATGACAATTAATTGACCTCTTTTGATCTCATCATATATAAACACACACACACAAATATATTAAATTACATCAAAACACCAACAATAATTTAACAACACATCAATATGTAACAATTAATCAAGTTCATGTAGAAAATTTTCGACAACCATATCAATTTTAATTTGGAGAAATTAATCTCATTAATCCATTAATCCCTTGATAAAATCCAAACAAATTAAAATTTCATGTATTAATTATATGACCAATTTTGACATGCAATTCCAAAATGACATATAGTTGATGTACTTACAAGCCAATATATATATATATATATATATATATATAGAGAGAGAGAGAGTTAGGTTGAATGGTAAGCCATTTTATCACAAAAGCTAAGAGCCAAATGAATTATTTATGAAAGTTGATGAATCAGTTGAGAAAGTTCTTGAATTCAAAATTGAAATTTTCTCGGGTTCGAATCATGGAGGCGAAAATTATTTTTGAATTGATAACTTTCTCACCGGATTCATCAACTTTTACTGATGAATTATTCCGTTTTTGGTTCTTACGTTACCACGATAAAAGTGGTTCTCACGTTAACCTTCATATATATATATATATATAGACAGATTGATATATAAGGAATTGGATAAAATAGAAACTAATTTTAAAAATAATTATAAACTGTTTTAAGCACATAGATCGTGAATATCTATAGTTGATTCCTCACTTTGCTAAATAAATTCAAGGTCTCAGGTGCTGATCAATGGGGGGGAAATATCAATTTCATTAATTCATCATTTTTCACAGTTAATTTATCATATTCCACATTAAATTCATCATATTGTTCGCAGTTTATACTGTAAATATCAATATGTGGTTTGTACAAGAACTGTACGAGGTTGATTCAAGTTATACATCTATTGACATATAAACAGATACAATTTTCTTTTGATTAAATTACATCAATATATCTTTTTTTCATATATGTTTATAAACAAGTAGGTATGAGCATGGTTATCGAGACATGATAGTTGAAATTATATATATCAAATATTACATGCTCCCCACATAATTTGTTGCCACATGCAAGAACCAAAAAAAAATGATCACGTTATCTTCATTGTATGTTAAGTGAACGATATGACAATAATTGGCAAAAGTAGCGGGCCAGGTTGGCCCATAACGGTTCTTCGGACTTTTACATTGTTCAGGTCTGGCCGAGCTAGTTCGAAATTTTCGGGTTTAAAAATATAAAGTCCAAACCAGTAGCGGACGGACTATCGGACGGGTAGGATTTTAGATCATTTTCTAATTTTTAATATATAAAATTAATATTTTAATTATAAAAATGCAATTAATATTATTAAATAATTATAGATATATATATTAAATAATATTATAACTATGTATATTTAATATAATATGGGACTGGCTTTTTTAGCCCGAAACCCCGGGCTTTTTTGGCCCGAAGCCCTGTAGGCTTGGGGTTTTTCCGGTCGGACTTTTTAGGCCCAATTTTTTCTGGACTTTTAATTTTTAAGCTCAAACCAGTCCAAACACCGGGTACCCCGGATGGGCTTTTCGGGCCGGGCTCATTTTGTCGGCTCTAGATATGACGATTCATTTAAATTTTACTCATCGTTTATAAAACAGAAACACCAATCCATATGTGATCTTTTATTTATCTATATATATGATTTTATTATTACATGGTTTCCAGGAAATTAAAAGGCTGCAAACTATGTAATTAATTCATGAACTTCTACCTGAAAGACATTTTAATTATGGATCACCAAAGTTTAATTAAAAATGAGAAAATAATTGAGTTTGCAACTAACTTTTCCTCGATGAAAAAATTATTTAGTGACAGTGGAGAGCTTCTCATTAAAGGGTTTGGGACCATGTGCATATTTGTTAGTGGGTTTGACTACATAAAAATAGTGATAATTACAAAAACAACATAAATATACAACTCACTCTTTCTCTCATGTCTCAATACACATGAATTGTTTTTGAGTCGTGGTCCGACCACGTGGTTTTGGTACAATTTCTATAATCACACTGTGTTATTGTCACACACACACATATATATATATATATATATATGAGTTATGGTGAGAAAGTTCTTTAATATAGAAATCTGAATCGTATGTAAGTTTAGCGCATTTTCGTATTTGTGTAGTGATCGAATTCTTATGTTGCGTTGATAGGATATGGCCAACCTCTCGCGCCCAACCTCTCGGGTCGATAGAGTGGGCCTAACCTCTTGTTGCCTACTCGGTTCACGCCTAAATGGCGATAATTATGGGTATGGTAATGAGGTATGATAGAAATCATGGGTAATAATGGTGGAGATCATGGTCGGTTATAGGAGGATCATGAGCCCGCCAATCGAGATTAGTGGCGAGGTTTACGATTGTGTATAAATAGGAGTTAGATTGAAGGTAAAGGGTTAGCAAATTCTCGAATCTGGAACCCTTTGAGATACTTTCGTAATCAAATTATAGTAAACATCTTGAGAATCATCTTCTCAGTGGGCGTAGATCTTATTCTTGATCGAACCACGTAAAAGTCTCTTGTGTTCTTTCTTGTTTTATAAATCTTGCATACTAGATTTATCATTGGCGCCGTCTGTGGGAAGCTTCTTGAACAAAAAGGCGTGTTTTCTACAATCTAATGGCGAGGACACGTGCAAGCGCTAATCTTCTTGGCGATGTCGGTAACAATCGTGCGAGAGAGGACGATCGGTGGTCACTGCGCAGGGAAAGGAAGTGCGGGACGCCACCGGTGATCGCACACGAGGTCACATGGAAAATGCTTCCATACACCCTCGGGATCGCCGCCCCGAAGAGGAAGACACCGACCTCGATGCGGTGAGCAGGAGGTTCGCGGCTCCCGAGGTCCTCGGTCGGCGATGTCAGAATTCCTCAGCGTCGACCTCAATCAATTCGAGTTTTCTCAACCGGAGGACAAGCGGGCGGGCCCCTCAAGAGTGCCCGAAGTGGTGGTTCTGAGCGATCGAGGTCGCTTACCTCTCCAAAACAATCAGCGTTCATCACGACGTAATGATCGCCCGATACGAGGTTCATTCGTCCTCGTCCTCCGCGGAGTCGTTCTCGCCTCGACATGATACCCGTGAAAATGGGCGGGAAAGAAGGAGGAAAGGCGAAGTCGAACTCCACGAAGAGATGACGGGCGTCGTTATCGATCTCAGCTCCCGGAGAGGATGGTAACGAACTCCCGGATTCGACCGACACGGACGAATTATCTCTCTTTCGAGGAGATTACGGATACACCCTTGCAGCGATCAGGGCTCCGAATATTCCGCATCGATGGCGCGGAGATCGCCCGACTTCCTGTTGCTATACCACCAATATGGCAAACGAGGATGGAAGATTTCCATATGTGTAAGGTCTTTCCGAGGTGCTAATCTCCAGCGCTCGGCGTTGGTTCACCTCGCTTCGCGCGAACAGCATCCATTGCTTCAAAGATCTCATGGATCGGTTCAAATGGCGTTTTACGAGAAGATGCCGCCTCGACAACCTTCGTCCGATCTGCGCACAATCCGCCGGGCGGGGCGAAACAATGTCAATTTCATCTCAGTTCATCATGGAATCCTTAAAATAGATGAGAGTAACGATCTACACATCATCAGCGATTGAGCGGGATCCGACACGGAGCTACGAATAAAGAGATCACCGTGAGCGACGAAAGGCGACTAGTCGTCTTTGGACCACAGTTGACAACTTTGTCGAAGGGGACGAGTCGGACCGGAAGAAGAGAGATGCGGGATGAGCGGTGGAATGAGAGAAGAAAGCCGGAGGATCGGGGCGAGTCTTTGAGCGCGAAGTGCGTTCGAAAGAATAAAGAAGGGACCCGGTAGAATCAAGGTGGGACCTCGGCGAGCTCCCCAGTAATAACGATCGCCCTTTATTGAATCCGGTGGAAATATTTGAGCTTCACATTGAGCTCTTTCAAAACCTCCTCCTATGAAGGAGGATCGAAAAAAGTCGGCGGGAAAGTATTGTGACTACCACAGTGCGGTCACGATCTGAAGATTACAAATCCTTGGGCTCGCAGTTGGCGAGCTCGTGAAGGAAGGGCGAAGAAGTACACGGCCGACTGGGCGGGTAATAAAAGCGAGAGGGAAAAATGGAGGTGGTAACAGCGTGGACCGACCTCAGCAGCAACCCGACACGAAGATGGCGAGGCGAAGGTCCCAATGCAATGGGCGGGTTTACGCTATAGCAGGGCTGCCGGTTAGTGCAGCGAGTCGTCGCTTAGAAATGAAGCTCGGAGGCCGACCCGAAGAGCGAAAACAAGCGGCTCGAGATGGAGAAAATATCGTGTTCTCGAAAGCGACCCGGTACCGAATCATGCCCACGGGATGCCATTACAATCAAGCCGTGGTGGGTAATAAAATATACATCGGGTCTACATTGACGCCGGACCTCCGTTAGCATCATATTCGAGGCTGCTGGATAAACTTGATGTCGGAGGAATTCGGATACCTCCGCGCCTTCGATTCTGAGCTTTACTCGAGGCGGTTCGACGAAGGTGTCATTACCTTCCGGTCACCGTAGGGCGCTCTCGGTCGGTCACCAAAGCCATTCAATTTTCTGGTCGAGCTCCTCTCCATACAATATTATCACAGGAAGAGATTGGTGTATGCAACAAGAGCCGTCGCTCCGTGTACCACCTCGCATTAAGATACCCACCCCGTGGGAGTGTTAAGCATTCGGGGTGACCAAGCGGCTAAAGAATGCTACGAGTCTCAACCAGATGCGGCCTTACCACGGGCCTAGCAATTCTGAACCCTCGAGTTGCCACCTCGGGATGATCGTGAGAATCTTGACTATCTGACGACGACCCTTCCAAAGTTGTCGAGGTTGGTACGAGTTCGATCGATATTAGTCGGCAGTCATGCGACTTCTAAGGGAATATAGAGATGTATTTGCATGGTCTCCATTGGATATGGTTGGGGTCTCGTCCGAGCTCATAACTCATCGTCTTAACATTGATC
Organism: Salvia rosmarinus; assembly: GCA_036937905.1. Classification (NCBI taxonomy): domain Eukaryota; kingdom Viridiplantae; phylum Streptophyta; class Magnoliopsida; order Lamiales; family Lamiaceae; genus Salvia; species Salvia rosmarinus. The sequence continues at coordinate 55,552,465 of CM072821.1, read as the reverse complement.
CGGCTACTAAACCGGTTCGTGAAGAAAAGAAGTTTTGCCGGATGAATGAAGCGGTCGTAAGAGGCGAGGTAACCCGACTCAGGAGGCTAAAATCACATGCGAGGTTAAATACCCAACTTGGATGGCTAATCCGTTGTAGTTCGAAAGCCGAGGAGGGGATGGCGCGTGTGTCGTCGACTATACCGACCTCGATAAACTCTTGCCCAAAGGGTATTACCTCTCACGACATTGACAAGAAGGTGGAAGCATTGGTGGGACATGAGGTCTTGATTTCTGGATTTATCTGAGGATACCACCAAGTCTTGATGAGCGGAAGGCAGCCCAAAACAGCGTTCATTCTCGACTTGGTGTCTTTGCCCACGAAAGATGCCTTCGGTCTAAAAAGCTGGAGCTACCTACCAAAGAATGGTGGGCCGCGATCTTGAGGATCACATAGGAGAAATTATTGAGGTCTATGTCGATGATATAGTAGTCAGCAAAAAGGCGAGGCTGCGCCATTGACCTCGAAACTATTCTTGACTCCTCGGTCGGCCAACCTCAAGCTCGATCCCAGTGCACATTTGTGGTGAGGGCGGGTAAATTTAAGGGGTCTTGGGTTTCTCGAAGGCACTGAAAGCCAATCCTACCAAGGTGAAAGCGGTGCTCGACATGCGGATCCCAAAACCATCCGTGAAATACACAAACTCACGGATGCACAGCCGCCTCGATCGATTCCTATCTCGGGCTGCAGAAGCGACTTCCTTCTTCAAGATCACGAGGAGGCTCCAGTTTCACTGGCGGGAAGAACACCAGTCGCCTTCACACGGTGAAGGAATATCTTGCCGACACCACACTATCCGCCCAAAGCAAGGTGAAACTCTATCGTTATATCGGCCACCTCGGACGAGGCAATTAGTCTTTGTATTAGTGCGAGAAGAGATGGGACGACAACTTCCCATCTACTTCATTAGCCGTGCTCTCAAGGGCCGGAGGCGGTACACCAACCTCGAGAAGGTAGCTCGGCCTTAGTGAGCATGACGGCGCCTCGGCCTTACTTTCAAGCTCATTCGGTTCGGTACTAACGGACTTACCTCTAAGACAAGTCTTATCAAAACCGAGTCATCGGACGTATAGCTAAGTGGGCACTGGAGCTGGCGAACACGATATCTCATACTCCCAGGGCGGCCATAAAGGACAAGCCCTTGCAGATTTTACGGTGGAGGTCAAATTCACGAGTCGCCTCTACCGGTGAGTCACTCCCACCCCACGACGGAGGAACTGTCTTTGCATCACCCGTTGATTGTTGGCGGATGTATGTGGATGGTGCCTCATGTAAGGCAGAGCGGAGCGAGCATCCTCCTCCTCGGCCCGGATAAGCGAAGTGACATCGCCTGCGGTTTACCTTCAGACCACCAACAAGCAGTAGAATATGAAGCGTTGATCTACGGACTCCGCTAGCAAAGGAATTGAAAGTGGACAAAGTCCGGATATTTGGAGATTCTCGGTCGTGGTAAACCGGTGTTAGGTACATACGAGGCTAAGGAGGATCGAATGAGCGATACGCGAGAAAGCGAAAGAGATCTTGGCCTCGTTCGGATACTTGATATTAATCAAATCCCCGAGGAAAAGCATGAGGTGACATCCTTAGTAAATTGGCCGTCGTGGCAAATCCACGATGGGGAAGTTCATTCCGGAAGCATTGAGGCGCCTCATATCGGCGTTATCTCGGAGGTGAACCGAGGCGGATAGCGCTCTAAAAGCATATCTGAAATTGGCACACTACCTCGGGATCATTGGAGGCCAAAGCGATGATGGCGAAATCGAGTATCTCATGCATGAGGACGCTCTCTCCGGAAGTCTTACCTTCAACCCCTCACGAGGTGCCTCGGGCGGAAGAAGCCGACTCGTGCTCAATGAAATTCACGAGGATCTTGTGGAAGCCACATCGGTCACGAGCTCTCTCAAAAAGACTACGAGGTCGGGATATTCTTGGCCCGCCATCGTGCAGGTCGGCCGAGCTCGTCGAAAAGTGCCAGTGCAGTTCACTCCACGGTCAGGCGCCTCGGGGCGATCTAGCGACTGCGAGTCCATGGCCTTTCATGCGGTGGGGATCGACATTGTTGGTCCGTTCGGCCAGAGCACCGGTCGGCCGATGCCTTAGTCGTAGCCATAGACTACTTCACAAAATGGGTCGAGGCCGAACCACTGTCGAGCCTCGCGGCGGGAGAATTGAGACGCCGTGTGAAAAATATAGTGCGCGGCATACCGCGCGTTCGGTCTCGGACAACGGCACCCAATTCGCAGATAAAACTTGAGGTGGTGCGAAGAACTTGGATCGATCAACGTTTCACCTCGGTCGCACACCCCAAGCGAATGGCGGACGAGGTCACCAACCGCGATCGTCTGAGGATTAAAGAAGAGTTGGACCGAGCTAAAGCGGCGGGCTGAAAATCTCCTCAAGTCCTCTGGTCTCGGGACCACGCCTCGGACATCGCACGGAAACCCTTCGGCTGGTCACTGTGCCGAGGCGTCATACGGTTGAGATCGGCATGAGCCAGCGCACTCTTCACTTGATCGGTAGGGAGCGAGGAAGACTGTGAGCAAACCTTGGCGCCTTGAAGAGAAGCGAGCTAGCCTTCATAAGCGAAGCCAGTATAAAGCCCGGTCGTGCGGTACTACAACAAAAATTGAAACCTCCGCGTTCCAAGTGGCGACCTCGTCCCACGAAATAATGAACCGATGGGCGGCGTCTTAACAAGTTGGATCGACATGGGAAGGCCCATACCGTGTTCACGAGAACCTTGGTAGCGGGCTTACAAGCTATCTCACTTATCCGGTGCACTTATCCCGAACACGGCATATTTCTCATTTAAGGAGGTACTTTACATAGTTTGATTTCGGATCGACCTTATGTTAGTCTCTTACTTGCCTTGTCAGTGCGATGTCATATATTTGTTGAATAAAATATTTATTTTTCGATGAATATTTCATTTAAACTTCATTTATTCGTGTCGAACATCTATTTGGATATACCGCATTTAACCTTCACGAGGGGCGCCTCACGAAGATAAAAAGACCCACTAAGTAGGGTACTCACTAGCGCGCGCCGCGCTCGTAGATTACTCATTGAATTGAGCGTCTCGGTCTGGCGCATCTGACTACTCACTAGTTTGAAAGTCTACATGCATGCATCTGATTACTCATTAAGTTGAAAAAATTTACATGTATAAGACATCCAAATTGGATCTCACCAAATTATGGCAAAGTATACGGTATAAATACATTTACGACCAAGCGAAGTCCTAAGCTATGTTTATACCTCTCGAGAGGAAAAACGTACACTTGAAGCAGTCTAAATACATTTATACCTACATCAAAGTCTACACTATATGCGCTCATTCGGGTTTAGGGCTCCGCCTCATGAGACTCACCGGAGCGAGATAATTTTGAGCGAAGTCCCAGTCGGCGATGGATGCGGAATAAACTACGTGCCTTCCACCCAATCACGGTGGCCCCTTTCGGCTTTGTTAGGGAGTAGTTTGACTCGGCAGGCGGATTCGGCTGGGAATTGATCCGCACCGAGGCCACATCTCGACCCGTGAACTGACGTCGAGACCGGACTATGCCCTTGTCCCGAGCTCTAGCCCTTCCACGTCGATTTGCGGTCCGCGCGTCCTTCCTCCGAGCGCGGCGCCATCTTCTATCGCTCCATTGTCGGATGGACCCATTTGACGGAGCACTTGACGTGATCGGCGTAGCTGCCTCCTCTTGAGCTCTTGATTATGGGATCGGCGTTGCCCAGCTGTAGATCTTGGCGGGGCGGAGGCATCGTCGTTCTGAATGATCTCATACATCGCATGTATTCGGGGACGGGTCGGCGATCTTTAAAATTCTTGCTATTGGGACCCTCGCCGTCCCTCGATACCATGCCTTCCGCCAACAAGCTCGAACTCGATCGTCGGCGGATATAGTCGTTCCCGGTCCGTGGATGACCTTTTCGTACTCTTCATGCTCTTCCGAGATCCGAGCCGACCTGCATTGTCGGCTCAAGTTGTTCTCTCATGATGCATCGATCGTCCGTGGATCACATCTGCGGATAAATCGGCCCCGGACTTGAGATGTGTAATCCTTAACTTTAACGCCTCATTTTCAGCAAGGAGGCGAGCCACCTCATGATCGACTTCATGCAACTTTTGTTTGATTCGGTGGCGATGCGGTGACATCCATCTTGTGATACTTGTGTCATTTCGGCAGACCGACTCCTCCGGTGTGTCACCTCTTCGTCCTTCCGGCTAAAGCACCTCGGACTTCTTTCGGTTTTGTTAGCGATTCATGATCCGGTCCAGTATTGAGGTGAAGAATCTAGAAATAAGACAATACACAGGCATTTAACAAAATATTTCTATTATTCAAAATGGAAGTTTATGCGGCACGAGGTCCTATCGACCCGGCAAATCGACTTATTACATTAGGTCCGCGACCTCGGGCTCGTTCGGACTCTCCGGAGCCTCTGCTGCTGCTGCTGCTGCTGCTCCTCCATTGGTAGCCGATCTCGGAGCAGATGTTCGAGCTTGGACTGCCGCCTCGGTTTGACCCTCAACTCGGCAAGGAATGCTTGAAGCTCTAAGTCTTCGTCTTCCTTGCTTGAGTTCTGACCTCCGCCGTCGGGAGTGAGGCGAAGATGCGAGGCATCTACCACGGGAAAGGAGGTCGCCCAGGCGATTATCGGCGTAATTCTTGCATACCTCGGTGGTCGACCTCAACCCAACCGTGTTGAGCCTTGTCAAATCTGGTCTCTCGGCCGCCAACTTCTCTAGGTGGGCACAAATCACCTCGGCCTCATCACGGCGGCCGGATCGGAGATGAAGAGGAAAAACTCTCCGACTCGATAAGCTTCTTTGGCGAAGGCCCATAGCATCGGTCCTTGCCCTTGACAAAGGCGCTTGTCTGTGTGACCGACCTCTCGACCTCGGCGGCCTCTCTTGGGCGGTCTCGCCGGCGCGGGCCCTTTCGCAAGATCGGTCCTTCTTCTTGAGGCGCTCTCGCGGCCATCTTTGCCACCGGCTCCGTCGACTTCGCCTTAGCAAGTTCGGCGTCATACTGGCGGCATCTAGCGCGGATTCGGCGCGGCCCTCGATCTGTTCGCGCCGACTTCCTCTCCATGGCCTCGTATTGCGAGGCACCTCAACAATAAGCCCGGCCATGCGGTGCGTCTCGCCCGCCATCGAGGCGCGTCACGAATATGAAACAATTAGCAACAAGTAACAACAAATTTACAAGGAGAAGGGTAGCGGCGTATACCTTTGGGAAGGATAAGGAAGTCTTTGGAAGCCGGCACCTCGGTGGTGACCATGGACCTCGATCTCAACGTCGGGCCCGAGGCATGTCGAGGACCGGTCACCAAGTCTTTCAGGCGTCCACCACCACGGGTGTTGGGTGGACTCGCCTCGTCTCGCCTTCTTCTCTCATGGGCTCCGCCCGTTCGGAGGAGGAGGCGGCGGCGAGATCGGCACGTGACTTCTGCGGTCGGGTCGACCTTGCTTTGCATTCAACATGAGAATTTCATTAGCACCGCAAAATCGGACGAGGAAATAAAGATAAGAAGGTTGCCTCACCCAAATCGAGACCACGACCTTTGGAGCTTCGACCTATAGACACTCATTGACATCGTTCAAGTCGTCCTCGGTATAGTTGATCGATAGGATCTCACCCATATCGTTCAACGACTTCTCCATAGGGCCGGGGATTAATTTTCCGTCCTTCATTGCCCGAGGCCCCGCTCATACCTCGGATACCCTCACCCGCAAAAAAAGTATCTATTTTGCGGTGGGATACCCGACGGGAAGCAATTTTAAACTTGAGACGGTGGCGGGTAATATACTCACTATAGACTTGATGCTAAAAAGCATCAAGACTTGAAGAGACCCCTCGCCTATGCCATAACAGCTGACCCTAGCCCACGCCGACCTAATAGAATTGGAGGTCGGTTGGCATATAGGGATCGAAAATACTCTTGAAAGCTAAGGAAAATGGGGGCGGAAATCTAAGCCCGGCTATTAAGCTATCTACAAAATGGTGATAAATCCTCGGAGACCATCGCCCTATCGTTGGGTTTTGCAAGCACCACCATGCATCCTACGGGATGTGGTATTTCTCGGCGACCACGAAGCTCCTCCATCGTCGAGGTTGATTTCGCCCACCAATCACGAGGCCGTCCCATACCGATGACCTTGGTGAAACCACAGAACTAAGTCCTATGGATTTACCTGGCGGTTATGGCATATATAATCCCTTATATTGGGGTCTTGGCGACCGAACCAGTCGAACCGAGTTATCGAGGCGAGAAGAGGAATGAGAAGGTGAAGAATACATACTTACTTTTTACGGGCGGGATTTCGATTTCTTCAACAAAGTGTGAAAGAGGAATTGGGGATTTCTAAGGTTATATTCTCGGATTCAAGCGTCGAAGGAAAATGAGCAGTTGCCTCTTTTAGACCTATTTATAGGATAAATGGCGCTAAAAATCTGCCGTTTCGTTTATTACGTGCTATTTACGGTTGGATGTGTGAAAGGCGCAGCGCTTTTGAAGTGCCTGACTACCGCTGGCGCGTATGGCGTACTCTACGGAAAAGCAGACCGCGATCGATCACGTGATGATTACTACGAGTTCGGACATCGGACTACGACATGTCCTAATACCATAAGTATTTGGTCGGACCTCGACCTCCTCCCAACATCGGATCTCGACTTGACTAATGATTTTGAGTTCGGGCATCGGTGTGCCCCGTGTCCCCTCGGATCGGCAGGTATTTGGTCGGATATGTCCACCTCGGACCGTGAAATATTTTCGGTCGGACATGTCCACCTCGGATCGCCAGATATTTCGGTCGGATATGTCCACTTCGGACCAGCAGTATTTTAGGTCGTCGGTGAATGACAAACCTTCAACGAAACTTGACCAAGCAATATTCCGCCTCGGCAAAGCACATTCTCCGCTCACTTTCGGCAAGGCTATTCCTCGACTTTTCGGAGGGCTATGATAGGATATGGCCCAACCTCTCGGGAATGACCTCTCGGGCCCAATGAGTGGGCTAACCTCTGTTGCCTACTCGGTTCGCCTAAATGGCGATAATTATGGGTAACGGTAATGAGGTAATGGTAGAAATCATGGGTAATAATGGTGGAGATCATGGTGGGTTATAGGAGGATCATGAGCCCGCCGATCGAGATTAGTGGCAAGGTTTACGATTGTGTATAAATAGGAGTTAGATTGAAGGTAAAAGGGTTAGCAAATTACTGAATACTGGAACCCTTTGAGATACTTGCGTAATCAAATTATAGTAAACATCTTGAGAATCATCTTCTCAAGTGGACGTAGATCTTATTCTTGATCGAACCACGTAAAAGTCTCTTGTGTTCTTTCTTGTTTTATAAATCTTGCATACTAGATTTATCACACATGTTAGTTTAATATATATTTCATTCATTCGTAGCACGTATGCTAAATATATTAGTTTAGCACATCTTTCATTCTGAGAAGACAAGAATAGTTCTAGTCTTTGCAATAATCCATAAGACACAAAATACAAAGCTATGTCTGACACAACCGAAATTAAATATCGATCGTTGATCCGATGAATCGAAGGTTGATTCATTCTCGTTTCTTTCAATTATCGTTTCTACGCGATCCATACCGTATATATATATATATATATATATATATATATATATATATATATATATGACAAGATAATCTTGGCCCTCACCATTAATATGTAGAGTTATTTCATATTGGTGGCCCCTAAGTAAAAAGGTGGAGTTGTTTACCAAACAAACTGTGTTGAATTAACTACTCATTGTCTTATAGAAATATTACATACTTTTGTTCTATATATGTTTGGAATAATATTTCAATAAAATCCTTATCTTGTTGATCGTCATATATCCAAATCATAAGTTGTTTTGAAGATATGTTACTTGAGTCATGCTTGTAAATTGTAATGCAATTATAATATATTAATTAAGAAAATTTAAAAAGTATTTGAATTGAAATATAAGCTAGATGAACAAAATACTATACATACATATCCTCTCGTAAGACAAAAAAAAGACGGAAATGTGTAGATATATCAAAGAAGTGAAATGGAGGAATAGCAATTAGGTGCGTAAATTACTAAGCATATGATCGTACCATGAAATTATTGAGTTATATAGAATTTTGAGTTTCGTGATTCCAAATTATAATTCGAAACAAAAAAATAAGAGAAAAGTGCCTCGTCGTAGACCTAGATCAACTTTTTTTCATTCTTTTTTTTTTTTTCAAATTAAGTTTTTTTTAGTCGTTAGGTAGAAAAAGATTCATTGTTGAGCAGTATAATCTGTAAAAAAAATATTAAAGTAGTAACACGCAGTTGGTGGTGTAATATGTGGAGCAATGATTTCACGTAGACTCGTGATGCGTCCAACTCACAATCAACGTATGACCTTCTTTAAAGCCAAGAAAAAAACTAAACGCTCCACATTGTCACTTAACTCAATTGATTAATAGCTAGTAAATTTAAAATAAGGAACAAAAAAAAACGTAAAAGCTTTCGTTTTCTTTCTTTTTTTCCCTTCATAAACCCACCAATTAACGAGATTTTAGTTTCTTCAATTTGTAAGAAGGGATGTAATCGAATCGAGCCGAGCCGAATAGGATCGTGTTCAAACTTGATTTATTTAGTATCGAATCAGTCTCGAGGTTTTATTGTCGAATATTTGTTCCATGAGAACTTATTTAAGCTTTAATCGAACCCAAATATACGATTTCTATGGATGGACTATGGAGAAGAAAACAGCGTAGGTGATTGCAGAGAAAGGGAACTAAAAAAATGTATTCTATTTCTCAATTTTATTTTATTTTTTTTACTTATTAATTCGGTTGGATTGGGTTGGGTCGAATCGAATCAAGAGTGAGCAGTGGCGAGTAGACCCGTCCTCACACAAGGGCGGTTTCTGAGAGCCCAATCTTACATTTTTGGGTCGATTGTCTGAGAATTTAAAGTAGCGTCACATGTGGACTCGAGCAAGGCACCTTTGGCGCCGGCGTTAATCACACTTCCACTGGCCAACACACACACAAAGATAAGGAGCCCAATCTTATATTACTTGCATGGTAAAATAATAACAAATACTTTCTCATCCATCGAATTTGACTTGCGGTATTCTTTTTCGAGTTATTTCATTCAACTTGACTTATTTCTTTTTTTTAAATAATTATATCTTCAAAAAATGTGAGTTATATATAATTTTTATCCTTTTAATTATTTTATATTCTTCTTTTCAATAATTGTATTAAAAAAATAGTCAAGTTAAACGGAAAGGAAGAAGTATTAATTATCGTATCAAATATTATATTGTCGTAAATTACAGCAATTGATGGCTTACGAAGCAAGTCTAGTTGTAGTATTTAGTTTTACTAGGATGACGGTTGTCTGATGAACTATTATTGTAATATTATGGGCTAATTATGTAGTGCGTCTTTACCTAACCATGTTGAATGGAAAGTCAAACAATGAAACAAAACCTAATTATGTTGAATGGAAAGTCAAACAATTAGACAAATCCTAGAACATTTTAGTATTAGTTAATTTTACATCTAAAATTCCATGCTCATTTTTCTAAAGTTAATTGAGAATTTGATTTATAGAAAAATATTTTAATAAAAATGAATTTTAGTAGATTTTTTATTTTATGTTTGGAAAATATTAAAAAAATATTCAAATTCTAAATAATAATAATAATAATAGTTTGTATTTCAATAAAATATATTAAATATATAAGTAGTATAATGATTTTGAGACTGAAAAAAAAAAAGAATACTTAAGATTTGTCGGGGAATAATCGAATAAGAATCATGTAATTTTGTACTAATTTTTTGTTTTCAGGATTCTTTGTACTTTCCTTATTTTGTAAAAATACAACCAATCATCGAAATTTAAAATTTTGGAATCAGATTACTTTACTAGGACGAAATCCTTACCAAACAAAAGGTCCCTCCAAGTTTTGCTGGGAGAGAATCATATCGGAGTCTGCAATGAAAGTGTCAATTTCAAGAATCAACAATTAACCATTTAACCAAAAAGCTTAATACTCTCCCAAAATTCGTGAAATTTTCTTAATTAAAAAGGGAAAAAAAGAAAAGCATTGTCTTAAGGTTGTATATGAGCATTGGTGTAAATTTCAATATTGAAACTTAGTTGAACTCAATTAGAGAATCCAATCTATGCTTAAGCATCATCCAATATTGTAATCTAATTATATTAAACAATTGATTTTAATTAAGTCAATTAAGATTATAATCATAGGTTGCGCGATAAACCAATTATAGGATGAATTTAAGGATTTCTTTTTCTGAGAATTGGTCCAAAAAAATTGATATGATTTTAATTTGAGGCATATATTTCGTAAGGAGTATACAATTGGTTGCAAGGCCAATTGGCTATTACCAACTAACAACTACCAAATGTTAGGTCTTCTTACATTGGTCACACACTATTTGTTATAAATTCACGTTGCTTCCACATAATATATTCACCAACTTATTCATGTGATATGTTATGTATTTACTCCATCGTCACACGATTTCCATAATTAAATTCAATACAAATTTGGGCCTATCTAATAATGTGCATAATTTTTTGTGTTAATTCATTTTATTCATGTTTACTATGTCTAGTCTCGCCAATTTATTCATTTTGTTGGCCTTCAAATAGTTCTTTTTTAATTAACTGATAATATCATACACTGTACGTATATATCCTGTAAGTTTGCATTTACGTACCTTTGAGGATTTAATATTAATAATATGACACCTTGTTCAATGCAATACTTTTATGAGGTGGTCTCATGTGTGGACGTCCGTATGTGCAGACAATGATATTTTTCTTCAATAAAAATTATACTTTCAGATTACAGTGTAAAAAACAAATGATCTTTTCTTGATGTAAATAATCTTTTGTTTGTCCATACAGATGCAGACGGATGTACATAATTTTTTGTAACTTGTAAATGATATTAGGTTTTTCATTTTATATTTGTCAAATACAATTTTATACTAAATTACAGTTTGATAAAATAAAGTCACCGACATAAAGTAACTTGTGTATGTTGTACTCTATGAGCTTCCAATTTATCTGTTTTTTTTCTGATTACATTTGATGTTTAAATACGTTCTTTTAGCCTGGGATTTAACAAAAGAGAAAAAATAAATAAATAAATAAATAAAGTGTAGAAAGGAAAATCAAAGATAAAGGAAAGGCACTGAACTAGCTTTTGCAATTCTAGTTGTTTGAACATTTCTAAACCAAATCATGCTAAATATTTTATGGTAAAATGAAGTGCACAATGAGTAGATATAATTATACAAATATAAATACGGTACTGTTTTAAAAAAATTAAACTCTTTTTGCTTTTTATTTATAAACTCTGATTTGAACTGAAGTTTCACAAATATGCCATTCCCTTGTATAAATTCATGTCTGATTGTAGTCACTCCCACAAGAAACTGGAGAATCATTGGTGTAACCAAGATTTTGCAAGAGGGAGAGCTCTATTGCATAATTACTTATTTCATTCACTGTAGTTAGCATGAGTTGAAAGTAATAATTCTGACAATTATCGATATTTGAAAAAAAAAAAACGTGGGCTTGAGACTATCTATTATTCGATGTGGCTCCGCCTAGGGATGGCAATGGACCGGATCTGGACCGGATTTGGCTAAGTCCAGATCCAGATCCGTAAATTTTTGCTTGGATCCGGATCCGGTCCAGATCCATTGGATCCAAAAAAATTAGATCCAGACCCAGATCCATAAGATCCACAGGGTCCAGGGTCCAGACCCAGATCCATATATTTTCTCTTCTAAAATAAATTCTAAATCAAATATAATTCACAGTAACACCATAATAATAATAATAATCTAAATACATATAACGATATAATAATTATTTCAAAATTCTACAATCATCACTACACAAGAAGATGTTAGTTACAAATTTACTTTTGCTTTCATGACATCAAATAATATTACAATATTAATAGAAGAAGTAGCACACATATTTTAGCAAATAGACCACTCATATACAAAATTTTCTCAATTACAAGGTACAAATTTCTAATATTATTAACATACTATCCAATTTCGTAACCTAGTTTATCCAACTTCGACTAGAAAAAAAATAATATAATACAATTATAAATATAAATAAAAATTATATATACATATATATTATATGGATCCATGGATCGGATCTGGACCGGATTTGGATCTCAAAAGTCGAGATCCAGATCCAGATCCGAATTTTAAAAGAATGGTCCGGATCCGGTCTAGATCCGTCGGATCCTATTTTTTGAAGATCCAGATCCGAAAAAATGAATCTGGATCTACGGATCTGGATCGGATCCAAGATCCACTGTCATCCCTAGCTCCGCCATTGAGCAGAAACCAACATAAATTATAAAATATACGCGACTCACTTTCAGGAAAGGTTGTAATCATTATAAATGTAATTAGACAGAATATTAACCAATAATATAAGGTTATATAATATGGCTCTAAATTTTGCCCGAAAGAGCATTTTATAGTTAAAAGTCATTTTCTTAACATAAACTAATCACCCACTTATTTGTGTTTTAATTAATTCACCTGAAAATGGATTAATTAATTAGCAATTGGTACGTATTATTGTCTAGTAGTGTGTGTGAGACAGAGAACCATGCGTCGGTGGAATAATAGATTGTCACTTAATTACTCCATCCGTCGCATTTAAAGTGTCACATTTTTTTTGGGCATGAATATTTAGAAGAAATATATAAAGTAGATAAAGTGATAAAAAATGGATAGGGTCCACACTTTTTGAATGAATAATTACTTTCTAAAATAGAATATGACATTTGTAATGGATAACCCAAAAAGGAAAATGAGACATTTTAAATGAGAAATAGTGAATACTACTTTAGCCCCAATCTCGTATAATTGTGATAAAGATCTCTAAACTTTAGATTTTGTTGCAAATTTAATTCAAATTTTGAACTTCTGTAATTCAGATCAAATTTTATAATTTTTAACAAAGTGTCCTAGTTTTAACATGTGATTTAGAATTGAGATTTTGACACTCATTTATGTTGAAATTCAAAGTTAGTTGACGGCTTTTGAGACATATTCTGGGTTGTTCTTCTATATTGTCAATTTTATTATTGGATGTCGATAATTGAGTAGTTGAGTCGGGGCATGTGCCATGGAGCAATTTGAATGTCTGACGATAAAATTGACAATCTGAAAGAATTACTCAGACAATGAGTTTGAAAGTCATCAATCAATTTTAATTTCAACATCAGGTGAATGCCAAAATCTTAGTTCCAAACATGTGCTAAAAATAAAGGGTTTGATTTGAACATATTGTAAAATTGGGTGTAAATTGCAATAGATCAAATTTTAGATCAATTTTAGATTAAACTTACATCTATATCAAAAGTTAGAGATATAATATACAGTTATTTATTGTCATAAATATACTCAGAAATTATATGGCATTACGTCTGCCAACAGATCTGATAGAAAATTAGGACTTCTGAATCGGATTTTTTTTTGACAAATTACTAAATTCTAACTTGGCCAAGAATTTAATTTTTTATTGAAAGCAATCACCAAAAATAACTTCTCTGTAAAAATACGTAACAAACAATGTGTTTCTTATAGCAAAGAGTACCAAACACATCAACTTTCTTGATTTGATAGATTCGGCATATTGGCTGAATTATATCGGTATCAATAATTCTGATAAACAAACAAATCCATTGGATATAACTTTAAACAAAATATTCGGTGATGCTACATTTAATCAAAAATAATATTTTCTTCGTGGAATTTACACCTTATACAGCTAAACTGAGTATCATCAATGAAAGGAACCTTTAGCAGGTTGATGGATATAATAGATGACGAATTGGATTATATGAATATAATATGATATTCATATCGATTGTGTATGTGATAGGATACGGCCCATTCTTGGGCGGCGTCGGTCCAATATAAATGGGCGACGTTAAAATCTACGGTGTGAGTTCGGAAGAAGACTCCCGATCAACTACAACTCTAATCGCAATTGGAGCGTAGAAGATTCGGATGCATATCTAAAGAATCTATGAGAGAAGACTTGGAATCGAGTCGAGTGGAACTCAACTTGGAATCGAGTCGAGTCGAACTCAACTTGGAATCAGTCGAGTCGAACTCAACTTGGCATGAGTCGAGTCGAACTCAACTTGGAATCAGTCGGTCGAACTCAACTTGGAATCGAATCAGTCGAACTCAACTTGGCATCAGTCGGTCGAACTCAACTTGGAATCAGTCGAGTCGAACTCAACTTCATGAATAGGTATAAATAGAGGCTAGATTAGAGAGAGAGGACGACTACAATCATCTACTCTTAGATCAATCACTGATCATCTACTCTCTTTGTAATCGCTCCTCTTACACTCTCAATACACATACTCTCTCTCCCGTGGACGTAGATCTTATTCATAGATCGAACCACGTAAATCCACAGTGTTATTGCGTGCATTTATTTCCCTTACGAAATTAAGATCGATCCTTGGCGCCGTCGTGGAAGCGAAATTTTGTGCTTCGATCAACCACCGTTTACGGGAAATAATCATGACCGGTACACGAAGTCATACATCGAGAATCGTCGCCGCAGCGACAACGGCGGCGGCGATAGGGCACCCGAGCTCGGCTCGGGAAGTGCTATGTCAGCCTCGACGAGCACGGGCACCCGCCTGCGGGAGGCGGGATAACATAGCGAAGGAGATCACAAGAACGACAGGAGAACCTCCCGCTCGCGGTGAACGCCAGCGAGCCCGTCTTGCGTCGGGCGTGGCGCATAGCGGAGCGGTTCGCCAAGCGAGCCAGCGGACGGGAAAAGCGTGAAGGCGATGATCGAGAGGCGAGGCGGTAATCCGGTGAAACCAAAGAAGAGATCTCGCCTACATTAGAAGCTCGATGCGAGCAACAAGTAGCTTCGGTATTATAACCGGCATGTCGAATCCGACAATTCAAGTGGCGACCTCGTCTTTTGATTTATTTGCTCGTGTGCTTGCATATTTCATTTGTCATTTATGCATGCTACCTCTTCCCATCATACTATACCCCTACGGAGGATGAGCGATACCTCTTGGAGGGCGAACTATACCTCTTTGGAGGATGAACTATACCCTCTAAGGAGGCGAATTCCCTCGACGGAGGTCGATTACATTCGTTTCATACGAATGTAAATTTAAGCAGCGCATGCTACATACGAGATCGGACTACCTTCGTTTATTTGAGCGTTCTCTATGTAGATGAAGGGACCACCCTCCCGGCGACCTCGGCAAAAAGCAGGAACCATGCTACATACGAGATCGGACTACCCGTTTATTTGAGCGTTCTCTCTATGTAGATGAAGGGACCACCCTCCCGACGACCTCGGCAAAAGGGAACCATGCTACATACGAGATCGGACTACGCCGTTTCTTTCGAGCGTTCTCTCTATGTAGATGAAGGGACCACCCTCCGATAACCTCGGCAAAAAGCAGGAACCCATACCCGTGCGAGCGGATACCCGTTTATTTGAACGGATACTCTACGAGGACGAACTACGCCGTGCGAGCGGATACCTTCGTTTATATCGAAGGCGGGTACTCTCTCGAGGACGAACTACCTTCGTGCGAGCGGATACCGTTTATATCGAAGCGGATACTCTCTCGAGGACGAACTACCTTCGTGCGAGCGGATACCGTTTATTTGAAGGCGGATACTCTCACGAGGCGAACTACCCGTGCGAGCGGATACCTTCGTTTATATCGAAGCGGATACTCTCTACGAGGGCGAACTACCTTCGTGCGAGCGGATACCTTCGTTTATATCGAAGCGGATACTCTACGAGGGCGAACAACCGTGCGAGCGGATACTGCCGTTTATATCGAAGCGGATACTCTCGAGGGCGAACTACCGTGCGAGCGGATACTGCCGTTTATATCGAGCAGATACTCTCACGAGGGCGAACTACCTTCGTGCGAGCGGATACCTTCATTTAGAAGCGGATACTCTACGAGGATGAATTACCTTCGTTTATCACGAGGGCGAGCTACCGCCTCGGCGCTTCCGAGCCGACCTCGCCTCGCCCTTCGTCTTCTCGGCCTCCCGATACGCGACCGTCTTCATCTCGGCCTCCGAGCCGACCTTCGCCTTCGCCTTCACCTCGGCCTCCGCAGCCGACCTTCGCCTCCGCCTCGGTCCTCCGGCGGTGACCACGGCCGTCGTCGTCTCCGCCTCCGCCTTACGCGGGTCGACCTCGGCCTTAACCGACCTCGCCGCCGCCACCTCGGCCTCGCAGCCGACCGCCGCCTCCGCCTCGGTCCTCAGCGGTGACCCGCGGCCGTCGTCGTCTCCGCCTCCGCGCCCGCGGTCGACCTCGGCCTTAACCGACCTTGGCCCCGGCCGTCGTCGAACTCGGCCTCGCCTTCCGCGCATCCGAGCCGCACTCGGCCTCGACCTCGACACTAAATTACATATTCGACTTGGCGGGGTGAAGCGGCGGCGTACAACTTTGGCTGCGCCGGAAAGGTGAAGCGGCGGCGTACAACTTTGGCTGCGCCTCGGAAGGTGAAGCGGCGGCGTACAACTTTGGCACAGCGCCTCGGAAAGGTGAAGCGGCGGCGTACAACCGCTGGCGCCTCGGCAAGGTGGCGCCTCGACAAGTAAAGCGGTCGAAGACCCGACGCGCGCCGGACGGTGAAGCGGTTAGAAGACCTCGACGCGCCGTCGGTGAAGTCGATCGAAGACCTCGGCATAACGCCTCGTCGGTGAAGCCGGTCGAAGACCTCGACTTAACGCCCGGTAGGTGAAATCGATCGAAGACCTCGGCATAATGCCTCGTCGGTGAAGCTAGTCGAGAAGACGCCGACGCGCCTCGTCGGTGAAGTCGGTCGAAGACCTCGGCATAACGCGCAGTCGGTGAAGCGGTCAAAGACTTGGCATAACGCCTCGTCGGTGAAGCCGGTCAAAGACCTCGGCATAACGCCCGGCGGTGAAAGCCGGCCAAAGACCTGGGTATAACGCCTCGTCGAGTGAAGCCGACTCAAAGACCTCGGCATAACGCCTCGTCAGGTGAAGCCAGCCAGAAGTTACATATTCGACTTTGGCAAGGCGGCGGCGTATTCGACCGCCAATTGGAGCGGCGACATCGACGGCGAAACGCCTCGGCGGTGAAGCAGCGACATTCAACTTGGCGGTATGCAGCGCTCCACCTCGCGGACTACAATTCGGCGGCGGCGTCGACCACCGCTCCTCCATCACGACCTCACTTCTACGTCTTTTGGGGGATATGATAGATCTGCCCAACTACTAGGCCCAAGCATCGGGTCCAATATAAATGGGCCGACATTAGCTCGACCCATGTGAGTTCGGCCCGAAGACTCTCGATCAACTACAACTCTAATCGCAATTGGAGCGTAGAAGATTCGGATGCATATCTAAAAGAATCCTTATGAGAAGACTTGGAATCGAGTCGGTGGAACTCGACTTGGAATCGAGTCAGTCGAACTCAACTTGGAATCAGTCAGTCGAACTCGACTTGGCATCAGTCAGTCGAACTCAACTTGGAATCAGTCGAGTCGAACTCAACTTGGAATCGAATCGAGTCGAACTCAACTTGGCATCAGTCAGTCGAACTCAACTTGGAATCAGTCGAGTCGAACTCAACTTCATGAATAGGTATAAATAGAGGCTAGATTAGAGAGAGAGGACGGCTACAATCATCTACTCTTAGATCAATCACTTGATCATCTACTCTCTTTGTAATCGCTCCTCTTACACTCTCAATACACATACTCTCTCTCTCCCCGTGGACGTAGATCTTATTCATAGATCGAACCACGTAAATCCACAGTGTTATTAGTGCATTTATTTCCCTTACGAAATTAAGATCGATCAGTATGTATGAAAATAATATACTTATTTGCAACTCAAATATGCACGTCATCAGATTATATGAATAAAATATGATATTCATATTTGATTGTGTATGTAAGAAAAATAATTAATTCATATTCATATATGAATATAAGATAATTCAGGTCTTTCTTTATTTCTTATATTTGATTTCTGGACTGACCCATCAAGACCTATTATCACTGTAATTTTCGGCCACCCCTATAAGATCTCACTGTGATTCTGTTCTGATTAATATATTATTTATTTAATATATTTCCTAGTCTAGATAAATATTATATGATATTATCAGATATCAAGAGATAATTATTATAGAAATGAATTACATTCACGAAAGAAGATAATAATTGTATTTATTAGATGTTCCAAAGTCCTATCACAATAGGATTTTAGGGAGAGCAACCGACATTCTCTACTAAGAAATGACGAGTTTCCAAAACTCAAATAAGTTACAAGTGAGGTAGAAACAGTAAAAACAAAGTCTTTGCTCGTTCATATGAAACCACAATAGATCATCATCTGTCGGGAAATCACGTGGTACAAAATCATGATATTTTTTACCTCAAACTTCCAATCAAGTAAGTGACCAAAGCACCCACTAGTAAACATATCTAGTAATAGCTAACCACCAACCACAAATAATCTAATCCTAAAAATATGCAAATAATTGATCTGATAATATGTGCTAATTTGAACCACAATATTTATCACCTCGGGTCTCAAATAATTTGCATCACCTTAACAATAAAAACAATACAAATTATACAAATTGGACATTTTTACATAGTACAAATTGCATAATCTAAATCAAACAAATTTCATAAAACAAATATAGTAGTTATACAATTGTAAATCATACAAATCATATTTAATTATAAAAATGCATCTAAACAAATCATATACGTTTATCATACAAATCATATTTTATCATAATAATAGGAATTTATAAAAACAAATCGGACATTTTTATACATGTAACACTAGGAATCTGTTAGGTTATATAGAATTTGAACCAATCAGCTTCAGTGTAACCGAACAGATTCAACTAATTATTTAAAACTAGTTATCGGATTTGGCACATTACCAGATTCATAAATAATTAAAAATACCATATTTTGCACATTATTCTCGAATATCAACATTATCAAAAATTTAAACTATAACCACATTGTATTCGAATGGAGCTGAGCGCGAGTTTTCTGACGACATACCTCTTGAGAAGCCATGGCACTATCCCGACGAGAGATACTCGGGTGTCCGTGATCAAGAGCGCGATTCCAACGATAGGAATGGTAAGGAACACGAGTTTTCCGAAAAGAGGAATGGTAGGGAGCGCGATGTGAATCCGAAAGAGAGATAGAGACCGAGATGTGAATCCAAAAGAAACCGAAAGAGTGAGAAAGATCGAGATATGAATCCGAAAGAGAGAGAAACACAAATTCTTCAATTATTGAGGAAACCGTTCGAATCCAAGCACACACCTGGAATCCGATCGAATCCTGTCGACGCTCGGAATCCATGACATAGAGATGGAAACAATGCTCTTTAATATGGATAAAATTTAAAATTGGTCAACGAGAATATTGTATCATAAATACACATTTTTAAGCTTTTAGTCATTCGCTAGTCGGTTCATGTTTTTGATCGAGACTTTTGGGTATATTGGGTATGTCTACGATTTAGTATTTTATTATCGGATTTTGGTATATCACATACTCTTTATGAGATTTGTGTAATATTATACATTCCATGAAAAAACTTAAATCTACCTCACACCCTTTCTCCAACTCAAAACCTCTCGTAAGTTGGGGTTAAAGAAAGAAAGATAGGTAGAGGCAGTGTGAGGTTGGGGTTGGAGAGAGTGTGTGTGGGTGGATTCAAGATTTTTTTTCAATGTATATTGTATAAGTAAAACGATGTCATTTTGATGAAGTGGTGAAATGTCGATTGTCATATCTGCTTTAATTTTGATTGTTATTCAAATTGTGAAAAAAATTACAATAATGTTAAGTTTGTGTTTTTATTGACAATTTTTAAAATTTGTGGGAAAAACCAAATTACATCCAAAGTTCATATATTTAGGCACCGATTAATATATATTGTTTAAATAAAACAACATTGTTCTGGTAAAGTTGCATCAAGTCCACTGCCATGTCAACTTCATTTTGATCGCATTTTAATTTGTGGAAAAAATCACAATAATGTTAAGTTCATATATTTATTAACAGTTTTAAAGTTCGTGGAAAAAAACCAAAATAGATCCAAAATTTATATATTTAAGCGCCAATAAACCTATATATACTTATTTGACCCTTTTTTTCGTTTCTCTCACTTTTGGACTTTTATCCCTTGTAACTTAGTAATACTTCTACTTTTATTAAAAATTGCCAACTACTCTATTTAACTTTACTCTTGTGAATTTATTTTATTCCTAAACTTTAGTTTCTTCTGACTTGTGTCCCCAGCTCTTTCATTAAATTGGGGAAAGTTAAAAATAATAGATTGGAAATATTTCACCTAATAATAGAAGCACATTTTTCCTAACAATAATGAATCGATTTGATAATATCACCTGAAAATATCTGGAAAAAAAAAACACCTCTGTCAATTGAAATAAAGCGTCTTAAAGTAGCAAAAGGGTCTGTGCACTTTGGTAAATTGATTTTGAAGAAGTTTCTTCCCATAAAGGGTCTCAAACTTGGGTTACAGATTAGCTTTAGAAGTGGCCACAATATCGAATCAGGAATTTCTGATTTGACAAATTACTATCATTCCATTTTGGTTAGTACATATTAGTCGGAATCATGGGCCAACATGTTTCTATATCTATATTTTCCTATTATTTTTCTTTCTAAAGCGGAGATGAATTTATAAAAGGGAAAAAAAGTTTATGTAAAAAATATAGACGATTTTAAAATTACTTTTAACACCTAATTTTTATTTTGGACAATTACATTCTTGCTGTTTGTCGTACAATAATTTAGTAAACAATGGAACTTCTCTGTATAAAAAATGAGGTTAAGACTCAAGAGTTCAATCTCCATTATCCATTTTCTCCATTAATTGTACAAACAAAATCGACTCATTTTGTTTATTTGGGACAATTTAGTGGTAAAATGAGCTCTTATAGTCAAAAGGTGTTCTGAGTCTGAACCTATCACATTTGATTTTTTAACTATAATTTACCCGTCGTATATGATTTGTAGGTTATTGTATATGAACATCGAAGGTAATAGCTATGAATTTCCCATGAAATAAAAAAAAATTAAAAAAATCTGACTCATTCTACCCAACTTGTCATATAATTTAAAAATAAATTCCTCTAGTCCCAGCCTGTAACATCAATTTCCAGATAGGTATAATAGTGTAAAATGTAAAACATTAAATATAGGATAATATTTTAAACTATCACAAAAAATTGATTACCATAATTCATCCGTTTATATACAGCATAAGCTATAGGAGCTTGGTTTTTTCATAAATGGGATGTCGGTGGTCCCATTTGGTTTATTTAATGCAATTTTTGTTGGGTGACATATTAATAACTACTCAGTATCCTGATGAATTATTAATTCCCATCAAATGCCAACTACTATTCTGTGTAGGACTGATCATATAAGATTATAATTGCATTTATGATTTAACTTTTGAGTACGAAAGATTAAAACTGCTCTGCTTTTTCTTTTCTTTTCTTTTTATAAAAATATAAAGAAAAATTACTCTCTTAAGTTGACTTCAATTATATAATGTCTAGTCATAAAACAAATAAAGAGCAATTTACCAAATTAAATATTCCATCCGTCCTATTTACAGTGTCTTTATTTCTTTTTGGGCACGAGTATTTATTAGAAATGTATAAAATAGTTTAAGAGATAAAAGTAGATATAGCGCACAACTTTTGATGAAATAATTATTTTTTGTTCCAAATCTAATAGCTTTTAACCAATTGAGTTAAGCCCGCGGAGGTAGATAATTATTTTTAAAATGAAATAAAATATTTATAATGGAAAAACCTAAAAAGAAAAATGTGACATTTTAAATGAAACGGAAGGAGTAATACTTTTGTTTGTTTTTCCCAGCCAGCTAAACCCATAGTCTTACAGTTTTTTATTAGTATATTGTATTCCAATTAACATAATAAAAAAAAACAATTGACATAAAGTGATGATACTTGAATTATTTCTTAAAATCACAATTGTGCAATCTTTGATAAATGTCCCACCGCTAAGCTCAATTATGGAATTCATTAGATGAATCCAACTCCAATAATTTAATTTATTCCGAATGTAATTTCGTTTTAAAAAGGAAATTGGTATTGTACCAGGGATCATAAAGGAATTCAGTAACTTTCGTTATTTTGTGATTTAGTCTTATTTTATTTTATTTTAAATGAATTAATAGCATATTTAAATGTACCTGTTACAATTCCACAATGACCCCTTGCTCCCAATTAAACTAAATGAAATCAAACCAAATCAGACGTCTAATCTGAAATGTGTCGATTGAGATACTAATATTACAAAATACAAATGTTAAAATAAAATAAATTAGTTTGAGTTAGCTATGAATTGCTTGTTAATTAAATAGCATCCAATGTTAACGTTACAATGTTACACAAACATAAACACAGAAAAATATCTTATATTTTGTGTGCATGTGTTGATCAAGCGGTAGAATGATTAATGTTTGAGGTCAAATATCTCGGATTCGAATCCACCGTGATGCGTCCTTTAAATTTTTGTATTATATTGACAAAAAAAAAAAAATATCCAAAGAAACAAAGAAGAAGATTTTCCCCAAAAACGTAAGGTTAACGGACTTTCAAAAGGGCATTCCCGTCATTCCGCCTCGACGTAATTAATTTGCAGTGACGAATCCAGCAATATTAAAATCTAATTTTCACCTAATATCTGATCAAGGGATCTTAATTTGACCCACAGAAGCTTCCCACTCAGTATTATTTTATTCGTCTTTTTTCACTACCAAGAAAAATTAAATATCCGAAATATTGAAAAACGGAAATGTTTGCTTTTTAATAATATAATTCAACGAGTTGTAATAATAATGCCACTCGTTCTCACACTCCTCTTTCAAAGAGAATACTGTTACGTACATAAAATATATAGAGAGAGAGACACACACAGAGCATAGGCACTCATTTTAGAGAGAGAGGGAGAGAAACGGTCTTATGCCCATATAGCATTGGACGCAACGAAAATAGCAAGCTGAGAGAAGAAGCCTTTAGATCTGCGTTTCGCTGTTCAGTCGCTGTTTTTTCAGTGAGTTTGATTCAGCATTGATCCACCGAGTCAATAGCTTGAATTTTGCTCAGTGACTCAAGCGGTTTATATTTTGTTTAAGCTTTTCTTAGCTCAGAATTCGAATTGGAATTTGGATTGCATTGATGGTGTTTTTCCGGCAGCGGTCGCCGGAACTCCGGTGAGCGTCTGGCAGAGCTCCGGCGGGTTCTTGAAGAGTGAGATCAGAGAGTAATGTGGGATTGAGGGTAAAATAGGGGAAAATGTTCAAGTCGGCGCGGTGGAGGAGCGAGAAGAACAAGGTCAAAGTAGTGTTTAAGTTGCAGTTTCATGCAGCGAAGGTAAAATTCACTATTTGATTGTGTTCTTGTGTGTTTATTTGTATTAGTGTGTGCATTTGTGTGCCTTTTTTGATTGGATGTGGAAATACATTTGAAGATTGCGAACTAAGCAAAACAGATTGGATCTTTTCTTGCTGTGTTTGAGTTTTGGTTTTGGAATAAGTAGTAATGTGATGTGAGGTGTTGTGAATTGATAGAAAAGATGCTGAAGGAGGCAGAGTTCAGTTCAGATGTTTAAGGTGTTTAGTGTTTATATTTTCTGTGCATTTTGCAATGGATTGAAACTAATAAATGTGTCTTAGAACATATATCTTCTGTTAAGTTAAGGACCAAAAAAAGTGAAGGTTTTGATAAAATGAAGCAGGAAGAAGAACAGACTCCATTAGTTCCATCAATCCGTTTGGATTCTTTTGCTAGAAACTTGCTAAACTATACCAGAATTTGACGAAATAATAGTAATGTGAGATTGGAAATTCATGATCAACCTTTTGGAATGTAAAAAGGTGCCGCAGATTGGAGGGGATGCATTGATGATATCTGTTGTTCCTGCGGATGTTGGGAAGCCCACAGTTAAATCAGACAAGGCATTGGTTCGAGATGGGAGTTGTTTCTGGGAGAATCCAGTGTACGAAACTGTGAAGTTCAGTCGAGAGCCAAAATCAGGGAAGATTCATGAGATGATATACTACTTTGTTGTAGGGACGGTATGCAATGTAGATATGATATTTATGCTTCACTTTGCTGCCAAGCGATGATCCAAAGCTAACAGTCTCCTTTTTTTTGTGGTGCATTAGGGGTCGTCTAAAGGTGGAGTTCTTGGAGAAGCCTCAATTGACTTCTCAAATTATGTGGAGTTAAGTAAGGTTTCCTTGGTTGCTCTTCCCCTCAAGAACTCAAAAACCGAAGCTGTATTAAATGTGAGTCCTCCCATTTGGAATCCATGACGTCTACTTATAAATATGCTATAAGTGTTGAATTTGTAACTGCCATGGACTGGATCCACATTTGTTTCTTAGTTTGGGTTGATGTTTTCTTATTTGTTTACTTTATTAATGTATCTCCACAGTTATCAATTCAGAGGATGCAAGAGTCCATTGATGAGAGGTGCTGTTGAAGACTGTAATTATGTCTTCTTTAAACTTGTTACGTTCCTTGACTGAATTGAGAATGTTTATTGTTCTCACAGAGAGATCGAAGAAACTGAGAGTGTAAAACTATATAAAGAAAACAGCCTTAAGTCGCAGTTGGACAATGGTGACAAAGATGGAACCATAAAGAGCAGTTCTGATGTAATCTCTCATCTTCCATAACCTTCTTGTTTTGATAATCTACCTTCCTTGGTAAAATTAAACTCAAATTGATAGTCATAATGTGGAAGCAACCACTGGTTCTATCTGGCAACTCTGTTTCAATACTAGTGATTTTATATTGTTTCTTTTTCTCTAAGCAGGATCTGCCATTGAACAAGACTGTTTCCCACATTGTTGAATTCAATGGCAACCGTCGAGCATCTAGTGGATCTGATCTCACGATTTCAAGCTCTGACGGCAGTTGTGGAGTTGAGATACCATGGCAACCTCAGATCAAGAATGGCAGTGTGCATCAGGAGCCTGCTGCAGTTCTACCATCTTTGAGGCCGAACTCCAATGCACAACTTGCAATATACGAAGAGCATCAGAGTTTACAGTGGGATTGGTTAGGTAATTCTGCACTTGAAGTTAGTACAGACGACTCGTCTGGCACTCCAAGAGACACCTTTCTAAGGCAGAATTCGGACGAATCTTCAAATATTGTGATCGAGAAACTCAAATCTGAAGTAGCTTCTTTATCCAGACAGGCAGAGATGTCTGAGTTAGAACTTCAGACTCTCCGTAAGCAGATTGTGAAGGAGAGCAAAAGGGGGCAAGATTTGTTTAGGGAACTTGCTTGCTTGAAAGAGGAAAGAGATGCTCTGAAGGGAAATTGTGATATACTCAAAGCTTCAAAGACACGAATTGACGAAGCAAAAACTAGAACAAATTTGCGAATTGAGGGAGGGGAGTGTAATGCAATCGTTGAAGAACTGAGGCAAGAGCTAAATCATGCTAAAGAACTTAATGTCACTCTCAGAGTTCAACTACAAAAGGCGAGGAATCAAATTCTGAACTATTGCTTGCAGTGAAGGACCTTGATGAGATGTTGGAGCAGAAAGACAGAGAAATATTGAAACTCTCGGCGGATCATCGACTAAAGACATGGATGAAACATCTCATGAAGCAGACCACAAACATCAATTAGACAATGACAATGATGACGAAGAACAGAAAGCTCTTGAGGAGCTCGTGAAGGAGCACGGTGAAACCAAGGAAGCATATATTCTAGAACAACAGATCATGGACATGCGTAGCGAAATAGAAATCTACAAGCGAGATAAAGGCGAGCTAGAGATACAAATGGAGCAGCTTGCTCTTGATTATGAAATCATGAAGCAAGAGAATCATGAAATGTCGTATAAGCTAGAGCAGAGCGAGCTTCAGGAGCAACTGAAAATGCAGTATGAATGTTCGTCCTCGTATGCTACTACTCATGAACTTGAAATGCAGATAGAAGACCTAGAGAATGAACTCAAAAGGCAATCAAAAGAGTCTGCGGATGCATTTGCCAGAATTAATGAACTAAAAGCTCATGTCAAGAGCCTGGAGGAAGACCTTGAAAACCAATCACAAGGATTTGAAGCTGATCTGGAAGCTCTTATGAGCTCGAAAGTAGAGCAGGAGCAGAGAGCCATAAGAGCTGAAGAAACACTGAGAAAGACACGGTCACAAAATGCTAGCACAGCAAAGAGAATTCAGGTGGAATTTAGAAGGCTCTCTGTGCAGTTGGCGACTACATTTGAAGCCAACGAGAAACTGGCTGCCAAAGCTCTAGCAGAAGGAAACGAGCTCCGTCTACACAAATTCTATTTAGAAGAAGCCATCAAGAAAGCTTCTGAGGAACATCAATCAGTCAAGAGTAGTTATGAGGATAGTTTGCATCGGCTTGCCAGTCAGGTGAAATCCATGACTAATCAAATAGAAAGGATGCAGTCAGAAATTGATGATAAAACATTGCAGTTGGAACATCAGAAAAAGCAGACCGAGGAAACCAAAGGGATCCTCTCTGATGAAGTTTTAAAGCTCAAGGATGAGATCGAAACATGCAGGACTGTGAAGAAAACATTGTTGGAGGACTTAGGGAGTAAGGAGATACTTGTCCATGAGTTGGAACAAATGAGGATCTCTGTTAAGGAAATGGAGTCACTCATGGAACAAGGGAATGATGAAAGAGTTGTGCTAGAAAACAGGAATACATCATTGAAAAATGATGCTGAAGAGTTGAAGAAGGATTTATATAAAATGAGATGTCTTCTTGAAGAAAAAGAATCGATAGTTGAGAATCTGCAGTCAGAGCTAGAACCCCTTCAATCACAGTATGCAAAATAAAGCATTCTCTATCAGAGCATGAGTTGGAAAATGAGGAGTTGAGGAAAAAGTTTCTGAATTAAAAGAAGACTTGAGGAAGAATGAAGATGCCCTCACAAGCACGGAGAAGAAGATGAAGGATGCAGTCATAGCAACCGAAAACTACCAAGCCCGTTCCTCGTGGCTCCAAAGAAGTCGCAGATCTTAAGGAGAGAATTAAGCTACTTGAGGTAAATCTGCACCTTATAGAGTCTTGTCCTATTTATTATTCATGCTATACTGTAATGCATCCTCGACTACTTAGAGTAGAAGAAATGGTGCTTCTTCAATTTTTGGTGGTGCTATTTGCAGGTTAATGCTCTTGGGAGTATGAGCTCTTCACTTTGTTTTCTTTGATCGAATACTTGTCTTAGTTCAATTATAATGGGCATACTTTTCTGTCTTGCTATCATATGTCAGATTTTGATTCCAAATTCATGATCTCAGGGTCAGATCAAGTTAAAAGAAAGTACTCTGGAAATATCAAGTAATGCATTTCTTGAGAAGGAAAGGGAACTTCATTACAAAATCGAAGAGTTAGAACGAAGAATGGAAGTGCTCAACCAATCCACAACTCAATATGAAACTGAACTTGAAAAGGTTTTGTAAAATTTGCAGTGTTTGCTTTGATCAGATCAGGCTTATGCTAAAAGTTTTAGATGCATAGCCTCTTTTGGTATAGACACTCTGCAGTCACATATAGCATGATGGGATTTAGGACAAAACCGATCGTTTTTCTGATAAACTTTTCCTAACTCTCCTCATCATCATGATGAAATATTTGTGCAATTTGCATTGCATGTCCTACAACTATTTATTTCACAGGTGTCTAAACAAAGTTTCCTCCTGAGTTGCAGATAGCTGCGCTTGCAGACGAGCAGGATCCAAATGTTAGATCGATTGAAGAAGCAAGAAATAGTGATGAAGATTCAACCAATCTAAACCGGTATGTAGCATTACTAATGCAATTATTATAATGCTGATATAAATCGGCTCTGCTTTCAAATGGCGCCAAGAAAAAAAGCTTGCATCTAAAACTAATGCATTGAAATTTGCAGCCAAAACGACAATCTACCAGAATTAACAAATGAACTGGAACTATTGAAGGAGAGGAACAAGTTAATGGAGACAGAACTGAAGGAGATGCAGGAGAGATATTCAGAGATAAGTCTCAAGTTTGCAGAAGTCGAAGGCGAACGACAACAACTCGTAATGAAAGTACGCAACCTCAAGAACAAGAAGAATCGCAACATGGCCTAAACTTGTTCTGCTCAGTGTGTAGTTATGTTAGCTGTGGCACTTGAGTGACTTCATATTAATAGATTTTGGAGAGCATTTTGAAGAATAAATTCTTTGTAAATTGTTATATATGTTTCTTTCTCAGAATATCTATATCTGTTTATTTATATGGTTGTTATTTCATTTCTCTGAATGTAATACAAAATCCACACAAGGGTCATTCAACATGCAGGAGTCTGCCTCAGCTGATTCTTTTTTTCTTTTCTTTTTCTTTACTGGGTCACTTTTTTTTTTGTTTCTGTAATATACTTTGCTTTGTGTTCATATGTAGGCTGGTGAAGTATTTGATTGTGAATATCATCTATGCAAATGCATCACATAAATTATTTTTGCAACATACAAACTTCTCTCATAAAGAAAATGGAAGTTGATAAGTTAGAAGGTAAAATTTAATTAAATGGAATATCATCGTAGTTATATTAATAAAAAATTGAGAACATTGTAATCACAAACAAATGGAAAGTGGTGTCATAATTGTATTGTTTACAAATCATGTGAAAATTAAAATAAATAACCCTATTTTATTTTATCATGACTCAAATATGAATATAATGCGCGAGCTATTCACACTATTGTCTATACATATGAAACGCACTAATAAAGTAAAACATGAAGTGAGAATATGAATTGAATAACATAAGACGTGATGTTGACACCCTATGGAACTCTTCCAAAAACTGAACAGGCTACAAATCGATATATATTCCCACACAAACGTCAAAATAAAGTAATACTACAAAAGAAACCTAAAAGTAGCTGCTCAAAAACTATCAGTAATCTCGAACTCCTTTCTCCAAAACGAGAATCACTCATCCGGAAGCTCCCACCCTCCGTCCCATAACAATATAACCATATCCATATACATTTGTGCAAGTGCGTCTAGAATCAAACTCCAAAGAAGTGATGGTCGGTACGAAAGAATGTAACTAAATGAAAATAAAATGGACATAGAAATAAAATGAAATAAATATGAAATTCTTATGTATGGACGGGTTTAAGTGAGGCTTGCACTGGGTTGGAAGCTTGCACCGGGCTTCAGCCTTGTGCAAGTCCCACATTTTTTCTTATACTAATATATTATTTATAGTTAAATTCAAAATTAGTCCAGTTTAAAATAATAAAAAAGTTAAAATAAAACTATTGTCTGTTGAATTGTTTTCTTTAAGTGCAACCTTGGATCCTACAATTTCTTTGAAATCATTTAGTTGTGAAGAAATTCTATCATGAAGATTTCACTGATAAATAAATTGTTATATTGAAATAGTTGAGACTTTATAAGTATGATGTGATATTGATGCAAGAATTTCAAGTTTCTACATTTGTTGAGTTGAATCAACTACTTACTAATAGTGAAAAGCTAATTGTCTACGTTATGTTAAATAGATTAATTAATTTAATTAATTTTGACATAGCTTGTTTCTCTGCTACAACCGAACAAATATTTTATCCATAATAAACATATGATGGCGATACTTCATAACAACATGGATGATAATTTACTTGAAAATTCGCTAATACTTTATATTCAAAAGAGTTTATTAAAGATATCGATATAAAGTAAATTATTGATGAATTTTATATATTGAAGTCTCGTAGGGCATGACTTATAGGTGCACTAAAATATTTTGATAATTATAAAATTGATTTCGATAAAGTGTTTATTTTTAGCCCACCTCATTATCAAATTTTGGATCCGTCCATATTCTTATGGTTGATATATACAAGGAATAAACGAATAGAGATGATATAAAATAAAAGAGTAATCATTATTTTTATAATTTTGTTATTATTATTACTTCTTACGCCTCAAAATTTGTTCATAGTTTTCTTTTTTGGTACGTCCTCAAATTTATTTTCTTTCTATTTATAAAAAATACCACACAAAATACTTCTTATTTATTGCTATCAACAACATCCTTTATTTACATATTTTACTACATGTTGGAAAAATTATGTCTTAACTTTGTATTTTTATTAGATCCCAAAATCCACTGATGATTGTCCTACTGATGTAATTTAGTGGTGCTCACTTGTTAGGGAGCCATCTTTTTGTTTACAGATTTCAGTAGAAGAACTATCAATTTGGACAGGCTCAATACTGAAGGAATTCAAGCAATACTGAAGCCAGTTGTCTTGAAGAAGTTTCAGACTAGCGAATCAAGAAAAGCACTCGAGAATCATGATGAAGAATGAAGACTGAAGTCAAGCAGACTGAAGACTAGAGTACAACGATACTGATGAATATTGCTACTGAATAGTGAAGTCGAAGACTGAAGACTCTTCGCTGCTACAAACAAAGAAGTTAATAATATGACAAAGCGTCATACCAGCAATTGAGAAGCCAAGCTGGCGATAACTACGTCGAGTTCAAGTGTCAATCAAGATGCGAATCACCAAAGTGATTGAAGACAAAGTCCAGTTTGCTGATAAAACACGAAGTTGACCCAACTGGTGGAACCCGTAGTCAACGTACTGAAAAAATACAGAGTCAACCCAATTGAAAAAATACATAAGTATTTAAACCTTGAGCGTTTGACTTTCAACTTATCAGAGCCAATCTGAAGAAGATTCTGACGTGTCAGAACCTCTTTTCGAGTTGTAGAGCTCAAATGTGCGATGTTCTCGACACGAAAAACGACGACGAGGATTTAAACCGGTAGATTTCAAATGACAAATGGAATGGATGTGAGTGGTGTTCCTCCAACGACATTATTCATCATCCGCTTTATAGATTTGGGCATAATCCACCTTTGAAGGTTACCGAACGCATTGCGCATTCAAATGTTCAAAACATCTGAGCTTATATCTTAAAACCATTTCCATTTCGTATACACTCCTTACATTCTAAGCTATAAATTATTGAATTGTCACTATGACAACTCAAACCCTAATTGAAAAACCTCTAGTCAAAATCCCCAAAGTTTAAGTAGAAGTTACGCAAGTAAGCAACGAAGTGTTAATTGTTGAAAACTTAGTGATCTTACACATGTAAGCAAGAGGTTAGGTCGATTGCACCCATAAGTAGTCGAGATTTTCTAGGACCAACTAGCGTGGGAAGATCATAAAGCAAGCGGGACCGATAAGGTGAACTTGATGTCTAAGTTTACTCTTGTACCGTAAACAAGACTTAATACCAAATAGTGGATTGTTGTGTTATTAGTCCATAGATTTATGGTGATCACTCCGGACCGCGTAAAATTAAGTATTCTTTACTTTCAGTAACGTTTTACATTACATATTATTGAATTGAACACCATCATCGTACGCAACACAACATCTTGTTTTGAAACACTCTTACAGTATTAGTTTGATACTAAAGAGATAAATTGAAAACTAAATAAGTCAATATTTGACTAAGTATTTTATCAATATCTATTTTCAATAAAGACAAAACATAACCACCACATTCATAAACACATTAGTTATCGGTCTAATTGACCGGTTGCCTTAGCGATCGATATGATTGCTAACTAATATCACTTAGAACAAGACTCCCGTGCTTGAACCGATCGGCATTATCGATGCGATCGAATTGACTTTAGTTACTTGATATCTCTCGATCGGAGAAGATCCAATTCGATAAACAAAAAGTTTAAATTGTCTTAAGCGATGTATTTTTTCCTCCCCAATGCATCAAGATGAACTACGAGGACATGATCCACCACGAACCCTCAACAACACAATTTATTTACATATTATACCACTATGATCCACCACTAGCTAATTTAATATTATACTAATGTCAAACTCTTACCCCACTCACAAAATATAGAATAACTTTTATTAAAACTCATATCAAAGATTCACATGAACACTTTGGGAGCGAAAGGGTGTATTTTATTATTATTATTTTATTTTTAACACAAAAAATTACATAAGAATAGTTTTGTTATAAAAAGAAATAGATTTGGCTAATCGGATATTTATAGGAATAGACAATACTATGGGAGAGGGGAAATGACTACTCACATGGTTATGAAAATGAGCATTCTTTACGAAATGATGATTCCATGTAAAAATCTTACCAAATTTATAAGATTAAAAATAAATACAATATAAGATTAAAATAAATACAAAATTACGATTTCATTCTCATTACATTCATACCTACCAAACATCATCTATATATATTATCGATCAGGCCATATATATTAATCCCACCATCTACCTTCAATTCTACGATGAATTGTACCTGCACGTACATAAGTAAAAATAAAATAAAAGTTGCCAAACTCCGATGCCTTCTAGTCAGTATAAAGAAGCCGGTATCACGCATCATCGTCGTTAAAGTCAAATCCCATTACTGCAGTATTATCGGCTACATACAAATACAAAATTTATAATAAACAAATTGAATAATTGACAACTAAATTGGCACGTATATTATCTTTTTTTCATGGTTTAATTGGGTGGGGGAAGAGATTTATTTTTGCCTTGGAAAATGTCCTAATACTCACTCTGTCCCATTTAAAATGTATCACTTTTCTTTTTAGGTTGTTCCATTATAAATGTATCATTTCATTTTAGGAAATAATTATCCCTTCAAAAAGTGTGGCCCTATCCACTTTTTAACACTTTAACTATTTTATACATTTCTCCTAAATACACGTGCTCAAAAAAATTGAGACACTTTAGATGGAAAGGAGGGACTATAAGATAAAGATAACTACATGGTAATTTTTAATGAAATGTTAGTGGCTGCTTGGATTAATATACTAAGACAAACGTCGTTGTTAAACAACCTGCTTTGATTCAAGAACTAATTTACATATGCATGAATGGACTCTCAGAAATGTCTGGATAAAGTTGATTGACGCGCACTTATTAGGATCATGATCTTCTTTTGTTGTTTTGTCTTACCTATTTATTTTTTATTTTAAATTTATTAATTTTTAACTAATTAAGCTAAGCATGTGTGACATATTTTTTGCATTTCTAAATACAAAATTTCTTCACTGGGACATGAAACAACCACGAGTTTAATGTATATCATGACCTTATAAACCGTTGTTTACCAAATCTCCTATAGAAATATAGTATTCAAAATTTCAATTCAATCGAATTGGCAGACTATTTAGTTTAGCCAGTTAGACTAGTTTTTTCTGGCTAGCTCGTCACGATAATAAGTTTTGTAAAATATATAGTTTGGCATGTTATGTAATTTAATTGCCTATCGATGATACTATAAATGATATCTCATCTCTTGTCTTTAATGAATAAAGATACATAAGAAAGGTTAAAAAATAAAATAAAATAACGGTCTCATCACTTATTCTTGAAGCTCAAATTTCAAGTTCATTATCGATTTTATTTAAATTCTTTATCAATTAAAATTGATAACCTCATATTATAGTACAATTAGATAATATAAATTTATTTGATGAACATTGTAATATTGCCATTCAAAGAATAGTTGATGAGGGGGACTAACTAGAGGAAAAGAACGAAAGAATTGTGTCATCAAATTGGATTCCCAAGTAGGAACAAAATCATAAACAACTATTATTGTCGAACTTTAATATTAAATTGTTACAATTGATATATTCACCAATATATGTAGTAAATGCAAATACCTAATGAAAATCAACTCTTTTATTCTACTTCAAACCGTAACTTTAAACGCTCATAACTCTTACAATATTAAAGTCAAGAATGAGTAAATATGTTGTAAATATAATTAAGATAGTTTCAAATACATTATTTGACTATTAATACACTCTTCCAAAAGAATGTATACTGTATAGACTTTTCTGTACGTCTGATGTCGTACTCACCAGCTTTCAGTGTTGAGAAGAGTTTGTCCATAGACATCTTGTTGAATCTAGCTTTCTTCTGAAGGGTTACTTTATAGACTTTTCAGTCAGTAAAGACTTTGAGGTTGATCTCTCTTTGCCTGTATACTTGTCCTTCTGTAGGGCTGAGATCTCATTGTTGATCATAGCAAATATGAATTCCATATCATCAATGAATTCTCTCTTCTTCTGTTTAAAGTTATCAAAGTTCAGACAAGTTATCGTAAGCTTGTTCTCCTTGATCTACTCAGAGCCAACACATAGGCTCTCGAGGGCATCCCACATTTCCTTTGTTGTCTCGTATTTCATCAGCTTCCCAATGTGAGAGTTGGGAACTATTCCGAAGATGATGTTTTTGACGAGGTTGTCGAGCTCGTCTTGTTTGCATTCTTCTGAGGTGAAGTTCTCTCGATCCTTCGGCTTGTAGTCATAGGTAGGTTCTTGTCTCGGTACCGTGCTTACTTTCATTATCTTCTCTCATATAATGATTGAGCAATTGGTAATACCTCCCACATGAGGCAATGTTGGGCAGTGAGGTAGCTCTTGAGTCTGAACTTTCAGGTCTCATAATTGTCTACTGCGAATATGGGGAGAGAAGTTGACCTGTTATAGTTAGTTTTCATCACAATAAAAGT
This sequence comes from Salvia rosmarinus, assembly GCA_036937905.1. NCBI lineage: Eukaryota > Viridiplantae > Streptophyta > Magnoliopsida > Lamiales > Lamiaceae > Salvia > Salvia rosmarinus. Next base: position 55,517,657 of record CM072821.1, on the reverse strand, counting down.
GCAGCAATATGCAAAATATATATGATTTTATGGATCAGTTCGAAAACAACGACCAATGGAAAAGTTAATTGTTCTTGTGAACAACCAGCTTTGATATCAATTGATGGATCCTGCTGGATACGTACTGGTGTATGGAAGAGGAGGATACGACAGTTAGAAAAATTTCAAATGCTTTTCGTTCAACAAGACTGACTAGCTATAGGCAGTAGCTAGTTGGATAACTGCAGTCCAGTACTGCTGGTCAGTTCAGATAAGGGGCGTCTTCTTGTATTGAGTAATATCAGTTAGAAAATCTACTAGCTGCTGAAACAGCTGATCAGTTGGACTGATAACTGATGTTTATGCGAAATATGGTGGTTACTGTATTTGTCTTACTGAAAACTTAAAACTAGTTTGAAACACTTAGCCAAATATTGATTAGTCAGTTTTTAGTTTATATCTCTTTAGTATTAATCGGATACTGATAGAGAGTTTCAAAACAATATTATGTTGCAGTGTGTTGCTGATGAAAGTTCAATAATATGTCATTCTAAAGCAATACTGAAAGTAAAAGACATTTTGATTTTTACGTGGTTCGGAGAGATCGGCTCCTACGTCCACGGACTGATTACTCAGTCAATCCACTAACTTCAGATTAAGTCATATTTACAGTTACAAAAGTAAACCTAGATACCGAGTTCAACTTACAGTATCTCGCCTAACTTGGCGTTCCTCCTACGCTTGCTGGTGCTAGGAAACCACTAGCTGCTTTTGGATACAGTTGACTTAACCTCTAGCTTACGTGTGCTAGATGATCAAGCTTTCAACAACTAACACTTTGTTGCTTACTTGCCCAAACTTCTACATAAACTTTTGGGGGTCTTGTAGAGGGGTTTCCAAAAGATTCTGAGTTGACATGAGCATCGAACTCAGTATGTCTAGGCTTAAGATAAACAAGATAGATATCCTAAACTTAAGAAAGTATATACTGAAATCTCGAGCTGGTGAATATATGTGAGCTCTTGAGATTTATTGATATCACTGTAAAATTCATTCTTCGAAATCGCTAGTTGATAGTACTTCGGCTTTAAGCTTTGATTGCTTAGAGATTTCAATTGTGTAGTGTTTCAGTTACCTTCAAAGGTTGGATTATGCGCGTATTTATTGAGATGATGATGAATAGTGCCTTTGGAGGGAGCACCAATCAGATCCTTCTATTTGTCGTTTGAATTCTTCCAGTTGAGAAACCTCGTGCATCGCTGTCAGAGGTCTATATCATCGTACACTGTAGCTCTGCAACTCTGAAAAGGTCTTCTGACATGCAAGATCTTCTGCAGATACGCTAACACACGTGGCGAATCAAACACTAAAGGCTTAATTCCTTCCATGTTTCTTCAGTTGAGTTAACTCCGTATTTTATCAGCATTGACTTCAGGTTAGGTTAGTTGAAACTGCTCTGCCTTTTATCAGTGGACTAGATTCCCATCTTTTATCAGCTTTGGACTCCTGAGTCAGTATGATGCATACATCTAGACGTAGATATATAGTTAGCTTTGACATTTCATCAGTCAGCTTTGACTTAATATAGTCAGCATTGACTACGTGTCACCAGTTTTGACTCTAGGATGCCAGCTTTGACTCCTGATAGCCAGCTTTGATTTTCTTGGGGACAGTCGGCTGCTTGATACATTTAGTTATATTCTGACTCCTTCATCTCTTTCAGCGTTGAGTCTCAGTCCCTGATCTTTAGCCCTCAGTCTTCCGACATCAGTCTTCAGTATTCGACTTTATTCCAGTAGCTTTGTACATCAGTATCGCAATACTTCAGTTCTTCAAACATCAGTTGACCTTCAGTCAATCTTCAGTCTTTAGTACGCGATCATTCAGTTGAGCTTCTATAAGTTACACTGATACTGATACTCCTATCAGTATGACTGACTTCAGTATTACTCAAACTCCTTAAGTTTTAGGCCTGCCCAAGCTGCTAATTCTACTGCTGAAATCTATAACAAAAACGTCTAACTCTAGACCAAGTCAGTAGCATTAATTATATCAGCAAAACAATCATCAGAGATTTTGGGATCCAATCAAAACAAACAATTAAGATAGATTAATTTCCAACAACTTAACAATTTTCTCAATAGGGCGAAACAAGTTGGTTATTCAGTTAGAAGCATGATGAAAAATAGGTCAGTCGTCCGCTATATTGGTAGAACACGTATTTCACTGTCCGACAAACCAATATCGATCGTTGATAATTCACCACTCTTATCAATTATCCAATTGGAGAAAGTGGAAAATAAGGAGTACATATCTTACTATTTGATCGATAAATCAACTAGATAGGGTTTCTTTAGTTTGTGTAATATATTATGGGCTTCAAACTACAAACTAATTACTAGCAAGTAGCAACTATTTAATTTTTTATTCCATTAGTCACAGTTTGCCTTTAGCAAGATAATTTATATAATAAAACAATCTTATTTATGTGCTGCTGTCTCCAACAACCTTAGTTGATCAATATGTACTTATATTTATATGTAAGAACTTAATGACTGAATTTCCATGCTTATCGACGAATTAATTTCTCCATTGCTGATCGCCCAATATTAACAAGCAATGACAGAGGCAGAAATTTGAGGGTGTGCCAAAAATATTTGAGAACAAATTGATTTTTTTTCTTGAGATCTACGGATACAACCTCTTCTTCCTTAAGACGGCACCTCAGACATTCCATTACTCTGAAAGTCAACCCCAAACAGAAGCTTTATACTCATGAACTTGTGATAATAAAAATATGATTAACACTTATATTTTTAAAATAAGTCTCATATATTCAATCAATCTATATTTTCATTGCTCTATCATCAATAATATTTTTAAGGGCTTAAAATGAAAATTCAAATGATTTAGATGCCTTCAGTTACTTGTTGTTAGAATAATTTTATCATAATCATTTTAAAAATTGAATTAATCATATTAATTAACATATAAAGTATTATTATTTGTATATATATTTTATTTTATAGAAAAAATGCACAAAGTAGAGAGAAACAATAAATTATAGAAAAAAAGGAAAGAAAGGATAAATTACAGAAAAAGAAAAGAAAAGAAAAAAACAGAAGAGAGAGAGAGAGAAACAACAAATAACAGAAAAAAATGGAAAGAAATGATAAATTACAGAAAGAAAGAAAAAAGAGAGGAAAGGAAGAGAGAGAAAAACAACCGATTACAAAAAAAATAAAAGAAAAGGAAAACATAGGAGCAACTAAAAAGTGCAAATGCAAGGACTTGAACCTATGTCCATGGGGTGAAAATAACATCATAACCACCTAATCTACAACAAACTTTTAAACATATTATTAACAAGCATATATACTACATTTTTGCAAAATAGTTCGTGTAACACGATAATTTTTCTATTGCATTCGTGTTCGCGTAGGATCGTGTCGTTTTCGTATAATTCGTTGATATTTATATATATTTAATATTAATTTAATTATGACTTTATATATTTTTTTTTTTTATTAATTTATTTTCTAATTTTGATTTGAATTTGTCGTTTCGTATTATGTTAACACGAAAAAAAATCGTGCCATATTCGTGTTCTTGTCGTGCTCGTGTCGTCAGTATATTTTGTGTCGTGTTCGTGTTCATGTCGGAAAGATCCTTAATTGGTCATATTCGTGTTTGGTCTTATCGTGTCGTGTTGTTATCGTGTGGACATGATAACGACCTGATACGCACGAATTGTCAGCTCTATTGTTAACTAGATGTATTTTCAAATTTAGTTCATGCATAAATTTTCTTAGTTTGGTAGCTTATAAATAATCTTTGATTTGTAGAGAAATTAATGCAGACTTGAATAATTGATCATTTGATTATAGAATAGAGTTGTCATTCACAACCCCCCATCAAATAGATATGCACTTCACAAGTACAATATATATAGTTGATTAACTATATAATCATGTCATCATACAAATATATACATGAACTGCAAGATAAACCCTATTCTCTAATCCTATACAAATATTTTAATCAGCTCTGTTCCACTTCTCTTCTAATTTCCACACAAAACTTCGTTCTATACAAATGTTCACAGCGTATTATTGATCAAGCCATAGATGGTAACAAGAGCCATGATAAGAGCTTGATCAGCATTGGGTTCCACCATTAATGTCAGCACATCTTTTCCCAGTGGAATTCCTTCTGATGATTGCTTTTGAACAGCCTGCACAAACACAAACGCAGACATAAATATAACATACCAGCAATTTTCAACTAGGTTTCCAAAACGTAGGATAAATATATCGCAACACATATTCTCTGAGCTATGTCAAAATATTTCTTCATCTTATGATCTTGAGTCGAGATTAGCATGTCCGAAAAATTTAGGGGTATGCAAGAATCGAACCAAATCAAAAAAACCGACCGAACCGATTGGTTTTGATCGGTTCGGCTCGGTTTTTGAGAAAGTCGGTTTTCAGTTCGGTTCAAATTTTCAATTAAAATCGATTTTCGGTTTTATATTTTAGGTTCGGTCGGTAATCGAACCGAACCGAAAATATTACTTTTATATATTTATACATTTTATATAATAATTAATTAATATTTTAATTAAATAATTAGGATTAAAATATGTTTATTTAAAAAGATATATATAATATATGTTTTGGTTCGTTTTTTGGTCAGACCGAAACCAATCGGTTTTTCGGTTCGGTTCAAAAAAGTTCAGTTCGATTTTGGTTCGACAGACGATGCACACCCTACCAAAAATCACAAAGAAATGTCCAATTCACTACGAAAATTAAGTATAAAATACAAATATAAGTAAAGGGTACGTAATTACCTCAGCCAGAAGCTGGCCTGAAAAATCTATAATCTTGAGTGAATGTTTCCTTCCAATCCTATGATTCTGTAATAACTTGTACTATTTTCGTCAGAATTAAGAATAACTCTGCATGAAATTTCTCTGCCAAAAATTGTGTGATTTCTTTTCAATCGAAACCATGGCTTCTCCGTGTCACCCTTTGAGTGTTTAAAACCTTCCCAACAACCAAAAATTCGTAGTTTCTGCAAAAAATAATTAAACAATACAAATTATCCAATCATTCAACTTTTTTTCGGTTGAGTATGAATGAATATTTATGCAAAACCTACCTTTTTATATATAGAGAACAATGTTTGGCCACTGGAATCCATGAGAAAGACTTTACTGCTGCATTTTTGCTGATAATTATCGACTCGAAAAACAACTTCGCCTCTTGAATTAAAGACAGTGCAACCATTTCCATGGAACACCAGAGATTTCATCCACACTGTAAATATTTCTCTCTCTGATGAAGAATTTCTACTAAGATTAACTGATCTATTCGGATGTATTTTCGTCATTTTTGGGAAAGACAGAAGCTCGGCTTCTTCAATAATATGAAGGATGGTGTGATATATATAAAACTGTCACAAAAGGCAAGTATTTATGTAAATTATGTTTGAGACATGGATGAATTATTGTCTATATATACATATATATATACATGCATGTACAGGCGTAATCCACAGTGAACAAGGAAATAATCATAAACCATTGAATAAGTGGTAATGTTTCACTCAATCCTAATCAGAACTTATCTATCCAAAAAATTATTGGAAACGATAATTGGTTAATTTAATGCAGTTTTTGATTATTAAATTTTACATTTGCTTTAGTAGGTAGCACTTGTTCGATAAACCAGCGGAGAGTGAGACATAAAATTAGTCGTAAACCAGCAATTATCTACAGAGCGGCAGCAATTTCGTTTCATGTGATTAGACAATATAAGAAAATTTGATGATGATAATGTTTTATTCTTTTATGCAAGTAGTTGCATGTTTCATTCTTATATTGTACTTTTGTTGTAATTCAAATGATTATCCAATAATCTATATCAAGCCAATGTTGACTTAAATAGTTATTGTACTACTTTTTTGAGTAATAAAACTAAAGACATTTGTATTGAACGTCATGAGTGACAAACATTACTAATGATCGTCCAAAATAATTCCATTGCAGAAGTTTATAAGTATTAATTTGAAAAAATAAAATAAAAAAATGAAACCTTATTTGTTTATTTATATGTACGATAAATTATTATAAGCTAAATGGTACACACGAGAAATCGTACAAACAAAATTTCTTTTAGGGAAAAAAACGATAGTTTTCAAAACTACCCATATACAATATCTCTAGGGGAAAAGGAAAAAAGATGAATTTATTGGGTGTGTTTTTTTTCTTTTAAAATTAAAAGGTGCACAACAATTTGACAAAGGAATTTATTTGCATTGTTCTCTTTTAAAATTAAAAGGTGATTTAACTCTTGGAAGTGTTGACTTTGTGCCATCGCGTCAATGCATGGATCTGTGTCGGGCACAATATGATTATGAATATTCTAATTGTCAAAGAGGTATGTATCATCTTTAACTATTCATGAAAGATAATGCAGGTCATATCCCATTACTTGATTAACTGGAATACTTATCAACTTAGGCTGTTAATAATCAAGATTAGTGGCTTGCTGATAGTGATCCCAATAATAACCATGTTAATGTATTACCCCACTTCCCCGGTTAGTTATTAGCTTAGGCCAACAATAATCCAACTCAAATTAGGCACATACCTAATTTTTTCAGGAGAAATTTATTGCTTTTATCCCATCTCTGGCCATACACACAAGACACCTACGCATACAAAGAGGAAGGAAATTAGAGCACCACGGGTTTAGCTTGGTTGGCTAAGAGATAGTAGATTTGGAACAATGACCAATGATCGAATCATAAAAGCCGCAGTTTTGGAGTTTCACTCTCTTTAGGGTGGCTCCTTGTGGGTACTAGGCAAAGTTCTCTTAGCTTCTTAACCGTTGAGTTACCGTGATTTACCCCCTCATAATCTCATAGGGATGGAGTGTAGGGTTCCCAGAGAGAGAGCTTCTCCTTTTGAAACAAGAAAGGAAATTAGAGTTGCAACTTAAGAAAAAAATGATTTTAATTGTAATGTATTTGGATGAGATAGAACAAAATTATTGGTTATAGTTGGTTTGCTTAATATCACTACAGTAGTCTGTACACAGGCGGATCCATTAAGGGGCTGTACCGGGCTCTAGCCCAGTGCAAGACCCAAACTTTTTTTTCCGTCTATGTATTATACTAAGCCCAATTCAAAATTAGCCCAGTCCAAAATAATTAAAAAAAAAATTGTTATTGTTGGGTTTTCTTATATTTTTGACTCATGAGAAAAGTTCATGAGCCCATGAGAAGGTTATAAGAGTAAAAGGGTCAGCCACCATTTTTAAGGGAGAAATTGGAGCAGCCAAAATAGAAAAAAGAGCAGTCAAAACAGAAAAATTCGTAGCCCTTTTTCTCCTCTCGGATTCTCAACATGCAGCTTTAGAAAAATTTCGTTTCCTGTAGATTGATCCGTTAGATCACCATGATTTTTGGACAGAAGCTTCACAGCATCTGGGCCAACGTTTTGGACGGTGGAGATCGGATTTTGAGGTTTGAAGGTCGGGTTTCATCGATCTGAACAGAAGAGAATTTCTGGTGATATTTTTCTTGATTTTTGCTCGATTTTGATTCTATACATCTTGATGTGCTTATTTCCGAGTGTATGATATTTTATATGCCTCTAGTATAATCTAGAGAAGATTATATACTGCTCCATTATTGATGATAGTGGATTTAAACGGCTCTATTATTCTCGTGGTTTTTTCCTCTCTTTCGTTTTGAGAGGTTTTTCACGCTAAAAATTTTTGTCTCCTTATTGTTGCGTGCCTACTGTTTTGAGCGACGTGTATTGGTGCTTTTAGAATACCCTATTTGTCTGCATCCTCAAATGTTCATACGAGTCGGAAAAATTAGCCAAACAAATGTGTCATATTCTTCCTCAGCACTGCATCTGCTCAAGTGTTTGTTGATGTTGCTCTCTGCTCATTCGAAGCTGTCAAAGTTCAAGTTCAATCGCAGTCAAGTTTTGTCAGTGGTTTGGTCGATGGATTCCCTAAAGTTTACGCTAAAGAATGGTTTATATTGAATGAAATTGTATTAAAAATATAGATATAACTCAATTATTGATGGATTTTGTGCATTAAAATCTCGCAAGACAACTTATGAAAACATAGAAATATTTTAGCTTTTATGATATTTAATATGTCGAAATACTTATTTTTCAGCCCACCTCATCATCAACTTCTAGATCCGCCCCTGAGTCTATACATATATTATGCCAAAGTTGGAATAACCTTGATACATGTCAACTTCTAGTAAAAATTTCCCGCTCGTCATCGGTTGCCATATTCTAATGCAATCTATGGGAAAACGATCCCATTATATCCCCACTTTAACTGCAGAACATTACCTCAAAAAAGTATTAGAATATTCAATATATATATATATATATATATATAAATTCATGTTCACACAAATGACTGTCTTATGCAAGGATAATGTGTCGTAGATTACTCAAAAAATCCAAGACTAATTTTGTCCATCCAATCTAATTTAATTAGTGATTGGATTTTTATTTTATGCATGTCTACGGTTGTTAGATCAAGGTTTTACTATTTTTAATTATTTTAAATAACAAGGGAACCCGTTGTCTGCAAAAAAAAATTTGCATATGTGTTATACTTTGAGCATGCTATTTGTTGAGTCAAGTTCCATGATATTGATGGATTTATGGATCTATCAGAAAAAAGAGGATAACCATGAACTTTTATCATGACTATTGTATGTGATACCCATAAGACCTTATGTATGTATTTTGTACATGGACTGGTTGTTAGGGAATGTTACTGTGAACAACTTTTCCTTCTGCATCATATTTTTTTTTGAAAATCGGATGTTATATATTTAAGTCAGGATGGGGAGAAAACCCTAGTTATTACATTTAGCGCGATTTATGAATTCCTAGAGTTGTGGGACCGTATCTAAGCTTAAAAGTTATTATGTAGGAACCATGTAAAGTGAGATTTGTAATCAGGAGTTTGCGAGGATACCTAGGTTGGAACTAGGAATCTTTTAAAGGTTAAAGTTGGGCGGCTGGTGGTGATGTACGAGGCCGAGAAATGGTTGTTGGTATTCTTCTAAAGATGAAATGATTTACTTCCACTGCCATATTTTCACTTAGTGAAAACTATCCTATGATTATATTAAAATTTTCTAGATTATTTAAACATTAACTCCTTTTGCCTTCACTTCCATAGTGATTGTTCCTAGCATATACCATATGTTTATATGAAATGTTATTTGTGGTCTCAAACCTTCGAATTTGATCCTATTTGGGAGAATATCAATGTTATTTGGTCATACTTGTTATTTTTCAGTGACGACGCATATTTTTATTAAAGAGGTGTTGCTCGACTTTATGGGCACACCATCAATTTATTTAAGAAAGCCTAATAATCCTGTCACTTAGCACATTCTTTTTCTCCCAAAAAATTGGGGTGTGACATCAACAGACCATTCGGTTGATTTTTTTTCCAAAATCTATGTCAGATGAGAATGAAATCGAAGTGAATTAATTTAGACATGGGTATGTTTTAGGGTTAATTGCCTAATGCACAATATTTTGTCCATTTTTGGTTTTGCACATGAACTTTAATTTTTTCTCTAAATACACAAACTTTGGTTCGACGGAGTAGTTAAATAAGAAGAAAATTATAATGAAGGTATAGTTTATGTAATTAGAATTTTCTTTTGAAATTTTGTGTAAAACCAGATACTGGCAAAAATTTATGTGTTGATTTAGTACAATAGTTTTATTTGACATATTCATGAGGAAAATGATTGAGACGTAACTTCTGAAAGAAGGTGAGAATGAATCTCGCTCTAAGATTTACCTTTTTAAAGAAATAAAGAACAAAAAGAAAATCTCAATGTAAGAGTTTTATCTAGCCTTAAACAACAAATATTATCGTATAGTGAAAACCCACCTCCCATTCTTTGGACAAAGCTAATACTAATAGTAGTCAACAAAGCCCACCAAAGCCCATAACATTTCGAGGGGAATCTATGGAGAAATATTTCATGAATATGTGGAGTTTCTAATTTTTATAAAAAACATTAACAACAAATACAATACATGTGACAATGCAGACATTCTAATAAAATTATAAAAATGATGTGTCACAACTCGCATGCATTATGTTAAAATATATGCAAACTGTTACTTTTAAGGCTCGAGTCATATTCATCAAATTCAATAACAAACTATCGTATTACATCTATACTTGTATTATAATAATTGGTGATCACAACTCTTACAAAATCTCATCCCAAAACTCATCAAATCAATCTTAAATAATGATCTTATCGATTTTTTAAATTAATCATCTAGTTATTTTTATTTTATTTTATTTTTCAAGTGTAACCAACTAATTGAATGAAGACTGTTTCCTTTGGCCTCGTCCCGGCACTCAAAAAAGAGCTTCGACAATCAATATTCTATAAGGGATTGTTTACTTTTCATGATTAACATTTTGAAAAATTAACTATTTGATGAATTAAATGTGTGATAAGATAATTTTTATCTATCAATCATTTGTTTACTACAAATGATTAGTGAATGATTGAAATTGAGATAAATAATTTTTCCTTTATTTGAAGAATTATTTCAATCCTACCTATATTGGTTGGATTAAATTAAATGAAGAACAATTCAAATGATTAAAATAATCTCGGACTTTGGGATATCTTCAAATATTAATATTTAAAAGTAAACACTTAATTAGGTTGGATTAATTTTATCTATCCAACCTAATCATGCAAAGTAAACACCATCTAAAAGAAGAGTTACACATATTGTAAGAAATTAATTTGTAATATATAAGGAAATGAAGATTAATTAGTATTAAACAAGCCCTGCATCGGCGGATTTAATTCGAAATTTCGGCTTGATACATTTAATAGTTTTTCTGAAATATATTGCTATAAAATTCATTTATCTCTAATTAATTCATGGTCCGTCGACTCATTTGACAGTTCAATTGCTGTGAGGATTTTATCATGTTTCGTAACATAATATTTTATTTTAGGTTTATTGGTATATAAATACACCAACTTTGAACCAATTTTGATCTTTTCAATGAACTTTAAAAATTATCATAAAATACACAAACTTAATGACTTTAATGATTTTACCACGATTTCAAATTTAAGCCAAATTAAATCTGACTTGACATCTCAAAAATTTACAATAGACAAAACGGTCAGTGATATAAACGACATCGTAGAGAGATGATATCGATTGTTTTGATCTCAACTAAAACCAGACGATGCAACAAACGAGAATACTTGATTTTTGTAATGAGGGTTGACGTGATGAATCCTATAAATCAAAAATCTGATTTATTTTAATGGAACAACGATGTTTTATGTTCTCTCTTTACGATGCCGTTTATATCACTAACCATCTAATCTATGGTAAATTTTTGAGATGCCAAGTCAGATCTAATTTGGTCTGAATTTGAAATCGTGGTAAAATTACTAAAGTCATTAACTTTATGTATTTTGTGATAATTTTTAAAATTCTTGGAAAAAACCAAAATTTACCCAAAATTTGTGTATTTATGCACAATAAGTTAATAACCCTTTATTTTATGATCGATTTCTTTTAGTTTGTTTCTCATTGTTCATTGGTTTTGCTGCAGGAATCTACTCTGATTTTTTTTAAGACATGAATCTACACTGAAATTGATAACTACGTCTCTTAGTTGCACCTATAAGCTTTGCATTGCCCAACTTCTGGTATTCTCGTTAAACTGTCAATTAAATGGAGGTATGGCTAACTAAATTGTACTCACTTTGGATGGGAAAATTAAAAAAAAAAAATCATTTAAAAAGCATGAATATGTAACTTTGCCGTTTCTCCCAACTACTTGTATTAAATAGAATATTTTTAGCTAACACTCCATTTCCAATTCGTCTTTTTAATTGCTCAGTCGTACCGGACGTCTTAATCCAATTAAATACTTGTTACTTTTATATTAATTAAAGCGATATTTACTTGGAATGATAAATTGGATGGATAAAAATAATTCAAATTAATCAATTTTTTCTATTTCGATGGATTAATGATGAATGGATTAATTTTAAATTTTTAAATCATTTTATCCTATAATTTACCCAATTATATATTTTATCAATCTATTTTATCTTGAAAACTAAAAGTCTCCTAATTTTATAAAATTAATACTTAATATCGTTTCTTCAAAAGTACATTTTTTGGCAGAACATGGCTTATGTATTGCTAATTAGATACTCCCTCCATTCTTTTTTAAGTATTTTATTAGTATTTTTTTCTTGTTTTATATTAAGTGTCTTAATTTGTAGTGTGAGAATAAAATTATGATATATTTTCTATTTATCCTTATTTAATACTCTTTGAATTTGATAATTAATTGTATAAATATATTTATTATGATAGTTAATGAGGTTACAGATGTAAATTTATTTATTTTTTTGATTTGTATGATTTGATGATAAATAATACTCCCTCTGTCCCCCATATTCCTTCCTAGGAATATGGGGTGCGGGTTTTAATAAAAGTTGTTGAGTTATTGTGAGTGGAATAGGGGTCCCACATTAATATAATATTAAATTAGTTAGTGGTGGGTCATAGGTGGTAAAAGGTGTAAATAAATAGATTGTTGAGGGTAGAAAAGAGAAATAATGGTGGGTCATAGGTGGTAAAAAGATGTAATTAAAGAATATTATTGAGGATAAAGTTGGAAATATAGTTTCCATAAATAGAATAGGAAGAATTTTGGGGAACATCCCAAAATGGAATATTAGGAAGGAATATGGGGGACGGAGGGAGTAAGAACGAAGGAAGTAGTTATGAAGAAGGGAAAGGGGAAAGTACAATAAATGTGATTTGTTCCACCCTCTGAAAGCTCGTATACTAGCCTCAATAATAATAAATATTTAATTATGGATGCAGCTGGACCACCCCATTTACGTTGGCATCTTCCTTTTCTTTATTTTATTTTTCCTTCTAAAAATAAGATTTGTTTACCTCACTTGGAGACTATTTTTTAGTTCTTGTTCATGAGAGAATGAGATAAATAAAGTAATAAGTAAATTATGTATATGTATTATGACATGGTTTTCTCCAAAAATTTTTAAAAATATATCTTTACTTAATTACATGTGTTGCACTAAAAAACTTCATGGGATTCGAACCTAGGTGATACACTCATACAACGAAGGGATATATTTACCATAAATCTTCGTGATCGAAAGACTGAAAATGATTCTCACATTCTTATTTTAAATAAGATTTTTATTTGAACCTTATTCGTGTGATATATAAACAAATATATACATAGAATCGATATAATGCACATCGTATACATATGTTTTTGTGTTATCTTGTTTCGTGTTTGCCTTAAAATAACCCAAATGCACAATCTACCTCGTTAAATTATCATAAAGTATTATAGCGTGTACTAATTAATATTTTTTGCTATTATATCGTCGTTATTATTATTATTATTATTATTATTATTATTATTATTATTATTATTATTATTATTATTATTATTATTATTAGTTGTGCAACGCATTTGAATGGAAGTTCAGTATTCCTGATTTGATATTCAAATGCATTTCTTATTTAGCGCTGGCCATCATTCTAAATTGAGCCACACAGGATTATGACGAAGTTTGTATGATAAAAAAAATACATGAATTTAATTGGTCCAACTTTTATAGAGCAATGATCTTGATGATGTTTAATTACATATAGAAATATATATAATTTAATGTTCTCAGGTCAACATAAATTGAAATTTTTTTATATAGAAATTTAATTCAAGGCGACTGCCGCACTAGCCCTGTCCAAAAATTTGATTCTCATAGTTTTTCATCAAAATACAAAAATAGTACGGAGTAGAAATCAATTAAATGTGAGTAGGTACTCATGCATTTAAAGGCACATGATGAAGCTGTTATGATAGTACAATGGCTTACACGTATAGGGTTGGAATAGTCACAAACGCTATAGCTTGCAATTTTCGACACGACAAGAGAACACGATAATAACATGCACGAAATTAACGGGTTAGTGTTCACTTTATAGTGTTCGTGTTCTTATCGTGTCGACACGATAAGGACACGAAATCGTGTTCGTGTCGGATCCGTGTCGTGTTCGTGTCACCCGATAATTTTCGTGTTGTATTCGTGTTCGTGTCGGATCGTGTCGTTTTCGTATAATTCGATAATATTTATATATATTTAATATTAATTTAATTATATTTTATATATTTTTATTTTTATTTATTTATTTATTTATTTATTTTCTAATTTTGATTTAAAATTATTGTTTAGGTCGTAGGTCGGTAATGGGTGTCGTGTCGTGTCAACACGAAAAAAATCGTGTCATATTCGTGTTCGTGTCGTGTCCATGTCAGTACATTTCGTGTCGTGTTCGTGTTCGTATCGGACAGATCCTTAACGGGTCGTGTTCGTATTTGGCATTATCAGGTCGTGTCGTTATCGTGTCGACACGATAACGATCCAACACGCACGAATTGTCAGCCCTAATACATATCACATAAACCTTCTAGGCTTCTACCAACAATTATTATCTTCAAAACCTTATATGGTCAGCATAATGGTTAAGATGGGTTTTTGTGATCGATAGATCACAAATTCGAACCTCGTCAAACGTCTCTATGAGTTTGAACATGTTACATCTGGTTTTTCAAATATGGTTTACCTGTCCTTTGTAGTTTGCAGGCTATTGCACATGAATTTGAGATTTACCCAGTGCGCACCGTAAGTAACGACTACGGGTTCCCCATGATACCAAAAAAAAAGAAAAAGAAAAGATGATCATAACATTGTCTCTATTTGGAACGAATTTCTATTCCAAGTTATGATCAATTGATGTATCTATCTTATAATTTAAGCATGTATAATGTGGAAGGTGAGATCTATAAGGTTTACAATTGAAAATATATATCATCCATCTATATAATCTCAGGCTGAGTCACGTTAGGTCGGGGGCGCATAAGTTAGAAATTAGTTTTGGACAATTGCTTCTATTAATCCGAAAGTTATTAGGATATCATGAAAGTTGATTTTAATTAAAATATAAGAAAATATCTTATGTTTGATGGTTTCATCAATTATGAAGTGATCATATATTTTATTTTCTTATTTTTTTGATCAATTAAATACAGAAATTTAAAGGTCGTGTTATGGTGGACTCGAATCTACATTAACCACTAGACCAACATATGCACACATGTTTTTTTTTTTCTTATTAACGCTATCATGTTTGTCATACGATATTATGTTATTACTGAAATTGTTGTTAGTTTTAGATTTTGACGATGGCACTTATAGTTAATTATTGATTAGTAGCTAATTAGAAATTAATAAAGGCTTAATAATCTACAATTAGATTTATTAATCCACCATTAAAGTTAGTTAACCAAATTAAAGCTTATATTATCAAAATTTTACTACCCATTATTAAGATTCAATAATTAACTTAATTAAACATTAATTAAATTAATTAATTGAAATAATAAATAAAATCCATGGCCTCACCTAGGGGTGGCTAACCGGTTTCGGTAGTCGGCACCGATACCGGCCAAATTTATCGGTATTGGTGCCGATTACCCGAAAATCGGGCATGCGGGTCGGGTCGGGTATTATATATTTATATTGTCGGTATCGGTATACCCGTCGGTAATCGGTATACCGAATACCCGAATTATTTAATATAAATTCATTTTATATATATATATATATATATATATAATCGGGTATATATAGTTTAATATATATATATATATATATATACATATATATTAAACAGCACCTTTAATAAAAAAAATATTGAATCTGCGCCAAGGGGATTCGATCCCGGGACCTAGCGTTGTAAAGCGCAAATCCAACGCTTGCAACCAACAGACCACGTTGCCATCTTATATATCAAAAGGTTAATTTTATAAATAAAGGGTATTAGGGTATCAGAATACCGACTGCATCTCGAGTCGGTATTGGATACCGAATTAAAAATCGGGTCGGGATCGGGTTTTATTTTTATTGTAAAATCGGGGTCGGTACCGATTTTTTAGTAGGTACCGACCGGACCCGATTAGCCACCCCTAGCCTCACCGTGTGAATATCCGCATGAGAGTGCAGCCCAATTAGCATTGGATTGGAGGGTTTTTGTGATCACAGTCAATTGACATAATTATCAAAGAAATTTATGCGAAAATCATTTTTAAAAAATTTTACAATATAAATTGGAAGTTAGAAATGTAGCCAAGGATCACATTCCACCCCACATTTGCACCAATTTATCATTTTTACAATGATAATTTCCTTAATTTTGTTACAATTACACTAAACCTTAATTACACAGATGAATTTACTTTAATTTGCGTGTATTGAAAACTAATCAACCAGTAGATAAGTTTTCGATTTCTTTGGTGGAAGTTGCAACTTCCTGAAGATTTTGGTTTAATTGAACAAATACAAAATGAATAAAATCTTGAAATGCACTTCTAACATCTGCGACGACAGCCTTACCAGAAAAAGTAAAAAAAAAAAAAAAACTTCAACTGCAATTATAATTATATTCGGTATAAAATATATTCACCCATTAATCATTCCTAGGATACACTTTTTAGTTCTTCTGTGCTATATTCAAGGAAATGAGTGTACGTAGTATTTCCCACTTTCACTTGCCATATAATTATTGTAAGCATTTACATAAAATACTTTGTTTAGCCTAAAATATAGTGTAAACGTGTACTGAATTGCCAAAAAAAAAAGTATTGGTATGAGAATGGCGTCATCTGCAGGCCAAGAAAACTTGACCTAAAAAATTCAAATATTTAAAGTGGGATACTTGTAAATTAATTTTTGGGTCCTAAATTTATTAGTTAAATTCTGAATGGGACAGCATAACAACCACTTCAAAGTTTTCAGAGGTAAGGTATGCCGCTTTATATAAAACATCACAAAAACTCATGTATATATATTCATACGATGCAGATGGATAAAAATATCATTTGCTCTTAATAAAAGTATAATTTTATATTGAAGAAAAATATCATTTATTTTTTATACTGTAATTCGAAAGTATCATTTATATTAAAGAAAAGTATCATTTGTACTGAAGAAAAATATCATTATCAGTATATAGAGAGGTCCGCACAGGAGAAACACCTCTTGAAATATATGATGTTTTACCATGATATATATGTTTCAGTGAGAATGTTTATATGTGTAAGAAATAATAATGTATCATAACCATAGATCAAGCCCAAAATTTACGATCTGACGTAAATTGAAATTAATTGATGATGTCAGCTATTATTTATTGTGATTTACGGATAAGATATAAAAAATAAAACTAAAAATAAATATATCATCATCCCATAAATCTCGTCATTTTCCTTAATTATAGGGATTCATCCACCTCTTCCAAATCTTCACAAAATATACCACATATTGAATAAATTTGTTGCACATATATAGTGAAAATATTGCATTATTCGTGGAATTAAATGTTGTAGTTTTTTTTTTTATATTGAAGGTGGAATGTTGATTGTTGCAAGCATAAGACAATATGTAGCATATTTATAACATATACTGTGCTCAATTTATTCTTGCACAAACTAGATTACAATAAATCTCCAAAATTAAGGAATGAAATTACTAATATAAATTTTAATTAATCCAACGAATTTAAAATGTAGTATATGTAGTTATGAACTGCAGCACAATTATCCATTGATTTATTAAAATCAATTACTTAGATTTATTCTTTTTTTATATATAAATAATTTCATTCTTATCTGATATATCATCTACCAGAGTATGTATAAAACAAGAATATGTGGACATACGCATTAGTCAATTAATCGGTTGGTCAAACCCTTTTCGTATGCATGCATGTTCAAATTTGTGTTAGGTAATAAGTGTATCTTAATAAGTCAGCAAATATATATCACATATTAATATGATAAGTGATAGTAATTTCTGGATAAATAGTTTGAATATTGGTACCAATTAAGATTTATATTAAGACATGTGCGTGTATCCGGATGTAATGTGCATATCCACCTCAATTAGAGTTCATTAATTCTTAGTTAGGATTTATCAATCTTCAATTAGAATTTATTAATTTTTAATTAGGATAAATACATCATACATTTAGATGCATATGAAATGTGCCTCAGATTTTGATTAATTTTCAGCTTTGAAATTAAAATTTATTTTGAATTTCATGACTTCTTACTATACTTTCATATGTTAAATATCATTATTGGTTTGCAAAATTCTAGACATCCTCTATAAAATTTTAAAAGTGACTACTCCATATGAGCTATATTTAACTTATTATATATTTTTTAGTTGATTGATTATTTTTCGACGCGATAAGCATTGTTGTGTCCTCAATTTTTATGATACTATGAAGAATATTTTCAACTTTAACGAGATTTTGTAAAACATTTCGATACATTTTAAAATGTACTCAACTTAAATTTATACATTTAAATGTCCCAAACTTTAACGAGATTTTAAAAAAGTCCCGATATAATTCGATAACAGAATATTGAGTCACCTCCTGAATTTTCGCGTGGATTGTAGCTTAAATTAGGCGAAATTTCTTTTACCACCTCACCATAAAAAAGACATCATTTCGCATGGCTAAATATGAAAAGTGATGTCATTTTATATATATATATATATATATATATATAGTACCCAAGCCTGAGGTAGTATGTAGTACTCAATCTCATTCATCTCATAGATCATATGGTGGATATTTTTTTTGGGTTTTTAAACTTAATTTCGCTAATTTTGCTACAGTAAAGTTAGATTAGTAATTTGATTTGTTAAATGATACAGAAAATAAATCATGCATATAATTGAACACAATTATGCATATAAATGAAGACAAAGATGCATATAGTTGAACACAAACATGCATGTATGTTAGAAGTGCTCGCCTCCGTCCAATGTGCGCTTGCACACTCCCCAACGCTCGTTGGCCAACGTGCATGTTTTTGTTTTAATATATGCATTATTACGTTATTATATTCATGAATGTGATTTTTCTGCATGTTTGTGTTTTTTGACTAATATGCAGATTTATGTTTTCTTATATGCATGTTTGTGTTTTAATATATGCATGTTAGTATTTTTATATTTGCATGTTTGTGTTTCGTGGTCAACATGCATGTTATGTTTATTTATATGCATGAGTGTGTTTTGTTATATGTATGGATATGCTTTTCGACAACAAAACTCTATCCCATCATTCTCCTTCAGTTCTGCCACCTTATTCTACGACTACTAATGAATTTCGTCAGGAACCACCGCCATAGCCACCATCTCTTTCGATCATCAATCTTCTATCAAATTTTTCTTCTTATTTTTCCTCAAAATCACTCAATTTTCTTTTCAAAATCATCATATTCTTCTTTTTCTCTCTCAAAATCTAATGTTTGTTGTCGTCATTGCCGCCGTCGTAGTTGCTACCCACCGCCGTTATCGTCGTCGGTGTCGTCGGAGAAGAGGAGGAGGATAAGAAGAATCACATATTAGATAAGAACTAGGAACTAATCCTGACCCTAAACAATAGCAGATCGTATGGCCAATAAATTTTGTTGCACAAAATCAAAAAATTTCCTAAAATTGATGATTTCAGTCGGTTATTTAAGTATAGGGTTTGTTTGTTTGCATAAGAAAAGTTATTTATTTGTACAAGAATTTCATATGTGTGCACAAGGATAATAAATATATGTATATCGTGATTTTGTATGTATGCACAAGAATTTCGTATGTGTGCGCAAGAATTTCCTCCGGAAAAACAAGATAAAACTAGGCAGGAACATTTCGTCCATCATCCCAAAAGCTCTCTGATGGGATATAGCCCAACCGAATGGGCCCACTAACAGGCCCAAGCGAGCTGGGCCTAACATTGATAGCAGGCCTACGCGGTCGAGCCCAAGTCGAGCCCTAATCATTGCCTGAAGCCCTAGCCTCCAGAACCGCTGGCCTCGGCCAATGGAGAGGACGCCCCAGACCAAGGTCGCGCCACCTCCACGTGGCGCACGAAGACTTAACGGTCCCGGCCCGCCAATGGAGAGCACGCCGGAGGAAGAGTCACACCACGACCAATGGAGAGGTCGGGCGCGCCGGGGCAAAGTCGAAGTCAGTATAAATAGAAGGAAAGCAGATGTTAGAAGGGTTAGCATTTCATCAATACAAAGGCTTGTAACCAATACTGCATTTAAAAGCTCTAGTAAAAGTATTGAGGAATCATTCCTCCGTGGACGTAGATCTCATTAACGATCGAACCACGTAAAAAGCCGGTGTTCTTTATTGCTTTATATAAATCTCGCACATTCACATAGCTAGATTCATCATTGGCGCCGTCTGTGGGAACCCTGAACAAGAAAGCTTCGTTTCCCTCTACAACTAAATGGCAAGAACACGCACAACCGCCGCCCACGCTGGCAACAACCGTGCTGAGGACGACCAGGTGGTCACTCAGCGTCGCGGAAAGGAGATCGCGGACGCCACGAGCGCCCACACTCCTGAGGGCAACATGGAAAATGTTTCCATACACCCTCAGGACCGCCTCCCCAACGTAGGGGAAGATGTCGACCTCAACGAGGACGAGCAAACAGCTCATTCGTCCCACGAGGTCCTCGGCCGAGCTGTGAGCGAGTTCCTCCACGCCAATCTTGGCCAATTCCAAAGCTTCCTCAACCAGAGGACCAAAGGCGGGTCCTCTAGGCCCCTTGATCGAACACCACGGCCTCCCGAGGCCGCCAAAGCGTCGGAAAAGCCACACCTCGGCGTGATAGCCGAGAACGCGATCGCGCCCGACGCGGAGCCGCCACCACGGCCGAGCCGCCGACCTCATTCGCGGAGCCGCCACCGCGGGCGAGCCGCCACCAGCGATCGCCCGCCCCGCCATTCGCGCGCACCGCTCTCCACTCGTCATGCCGACCAGAGTCGGCGAAGCAGAAGGGAAGAAAGGCGAGTCGAACTCCCCGGAGGGACGATGGCGTCGCTATCGATCCCCACCCTCCGAAAGAGATGGCAACGATCTCCGGGGTTCGACCGGTGCGGAGAATCATCTCCCTTCTCCGTGGAGATTCTAGACACGCCCGCCCCGCCGATGCACGGGCACCCAACATAGCGGCCACGATGGCCTCGGAGACCCTCCGACTTCCTTTTCGCCACACCACCAACATGGCGATCAAGGAATGGAAGATTTTCATGTGCAAAATCTTCCCGAGGTGTCGATCTCCAACGCACGCGTTGGTTCACCTCGCCCGCCGTAACGACATACATCGCTTCCGGACCTCATGGATCGATTCAGTGGCGCTTTATCGGAAGATGCCGCCCAGCAGCCTTCCTCCGACCTACTCACAATCCGCGAGGTATGGACGAGACGATGTCAAACTTGCCTCGAGATTCATCAAAGAGTCGCTCAAAATTGACGACAGAACGATCTCTACATCATCAACGCGTTCAGCGGGATCCGACCCGCTGCTGAACAAAGAAATCACCGGGAGAAACCAAAGACGGCGAGTAAGCTTTGGAACCCGTGGACAACTTTGTCGAGGAGACGAGTCGGATCGAAGAAGGGAAATCTGGGACGAGTGAAGTCCGAGAGAAAAAGCCGGACGACCAGAACTCGAGGCGCAGATCGCAGGGGCGCCGACCGAATCAAGAGAGGGGCGGGTGAGTTCAGCTCGGACCTCGGCCCAACCCCGCCGAGCGCCTCCCGCTCAAATCGAGGGCGGAAATATTCGAGCTCCACGCCGAGCTCTTCCCAAGAGGTCCACTGAGGCAGTATTGCGACTATCACCGGGTATGGTCATGATACCGAGGATCAAGAAACCAGGCTCACGGATCGACGAGCTCGTTAAAGGTGGGGCCTCAAAAATACCTCGGACGAGTGGTCAGAAGAGCAGAGCAGCAGAAGGAATGGCGGCAACAGCTGCGGGCCGACCCAGTGGCGACTCCAACCCAAGACGACGAGGACGAAGGTCCCAACGCTATGGAGCAGGTCTATGTTGTCACCGGATCGCCTGGACGACGAGGTCGCCCTCGAAGAACGATGCCCGAGGTCGGGCCTCAAGAGCCGAAGAACAAGCGACTCGGGATGGTGAGAACATAACGTTCTCCAAGGAGGACCCGTGCCCAAGATCATGCCGCACTGGGACGCCATCACCATACAGGTGCGGTGGGCAACAAAACGTCCACCGGTCTATATCGACATTGAGCCTCCGTCAAGATCATCTTCCGAGCTGCGGATAAGCTTGAGGTCGGAGGCATTGGTGCTTCCCGCGCCTCCCGCCCACGGAGCTTCACTCAAGAAGCGATCCGGCCGAGGGGTCATTACCCTTCCGGCCACCGTAGAGGCGGCTCCCGTGTCGGTCACGTGGCCATCCGATTCTTCCTAGTCCCGCCCCTCTCCGTACAACATTATCCTCGGGAGAGATTGGCAGACGCCACCAAGGCCGTCTGTTCGGGTCTACCACCACCGTCAAGATTTCCACCCGGTGGGAGTGCTCAAGATCCGAGGGGACCAAACGGCAAGAAAAGAATGCCACGGCTCTCAACTCAAGATGCGGCCTCGCCCGGGCATAGCAATTACCTAGCCCTGAGGCCGACACCCGGGACGACCGACCGAGGACCTCCAACTATACGACGACGATCCTCGAGGTCATCCAGTCGGCACCTGTGGCCCGGCGGACATCCGGCGGCACGTCATCGACTTCGAAAGAATATAGGACGATTTGCTTGGTCCCTTCGATATGACCAGGGTGTCACCCGAGCTCATAACTCACCGCCTCAACATCGACCCGCCACCAAGCCGGTCCGTGAGAAGAAAAGGATATTCACGGCGAGCGCGGCCGGTCATTAGGGACGAGGTGACTCAACTTCAAGGCCAAGATCTTGTTCGAGGTCAAATATCCGACTGGATGGCTAATCCGATCGTGGTCCGAAGCTCATGGAGGATGGGCGCAAAGGCCGATTATACCGACCTCAACAAGCACCGCCTAAAGATTGCTACCCTCCCCGATATTGACAAGAAGGTGGAGGCTTTGGTGGGCCACGAGATGTTCATTTCTCGGATCTATCTGAGGGTACCACCAAATCGATGAGTCGGGAGGATGCACCAAAGACGCATTCATCACCGACTTGGCGTCTTTGCGTCGAAGATGCCCTTCGCCTCAAGAACGCGGGGCCACTTACCGGAGGATGGTGGATGCAACATTCAAAGACCACATCGGGAGATCGTCGAGGTCACGCCGACGACATAGTAGTCAAAGTCGAAACGGAGAGTCTGCCGACGACCTCGGCACCATCCTCCAACTCCTCAGGTCGGCCAACCTCAAACTTAACCCCCAAAAATGCACTTTCATGGTAAAAACGGGGAAATTCTTGGGGTGTTGGGTTTCCCAAGAAGGCTTGAAGGCGAACCCCACCAAGGTAAAGACGGTGCTCGACATGCAAGTGCCAAAAACCATTCGCGAGGTCCACAAACTTACCGGGTGCCTGGCCGCCCTCAGTAGGTTCCTCTCCCGGGCTGCCGAGAAGCAGCTCCCCTTCTTTAAAATCTTGAGGAGGGCCCCGGACTTCGCGTGGCGGGAAGAGCACCACCTCGCCTTCACACAGCTGAAGGAGTACCGACCGCCCACCTCGACCGCCCCCAAAAGAGGCGAACCTCCTCCTTGTACTTGGCAGCCTCGGACGAGGCAATCGGATGATCTTGGTGCGGGACGAGGTCGGACGGCACTTCCTATCTACTTCATCACCGAGCACTCAAAGGACCGAGACAAGGCACGCCGCCTTGAAAAGGTAGCACCGCAGCGGTGAATGCTAGCGGCGGCTCCGACCCTACTTTCGAGCTCACTCCATCTGTCTCGACCGACCTACCCCGAGGCAAGTCTTGTCAAAACCCGAGTCATCCGGACGAATAGCAGTGGGCCACGAGCTTGGCGAGCACGATATCTCGTACTCCCCTGCATCGCCATAAAAGGCAAGCCTCGCCGATTTCTGGTAGAAGCCAAGTTTATCGAGCTCGGTCTCGACCGCTAAGATTAGCTCCTCCAACGCCCACCTCGGTCATCCCACCGCACGGAGGAACCGGACCTCACCCACCGATGGTTGGCGGATGTCGTGGGCGAGCCTCGTGCAAAGCGGGCAATGGAGCGGGCATTCTTCTCCTCGGCCCGGATAAGGCGAAGTCACCCACGCACTCGGTTTACCTTCCCGACCACCAACAACGAGGTGGAGTATGAGGCCCTAATCTCCGGACCGCATCGCTAAGGAGCTAAGGGTGGATGAGATCCAAATCTTGGCGATTCCTGTGTCGTCGTGAACTGTGTGTTAGGCAACACGAGGCCAAGGAGGACCGAATGAAACAATACCTCGAGAAAGCAAAGGAGATGTTGACCTCGTTCGGTACTTCAAGATCCACCGAATCCCCGAGGGGAAAATACCGGCCGACGTCCCCTCAAGCTAGCTGCGTCGTCAACAAGTCCACCAATGGAGGAGATCCGTTCGAAGCATAGCGAGTCCCACGCCGGCATCATCACCGAGATAGAGCCGAATGGATGTCTCCCCAAGGCTACACCGAACACGGCGACTACCTTCGGATCGGCTCGAAGCCAAAAGATGATGGCAAAATCCCGTATATCTCATGCATGAGGGCGCACTCACTGGAAGTCTTACCTTCAACCCTCCCGAGATGCCTCGGCCGTAAGAAGCCGACTATGTGCTCAACGAAATCCACCGGTGGTCTTGTGGAAGCCACATCGGGTCGCGAGCACTTTCAAAGAAGACGCCGAGGTCGGATACCACCGCCCACCGCAAGATTCGCCGAGCTCGTCAAGAAGTGCCCAGTGCCGATCCACTCCACGGTCAAAAGCCGCGGCGATCGATCCGGCACCGCAGTCCGTGGCCTTTCATGCGGTGGGGATCGACATCGTTGGCCCATTCGACCGAGCACCGTGTCAACTTCGATATTTAGTCGTAGCCACAGACTACTTCACAAAATGGGTCGGCCGAGCCACTTTCGAGCCTCACGAGCGTAAGGATTCAAACCTTTGTGTGGAAAATATAGTCCGCCGCCGCATACCGCACATCCTCGGTCTCGGACAACGGCACCCAATTCGTCGACAAAACTTCAAGGTGGTGCGAAGAGCTTCAGATCGATCAACGCTTCACCTCGGTCGCACACCCGCAAGCAAATGGTCGACCGGGTGACGAACCGCACGATCATACAAGGATTAAAGAAGAGGTGGATCGAGCTAAAGGCGATCGGGCTGAAAATCTCCTCAAGTCCTCTCGGTCTTACAGGACCACGCCTCGGACGCAAGACGGAAACCCCTTTAGCCGGTCTCACGGTGCCGAGGCCGTCATACCGATCGAGATCGGCGCAAGCCCTCGCACTCTCCACTTCGACCGTGCCGGGAACGAGGAAGACTGCGGGCCAACCTTGAAGCCCTCGAGGGAGGCGAGCTCGCTCATAAACGGCCAAGCAACAAGAGCCGGTCGCACGCTACTACAACAAAGAGTAAAGGCCTCCACGCTCCGAGTAGGCGACCTCGCCCTACTGGAATAATGAAGCAAGCCGAGCCGAGCGTCTTAACAAGCTTGATCCGACATGGGAAGGACCCTACGCGCTCACGAGGACCTCGGCAAAGGGGCCTACAAGCTCACCCACCTGTCCGGGGCACTTATTCCCCGAACCTGGCACATAACTCATCTAAGGAGGTATTTTACATAGCTTTGATTTTAGATCGGCGACATGTTAGCCTTCCTATTGTTTTGACTGATGTGCGATGCTGTTTACTTGTTTAATAAAACGTTTGTTTTTCTAATAAGTATTTCACTTCGTTACGTCTTACATCTATGTGAACATCCATTCGGATATACCACATCTAAACCTTCACGAGGGGCGCCCTACGAAGATGAAAATCCCACAAAGTAGGGTAAGCGTCAGATTACCCATTAAGTTCGACGTCCACACGCCAGCGTCTGATTACCCATTAAGTTGGACGCCTACACACGCAGCATCAGATTACCCATTAAGTTGGGCGTCTACATGCAAGCGACATCCGACCGATCTCGCCATCTCATACCCCTTTATTTGGGAAGATATGCACTCGGTACAAAGTCTAAATGCATTAACGACTACAAACAAAGTACCAAGCCATATACAAGACAACCGGCTTCAAAGCTCGTTTATACCCCTTTATTTGGGAAAATACACACCTATGTATACAAGATAAATACATTTACGACCAAAACGAAGTCCTAAGTTATGTTTGTACCTCTCGAGGGAAAATATACACTTGACGAGTCTAAATATATTTATATCTACATACAAGGTCCTATACTATACATAGCCTCATTCGGGCTTAGGGCTCGCCGCCAGAGACTCTTTGCTGCACCAATTCTCTACAAAATCTCCAGCCGACGATGTATGCTCGAACGAACTCGGTGCCTTCGACCCTACCGATAAAGCCGGAATCACCACACCGCTCCCGAAGCACTCGGCGCGGGCTCGGAGGCAGCCCGAACGCAAGCATCGACTCAGTCATCTTCACCCGCTCGAGGACACTCCAAGTGGCGGCGCAATCGGGCATCCGGGCGGGACGCACCGAGGTCACACCCGACCCCCGACCGGACACCGGGCCGTGTGCGACCTCCCGCCTGCAAGCTCTCCCGCACGACTGAGGTCCTCGGTCGCCGCCCGCTCCCGGAGGATCCCTCGGATGATCCGCCCGCCGGACCCATCAACCTCAAGACTTCGGCATGATCGAGATAGCCGCCCTCTCGCGCTGGTTCTTCTATGATCGGGTCGGCAGAGCCAGCTGTTGCCTCGCGCGCCGCCGGGCATGCGACGCCGGACGATGTCATACATCTCCATAAACTTCACCACGGAGTTGACGCAGCTTTGAACTTCTTCTTTGTTGGGCCCTTCCTCATCCTCAAAGACCATGCCTCCGCCCAAGAAGCTCTGGACTCGGTCGTCGGCCGGATATGGTAGTCCCACCGGCGGCGGATCGCCTCTCGTACTCTGATGCTCCTCCGACAACCAAGCGAAGCTTCCGCGATCAATTCAAGTTGTTCCTCGCCGCATCAAACGTCCTCGATAGCGTCGGCGAGAATGTCCGCCTCGGACTCGCCCGCGCGACCTTCAACCGCGCCTCGTTCTCGGCCGAGGCGGGCCACTTCCGATCAGCCTCGTCCAACTTCTTCGGATCGATCGACAGAGCCGAGCCGACTTCCATTGTGGCTAAAACTGGGTCGGTCGGCACACCGCTCCTCCAGAAAGCACCTCTTCTTCTTCTCACCAAGGCACCTCGGACCTCTTTTAACTTTGTCAACAAGTCATGGTCAAGTCCGATCCATTTAGGTGTAGAATCTTGAAGTAAACGAGACAACACAAATCTTCAAAATATTGCGTTTATTACTCAAAAAGAGGAAAATTCTTACAGGCCTGTGGTCCTATCGACCCGGCAGTTCACGCTATTACATCAGTCCGCGACCTCGGCCTATGGCGGTCTCGACGACCTCGATGCTCCTGCTGCTGCCCACCTCCGCCGGGACCTCCGACCCCGCCTCCTCCTCGCCTCCGCCTCCTCCTCGCCGGCCGGCCGGGACCTCGGCAAGAGCTCCAGGCTCGCGATCCTCGCCCACCTTACACTGGGCGACGACCTCAGCAGTCAGTAGGGTAGAGCTGGATGCCAGAGCCTCCAGCCTTGGGAAGGAGTCAGCCCCGTAGATCACCCGGGCGTAAGCTTTGTCCATCTCTCTTGGGTCGACCTCGGTCCACCCATGCTCGACCTGTCAAATCGGGCATGGCGGCCGCCGCCTTCCCTGTGTGATCCGACACCACCTTCGCCCCAAAGACGACGGCGAGATCGGCAATAAAACCCGAGAAGCTCTCCGACTGATGAGCTGGCCGGCAAGGGCCCTCAACAACGGTCCCCGGTCGGCCACCAGACTCCTCCTCGTCGGCGAGTTCCTTCTTCGCCCGGCCAGCTCCTCCTTCACCTCCTCGACCTCCCAAGGCCTCCGGTGCCAGTGCCTCTTCTTCAGGCGGCAATGACCCTCCCGGCCTCGAAGCCTGGCGGCCTCGGCTTCCGCCCTCGCGGCAGGACGCGGTCTCGGCTCCGCCAGCGCAAGCAAGCTCCGTTCAGCGCCTCTTGCGGGCCGAGCTCTCGGCGGCAAGCCCGGCGACGACTGCAGCTCCCAGCGGCTGCTGCAGGCCCCATCATCGAGCTCCCACCCGAAAAGGAGATGCACAAGTCGGTCACCGATTGCAAGCAAACAAATCTAAAAAGAAGCTACGCACTCGGGGAGGATGCGACCAAGCTTGGGGCGGTACCCAGACTCAAGGCGGCCCCGAGCGACTCGAGGCCGGGCCGACCGGCTCAGCCCACTCATCACCGCCCATGTCGCCCACCTTCTTCTGCCACTACTAGGTCGCCCGCTCTGCTTTTTCTTTGCGGCCTCGCCCGGCGATGGTGAGCCCACCTCATCCTCAACCTCTGCGTCAAAAGAGAAAGATACATTAGCACGGTAAAATAAGACAAATAAGGACTAAGAAAAGGGATGCCTCACCCCGTCCGGACTCTCGTCCCGACGCCGGACGAAAACACACGGCCTTCTTCAGATCGTCCTCGGTGTAATTTATGGATGAGATCTCACCAAGGCTGCTCAACAACTCCTCCATATGGCCCAAGGGCTTGATTTTCGGGTCCACTAGCGTGCCGATACCCCACTCATACCTCGGCTGCCCCTCAGCCCGCAGAAAGAAATACCTATTCTGCCAATGGGACACCTTGGAGGGGACGGTTACCTTAAATTTTAGCCGGGGTGACAGATAGTACACCCCTCCTATGGTCTTCACGCTAAAAAAGCGCATCAATACCTCGAAGGACAGCTCCTCGGCAATGCCATAACAAGAGAGCCCCAGCCCCACCAACGACCTAACGGAATTGGGTCAATTGACAAATGGGGATCCGAAATACTCTTGAAGGCTAAGGTAAATGGGGACGAGGGTACCTAAGACCGCCTCAAACCGTCTACATAGACAAGAATAAACCCTCCGGAGGGCTATCGCCTATCGTCCGGATGCGGCAGACACCACCACGCCTCCCCGAATCCGTGCTCCTCACAACCTCAAAAGTTCCACCAGCGTCAAATCCGACCTCGCCGCCCACCTTCGGGCCATCCCATACAGAGGATACGGCGAATACTGGGACTCGACCCTACTGGACCTACCCAAACCGTCAGTAGCACATATAGTCTCTTACACCGGGCAACTCACGCCCAGAACCCGACGCGGAAAGAGAACTTTCAGAGCGAGAAGAAGATGAAGAAAACATACTTACTTTTCAGGCGAGTATACGGCTACTTCAGCGAAAATCGGGCTCAGAAAATCTCTCACAAATTCTCTCTCAGAATTTTTAAGTGTCGAAGAAGAAGAAAGTGAACAGTTGCCTCTTTTGCGCCTATTTATAAGACTAGGGGCGCCTGCAAATTGCCGTTTCAAATTCAACACGTGCCTACACGTGATTGGATGTGCGTTACACGCGCGCACGCGGTTCGAGTGCCCAACTACCGCCTGGCGCGTCTGACGTACGCCAGGATAGGACGGGCCGCCAGTCTGACCTAGCAATCATCATACGGACCCCGGCGTCCTCTAGATGGCGGCGCCTCAGGTCGCACCCCGTCCTTCCCACAAATGTCAAGGAAATCCACATCGGACCTCGGCGCCCGTCACCGGGTTCGTACCACGGAAAGCCTACAACGGATCGGACCTCGGCTAACCGAGTCGCAGAGTCTGCGCTGCCCGAGACACACCACGGCATCCCGAAAAGGCGGTCGCTGGTCGAACACCGCAGCCACCACAGAGTAATACCACTGCACCGCACCTCGGCATAACCAACGCAGAGGCGCGTTATCCGTGTCGGACTTGACTTCCTTCGTGCCACATCTTTCCAAGCGACGGACAATAAACAACCCAACTCGGATCGGCACCGAAGACCTCACATCCAAGAAACAACTTCACCAAGCCACACCTCACCCGGCGGTTACTGTCTTCACTCCACCCGGACTCGTTGTCCTCGGCTATTCGTGGGGCTATGATGGGATATAGCCCAACCGAATGGGCCCACTAACAGCCCAAGCGAGCCGGGCTAACATTGATAGCGGCCCACGTGGTCGAGCCCAAGTCGAGCCCTAATCATTGCTCAAGCCCTAGCCTCCGAGAACCGCGCCTCGGCCAATGGAGAGGACGCCTGGAACCAAGGTCGCGCCACCTCCACGTGGCGCACGAAGACGAACGGTCCGGCTCCGCCAATGGAGAGCACGCCGGAGGAAGAGTCACACCACGACCAATGGAGAGGTCGGCGCTTCGCAGGCAAAGTCGAAGGCTGTATAAATAGAAGGAAAAGCGATGTTAGAAGGGTTAGCAATTTCATCAATACAAAGGCTTGTAACCAATACTGCATTTAAAAGCTCTAGTAAAAGTATTGAGGAATCATTCCTCCGTGGACGTAGATCTCATTAACGATCGAACCACGTAAAAGTCCGGGTGTTCTTTATTACTTTATATAAATCTCGCACATTCACATAGCTAGATTCATCACTCTCAAAGGACAACATGTCGTATGGTATAACTGCACATATGTTCTATCCAGAGACATGATGTTGCAGTCAGACGAGCCTGCACTTCATCACATGAGACTGAAAATCCCAGCTCCAAAAAGGACAAATGGGATAGTGATCTAGAAATGTGTGAAAAGAAATGGGACACAACGACCAGCTCCAGTTGGTAAAGGAAATAAGCCTCTTTAGGAGGAGGAGAAGAAGAAGGGGGCTGAGACTTAATAAGATGAGTCCATAGAGTAGTCTTCCGAAAAGAAAAATGAGGATTGTTGCTGAATTAGCCAGGACCCTATTGTTCTATGAACCTGAGCCTCAGCCAGAATCCTCACCAGCCCACTCCCATACATATTTCCCAGCCCACATCACCTCCTCAGACTCTAGTCCACTAGAGACCATCTCATCTTCTCCACAAGATCCTAACCCCACGATTTATGTCGACTCACCCTTACCCCAGCATTCATCTTAGAATTTCTTACATCAGTCTGACATTCTCTCAATTTCATTCACCCTAGCAACTAGTCCAATCTACCCACTCTATCGAGTCATACGAATGATTCATATAGATCAACCCATGCACCCAATCGGTCTCGCGCATGACTATTCTAAAAATTCTTTCACTTAGAAAGCCTATTTTTTCTTCTCACAATTGTCCCAATCTTAGAAACCTTTCGACTTCAGTCATTCGACTCCACATCTTTTTACAAGTGAAGACGACTCATTTTTATCAACTTGATGACCTGATAAATCTGGAGTCCTAGGAGAAATACTTTGAGGAAGAGGTCGAGCTCGAGAACTTGTAAGGCTTCTCTTCTGATGGTCCCTAGGGATTTGTACTGGTGTATGGGGGGATACATCGGTTAAGGTAAATTAATTTTTTTTCGATTAACACAAGACTGGACCTTCTGCTATCAGTAGATGTCAGTTAACTAAAGTCAGTTGGTATCGATCGATGATCGTTCAAATCGTTGAGTCTTTTACTAAGTGATATCGGTTAGCAAACTTCTTTGAGTCTTTGAGATAGCTTGTCAATTGAACCGTAATGGCGATATGTGTGTGGAATGTGGTGGTTATATTTTTGTTTTCTTGAAAACTTAAGCAGATAAATATACTTAGTTTTGGTTTATCTCTTCAATATCAAACCGACATCGATAGAGTGTTTCAAAACAAGATGACGTGATGTGCGTGTTGTTGATGTACGTTCAATAATATTAAAGGAAAGACGATACTAAAAATCAAGAAGCGAATATTTAGAACACTTAGTTTTTACGTGGTTCTGAGAGATCGCTCCTACATCTACGGATTGATAATACAGTCAATCTACTCCTCGAGATTAAGTCTTATTTACGGGTATAAGAGTAAACCTAGACACTGAAATTCACCTTATCAGTATCCGGCCTTACTTGGCGTATCTTCATATGCTTGCTGGTGCTAGAAAATCTCTGATTGCTTATGGGTGCAGTCGACCTAACTTCTTACTTACAGGTGCAAGATAACCAAGCTATCAGCAACTAACACTTCGTTGCTTACTTGCTCAACTTCTACTTCAACTTTGGAGGTTTTGAGTAGAGAGATTTCCAACTAAAATTTGAGTTGTCACAAGCGACAACTCAAAATTTTTACACTGAGATAATACAAGAATGTATTATAGAATATAAGGAAGTGTATCTTGAAATCCTAAGCTAATAATTATATTTGAGCTTTGAGGATTTATTGATAATGCTTTGGGATTTACCATGAGACGATTTTGTTCAGGCCCATTCTCCTTCAATTCGATTTTCGATCCGTTTGTACCCACGAACTCGTATCAAGATAAATTTCATTCCTATCATGATTATTCTCCTTAAATTTATCCTCGTTCTTATGAAAATCTACTCAAATAACAAGCTAGAAATAAATCAATATATAATAGGATTAGTGAAATTTAGTGCCACCTCATTCTCATATCCTATGTGGCACAACTATAATCCTCCATTTTTAATTATCTAAATTCTCTATTTAATGACTTTTAAATTCTAATTTTAATCATACTAAAATTATCTTATCCCACATTGATTTCTAATCATACTCCACCAATTGAAAAACCTATATATATACTTAGAATCAATGTATGTTTTTTCATCATGCAATTAATTTATACAAATTTAGTGCCACCTCATTCTCATATCCTATGTGGCACAACTATAATCCTCCATTCTTATTTATCTAAATTCTCTATTTAATGACTTTTAAATTCTAATTTTAATCATACTAAAATTATCTTATCCCACATTGATTTCTAATCATACTCCACCAATTGAAAAACCTATATATATATATATATATATATATATATATATATATATATATACTTAGAATCAATGCATGTTTTTCATCATGCAATTAATTTATACCACTAATTGAATTTGGCTAATTAATTAATTAGGTGGCCAAATAAATAGTTATATATTTTATTTATCTAAACTCTATTTAATGTCTTTTAAATTATAATTATAATCATATTAAAATATCTTATCTCACATTGATTTCTAATCATACTCCACTAATTGAACAACTTATACATATACTTAGAATCAATGCATATTTTTTCATCCTACACTATTTTACACCATTAATTTAATTTAGCTAATTAATTAATTAGATGATCAAATAAATAGTTATATATTTTTATTTATCTAAATTCTCTATTTAATGTCTTTTAAATCTAATTCTAATCATATTAAAATATCTTATCCCACATTGATTTCTAATTATATTCCACCAATTGAACAAATTATACATATACTTAGAATCAATGTGGGTTTTTTTCATCCTACAATTAGTTTACACCACTAATTTAATTTGGTTAATTAATTAATTAGATGACCATCAAATAAATAGTTATATATTTTACAATAGTTATAGTTATATATTTTACAATAATTTAAAAGGTTTGCAATTATAATGTTCTAAAAACAATTCAGCAATATTTGGTATGTGTGTATTATAAAACGACATCTTTGCAAATTGAAAAAAAAAATTAAGAAGTTACAATTACGAAAAAAAAGTGTTGTAGCCGCAATGTTCAAAAACTACAAATTCACACATATGTGTCATGTTAACTCTCACAATCCCAAGAAATTTTTTATTTAATTTTTCTAATATTATTTTTAAATTTTTCATGAGATTTTATCAATTTCAAGATAGAAATAAAATTATATTTTAGTATAAATTTGTAAATAAATTTCGAATCTAGCATCAATTTCTCATAAATTTCACAAATTGAAAATCTAAAATAAATAGATACATTTTATAGCATTTTTTTTAACTAGATTTGATACTCATATTTATTTTCATGAGATTTCATAAATTGATAAAAAAAAATAGTTGAAATTTTCAATGGTAGGATAACCAATTATTATAATATATATTTTATAAATTTTAAACGAATTCGGGTAATCAACGGATATTAGTATATGGGAATGAGGCGAGAACAAATAGTAAAATAGTTTTTATTTATGAAAATTGCATGTATATAAGTTCTAAACATGTCCACACATTGATTGGTATATTTAAGTATAAATTTCTTAATTTTAATCTATTATAGCAATATATATTTTATTAACTATATATTTCATAAATTTTATCAATTTATGTAATTAGCGGATATTATATACAAAATGAGACGAGAACATGATTTTCACTGCTTGTAGGTCTTTTGTTATTTATATTATTTTGATACAAAAATATACATTATAGACAGGTAAATACATTAATCGACATATCTACGTAATTTTTTTTAAATTTTAATCTTTTTGTTATTTATATGATTTATTATTAGTAATTAACCATGTAGTGTTCAACTTTTATTGAGACGAATAAATTAATTATTGTAACAACTTATATTAATAAAATAAATAGGTTCGGGTAATTAATC
Source organism: Salvia rosmarinus (assembly GCA_036937905.1). NCBI lineage: Eukaryota > Viridiplantae > Streptophyta > Magnoliopsida > Lamiales > Lamiaceae > Salvia > Salvia rosmarinus. The sequence goes on along the minus strand of CM072821.1, from coordinate 55,483,039 downwards.
AAATGTCGGACAAGTGCGGTTATGTATATGCTAGACATGTTCTTTATTTTTAAATCTTTTTTATTTATATTATTTATTATTAATGTTTATTTTATAATGTTCAAATCATTACTGAGACATATAAACAATTACTGTACTAACTTAAACTTATAAATTTAAATATATTTCGATAGTAAGGACGTTTTTTTGGAACAAGAACGATTAATAAAATTATTTTTAAATCAGATTTTGGATACAAGCATGTAAATTTCAATCACTATAACAACTTATATTTATAAATTTAAACGAGTTTGGGTAATTAATCGGATTTAAGACAAGTGAATGTATATATATTATAGACGAGTACAAACATCTATCAACATGCTTACGGATGTTTAAAGTGATTGCGACCATTAATCTTCAAGCCTACGTTTAATTTTCATCATATTTTAAATGTTTAGTTATTTTCACCATTTTTAATATTTTCACAATTAGTGGTGCTCGATTTTTTTAATACTATGTACTATTAATGTTTACTTTATAATATTTGGATATTATTATACAGGTTTTGATAATTAACATGTATTTTATATGTAAATATTTTATTTCTTATAATCATAAACACAAAGTAATGTAATTTTTCATCGAATTTCGATGGGTTACACACTAGTTCTATATAATAAACCCAAATAAGCATAAATTAACTAACAATGCACAACTCCCTACGCAAATATATCATATTGACATTATAAATATGGAAAAGTTAGTGTTTGTTAAGGATATTTAAATAATTAATTTAAGTTGAGAATTTCTTTTTATAATATCGTAAAAATTAGAGACACAAACGGTAATTATCCCAATGATAAAATTTAATGTTATGCATATCAATAAATATAAACACAAATATGGGATCAATCGCGTTTCACATATCTCTTGGATTTTTTTTTACTAATAGTTTTCAACTAATCTTATATATTATCTCATTCTTTCAAGACAATCATTGAAAGAATTCAAAAGTGCCCCATAAGAATTCAAAAGTGCCCCATAATATTTACGATAACCCTAGGAGAACCCAAGTTTAAGAAAATTTTCAACAATATTAAGATTAATGGCCGATCCATTGAAAGAATTCAAAAGTGCCCCATAAGAATTTAAAGAAAAATTATTTTAGTAAGATACTATTAATTAACAAAGAAATAATAACTTTACTTCAGCATTTTTTTTCCTTACATGCATGACACTAAATTCTTTTAAGGGGCGCGAGGCCCACCCATAATTAATTAATTAATAATTATTAAATTAATTATTATTAAATTAATTAATTAAATTAATTTTAATTAAAATTAATTAGTTTAATAAAATTTAATTTTGTAAATTAATAAATAATAATTTGAATTAATATATCTTAATTTTGAATTAATAAATCATAATCGAGAATTAATAAACCCTACTTTGAATAATAAACCCTAACTTTGAATTAATAAATCCTAATTATAAATTAATAAACCCTAATTATGGATTAATAAACCCTATTTAGAATTAATAAACCCTAATTTTGAATAATAAACCCTTATTTTGGATTAATAAACCCTATTTTGAATTAATAAATCCTAATTTTGAATTAATAAACCCTAATTAAAAATAATAAATCCTAATTTTGAATAATAAACCATAGTTGTGAATTAATAAACCCTAACTTTGAATTAATAAACGCTAATTATGAATTAATAAACCTTAATTATGAATTAATAAACCATAATTATGAATTAATAAATTCTAATTTTGAATTGAAAATTATAATTAAAATTAATAAATTTAATTATAAATTAAAAAATCTAATTATCCCTACTCTCCATAATTAATATATAATTTTCTTAACAAAAACAAGCAATGAAATTTCATGGTGCTTAACTCACCCAAGTTTTGTCTTCTTTTAATTATATCCAGAGAGTTTGTGTGTGGAGAGGAGGTTTTATTTTATTTTATGACAATTCCGTTTTCCTTATACACATTTTCATTTTTGATAAATAATCTTCGACATTATAAACGTTACATATATACATAAATAGGTGTATACTATATATATATATATATATATATATATATATAGTGAGTTCAAATGGTAACTATTTTTAACGTGAGCTAAGAACCACGAGAATTTGTTGTGAACAAAACAAATTGCTATAAAGTTGAAGAATCCATGGAAAATTAATGAATCCAAAATTTAATTTTAACCTGTGGTTCGAATCGCATGAGGCTAAAATTTAATTTTCTTGGATTCAATAATTTTCAAGCGGATTCATCAACTTTCACACCGAATTCATCATTTTTGGTTCGACGTTCTCACGATAAAAATAGTTATCACGTTAATCCTTCCATATATATAGGGTGTGGTTATTTTAAAAGTCTTTTTATAGTATAAACTATGAACTAATAAATTGCCTAAATTGTCGTGAAAATATTTGGATTAAAAAATAGAAGAGATTCAAACTTAGGTGTATTAATTCATCCAAGAAATGATGAACTTATTGCAGATCTCCATGAACGAAATATTGAAAATGGTTCAAAATTTTATATGTTAAGATTATTTGTATTTGATCCAGTTCCTATATATATTTATATTCTATTTAAATGTTTAATGCTTTTATCAAGATTCACGAAGAAATCCTCCTTTTCAATTCATAAAACCATAAGCGCATTGCCTGTTAATTTGAATTCACTATATTTTCTTATACTCTCTCTCTCATCTAAGATGATCTGTATTCATTTTTTGGACTGTCCCACCCAAGATGACATGTTTCTTTTTTAGAAAATAATTATCTCTTCAAAAGTTATGAGACCTATCTACTTTTTATCACTTCATAACTAATAATCGTGTCGAAAAAAATGAATCATCTTGAATGAGACGGAGGGAGTATATTGTTTTGTATCTCGTATATTTTATCAAAATCTCGTATCCGAATTGGTAGTTTAAATTTTACCACGTAAAGCATTCACAACGAGATGTTCAATTTTCTTCATACAAACCAAAAGATGTGGCTATTATCATATAATTCCAGATAGTGTAATAATTATTTATAAATTAATTATTATGGTAGAAATAAAAGAATGAGATGGACTTTTCGTGGTACGTCAAGTTTGAAGGTGTGGGTTTTGTCTTTCTTTAATACCCCTCCGCATGTGCGCGTTTGCTCTCCTTTTTGACCCTTTTATGTTTGCCTCATTGCTCCATAGAATATTTATTGTCTTCATATATCATATTCTAACTTTATGAAATTATGTTTTTGATTTAGTTGAACATCTTCTTTCAAGCAATATAATTTGTAGAGAGAATTCTAAAATATTGAAGTTTGCTAGTATTACTTATAAAAGATACACTACTTAATTATTTACTATATGCTAGAATGGTTGGTACTTGACTTCCTCTATTATAGAATATTAATTTTCATGGTATGAATTCTTGGTCACTCACTACCTTTAGTTCTCATTTGTCAAATGCTTCAATCTTTATAAGAAACTACTAATCATGATATACAGATAAGTGTTTTAAGTTATATGCAAAATTTGTTTAGTGATTTTTAATTCATATATGCACATATATATATAGAGGAGGATTAAGATGAAAACTATTTTTTATCATGAGAATGTGAGAATAAAAATAATAAATTCGTTATGAAAGTTGATGAATTCGTTGGAAAAGTTATTGAATTCAAAAATAGAATTTTTATTCCCATGAGATTCAAACCCAGGTGAAAATTTTGAATTTTTGAATTCAAGAACTTCCCAATGGATACATTAATATTCATAATAATTCATTTGTTCATAATTAATTTTTTGGTTATCGCTCACGTTAAAAATCGTTTTATTTGAACCTCACTCTATATATATATATATCATAATTAATTTAGACCAAAATAGTTTTGATGAAAGCAAGACCAGAGTCTAACTCATTTATTCTATTGCAGTCATTCCAAACTTAGCATCAAGCAAATTGCAAAGACCATTCTCCCATTAGAATATATATTCAAATTTCAAAGCATTAATTTCTAATTAATGTCTAGAGACAATAATCAACAATTGTATTATAAGTTTTTTTTTCATTATAACTATCTATATAAATAAATTAGCTTATATAATTTAATCCAACCAATAGTTAGTTACCAGACATGTGGGACAGGAGCGGCTCCATTTGTTTTATCATCTGAAAAAATATGAATTTTGTATTATTTTGTTTGGAAGCACAGTGCTGAGGACCCTACCCTTTATGTTTAAACAACATTTCCTGTCCAATTGTCTGTCTTTTGAATTTACATTTCCAGCATTGTATAGCTTTTATATTATTAATAAAAACATGTGTAATAATCAGCATCCTTCCTATATAATCCATATTTTAAAGAGATGAAAAATAAAAATATACATACTGCCGATTTAATGCTACTTATACAAATCTAGAGACAACATAAGTGAGGGGATATAATTACAGTATAACCTCTATAAATTAATACAGTTGGGACCCAAAAAAATATTAATTTTAAAGAGATATTAATTAATCGATAAATTAATAATTTATTAATTTAAAGAGGTATTCTATATTCATTTAATTAAATTAATTACATCAGAATTCATGAATTTAAATTCAATTATATAGAGATATTAATGAGTATTAAATATTAGGAACTTGAATCACAATCAAATGGATGTCAATAATCTATTGGATTATCCGGGTGAAAATGAAAGATGTTCACAAATCCAAAGCTTAGAAGAAATTGTTGATACTAGTATTGAAAATTCAATTGAGGATGAATCTCAAGATGATATGGTACCATTAGAGCCGATTACGCTAAAAAGAAGCAATAGCAAATGCATGAAAATCCTTCATAATTTCTTTCTGCAGTCAACGAATATCACACCAGAGCTTTTAAGTGCCGTGAGAAAAGTGAGAGATGAGATTCATTTTGATTTGAATTTCAATAGAAAACAATCAACACTAGAGTCATATTTTACTAAGTTGTCTTAGTTATCTTTGTAATTTTATGATATTATTAATTTATGATGTTGATGGGACCCTTGTATTATATATGGGTCTTAAAAAAATTATTATCGATTAATTTATCAAATTATTAATTTACGCTTGGGGCCCAAGTCGGGATCGGAGAAAATATTATTTTAGAGGTTATTAATTTATCAGTATTAATTTATGAAGTTATCTTGTATAGCTAGCGTTCTCGAAATTATTTATTGAAATTATGTATAAACGGCAAACCGTAGGAGCTTGTGAAATATTTGAAAGTAAACTGCTAAAATATCTACTATCGTCTTAAAAGAAATAAGAATGAAATTTATAGTTCGAGTCACACACCCGATTTTTTAAGTGTGATTTATTCATTTTGTTATTTGACTATGCGTATGAATGGAATACTCAATGCACATTGAAGATAAGGCTGGGGTTACCTATGAATAAAAGAAAAATGAGAATGACTTATTATTTATGAGCTTTTATAAACTCTAGGATTAGACACTTTCAAATAGGATAAACACTAAATACACCAAACCAAATTCAATATTAATTGTCATTTTCTAGCTAGTCGGCTTTATTTCAATATAACACGATTATGGATGTAACAAAATATTTTTCTGAAGTTGTGCCTTAGATCTTTGTAAATATACTACAAATACTAAACTTTAGTCAAAAGATTGAAATGGAAATATATTAATATATTAATATTTGGTGTGGACTTAAAAGTAGCTTATTGACCATAAGCTTCTGAATTCCACTTCAAATAAAGAGATAATTAAGGGCTCCTGATTTTTCTGCACCTAACTAACAACTAATTACGTTGTTAACAGCTGGTTGAAGTACATTATTACATGCTTTTCCTACCTTAAAGTCTATTCATCCATTACTGCCATTTTGGTTAAGCAAAATCACTGTCACTAACTATTCAATTTGCTAATTAAACAATCTTCTTACATATCTGGTGAGATGAGATTATGCATAGGAATAATATTAGTATTGCTCGTGTGATAATTGACCATATTTCTTCGAAGGTTTTATTTCAAACTGCATGATGGCTCAAAAAAAATTCAGATGAATCAATATCATTTTTTAAATTAAATACTATTAAATTTATAAATATGCAACTTGATATAAATTTGAAATCAGATATAAATATTTTTTGATCTTGACTTATCAAAAGGTCACTTATAATTTTATATGTATTTCATATATGCCATGTGATTTGGAAACTCTTCCAGTTTTATCTTTTTTATGAATATGTGATAGATTTTATACTAAGCAAATATAAACCATCTTAAATTTATTTATTCTGTTTGGTCATAATTGGGAAAATAATAGTTTTGCATGAGAAAATGCGGATAATAGAGGTTCTCTGGGGACAATTATCTATATCCAGTAACATAATAATGCTATAATATTGATAAATAAATAATTTTCCATCGGTCAATGAAGATTTGAGATTTGACTTTGCACATTACTTACCAAGTGACAAATCAACTAGGTTTTATAGGATTCTAAATTCAAAATTTGTGGATAGATATTTGAATTCAAATTTATTAATTTGATATTAATAGGAAAACTGAGCACAAAGGACAAGTCCATACAATAATATACAAATTGCATGGATGATAAAAGAAAAGAAACAAAAAGGTTGGAGATTGAAAGTAAAGGGTTTCTTGATCCCCATAAGTACAATGATTAGCTTAAGCCAAAGGTCATTACGCCACTAAACCCCTTCCTCATTTTCTGCTTGTTTCTCCATTTGTTATCAACTTTCAGCGTCACGAATAACTGAGATTCAAATTCCTTCCGTTTTCATACCATTTATTTACTCTTCAAAATCACAAAACAAAGAAACATTCTTCCTTTTCCTGCTCTGGACATTTTCTGCAGCCGTGTGGACTCAATTTTGATTTTCTGTTCAATTTCAAATATCCATTTTCTTTCTCCTCTCTCTCTCTCTGACACCAAACACCTCTCTTTGAATCCAAGTCTTCGTCATTTGTGGAACTTCATTCTCATTTGCCAGTAGCCTTTGCTTTCATCGGTTGTTACTGATTTTGATTCAAGATTTGCTATCAAGCTTACTATCTTTAGTTTCTTTTAATTCCTCACATTTTCAGTGCAAAAAAAGATAGAATCTTGGCTTTCTTACTCTGGGGTTGTTTCTCATTCTTTATATCCCTCTTTCTCTTCTTTCATAAACCCACTTAGCTTCATCTCTTTGGTACTTTTCCCAACCCTTTTCTTTTCCTTCCTTTTTTCTTGAGTTTTTGGGTTTCTTGAAATTTTTAGCTGTTTTAGATGGGTTCTTCAAGTTCTTGAGTTTGGGCTGTGTGTGCGATGCGTGGTGGAAAGATGACATCTTTACCTTCAATTCAAGCTCTTTTGCTCGGTTTAGGACTCTTCTTCGCTGATTGCTTCGCATTTCCCATAAATGAAGGTAAATTATTTAGCTCCCAAGTCTTATATCTGGAAAACTAGATCTTGATTTGTGATTGAATTACTCTTCAAGAAGTGTACGTGGAGTTACAATTGTTGTAGGAATTTTGGCTGTTGGAATTTACCTTGAAAAGATCTTATATATTAAACCAATGTAGCTAAAGCCGAAGCCAACTGTAGTCTTCATATGCATAATTTCTCTGATAAAATCTGTGTATATTTTGTTCAGTTGAAACTTTAACTGCTTTCAAGAGAGCTATTTTTGAGGACCCTTTGCTGGTGTTGTCAAATTGGAACCCTCTTGTTTCCGATCCTTGTAATTGGTCTGGCGTTTATTGCTCGATGGCCGGAGACCATGTCGTAAAGATGTAAGATTTCGATTTTATTATGTACACTGTAATATGCTATGATGTTTGGATATGCTAAAGTGCTGGTGAGTTTGAAGTTTGATGGTATTGGTTGCTGTTTGCAATTGTGCAGTAATATATCTGAGGCATCTATAAAGGGTTTCTTGCACCGAATTTCACAAGCTCTCCGCCCTGCAAGAGCTGTAAGCTTTCTATCCGTTATTAGTTTTTCTACATGTAGATCATTGTGGTGTGGCAAGTGTGCTGATCGAGTCTCGCTCTTGATTTAACAGAATTTTGCATGGAAATATGTTGATTGGTACAATACCTAAGGAGATTGGTTTGTTGACGAACCTCAAGGTATTGGATTTGGGGTCGAACCAGCTGACAGGTTCAATTCCACACGAGCTTGGAAACTTAACTGGCATCCAGAAAATGTCAGTGGGAAATTGGTGTTAGATACGAAGTTGCTTTGTGGATTTTGTATGTCTTTGTTGGTTTATTCTTTTCCCATTTTCCTCCATTTCTGTTGCAGAAACCTTCAGTCGAATGCATTGACTGGAAAATTGCCGTATGAACTCGGTACCCTGAGGTACCTTGAGGAACTTTGGCTCGATAGAAACAAGTTTTTAGGAACTATCCCTGCTGCTAATGGCTCTGATTTTTCAGCCGTGAAGCATGGAATGTAAGTAGGGAGCTTCATCAAACCTCAAATCTACTAGTATATGATTTGATTTGTATTTTTTTGTTGAACCAAGAGCAAGCAACCGAGCAATATGTTTGCTAGGTTGTCAAAGTCACTTTTTCCAATAAGAACTACTGGACATTTGTGGTTTTATAGATGTTGTATTTGATTCAGTTATCAATGCCAAATTCTGTAAATGCTTGCGTTAAACCAAAGAACATTTTCCTTGGAAAATTTCTTAGCACATGAAATGTCTGCACTGCATGTACTAGACTAGGAATAGTACTGCTCAAAACTGTGGGGTGGTATTAGGTTTTGGAGAAAACTTCCATTAAATGATTGCATTTTTTGTTCCACGAATTGTTTCATAAAGCTGTTTCTCACATGCGTCTTTTAGGTATGCTTCAAATGCCAGCCAATTGGGATTTTGTGGAGCCTCACAATTAAAAGTGATTAACTTATCACACAACTTTCTGGTTGGAAATGTACCCAATTGCTTGGACTACATACCTAGGTACTTAATGTATATTACCATACATTGTTTATTGTATATATTCCCTTACCATTATTTTTGTTTTCAACGTTCTTGTTTTTATATAATAGATCAAGCTTTCTGGGAAATTGCCTTCAAGATAAAGATCCCAAGCAGCGTCCTGCTACACAATGTGGTAAATGTCGCAGCTTTTGCTCATTGCTTAACTTTATGTCAGCATTATCCTGAAAAGGCATTTAATACGTGATTAAAATTTTCATATTTCTTCCTTTGGATAAGTCATGATAAAATGTGTATATGGTGACACTTGATATGCCGAGTATGTATTGGGAGTTTTTTGTTGGATCGATACTTGGCGTAATCATGTAAAAGCCTTTGAATTTAAGTAACTCTCAGCAGTGGATATATTTTCAGTGATGCAGCTCTAACGACAGACTTCCATTACCGGTGCAGGTGCTGCTCCTGCCAATAAAACCCGTGCAGGAATTAACACGAAGCACAGGCCTACTGAAGATAGGTCAAGATATCGGTCAAAGAACTCAAAACCAGTGTGGATCTTGGTTCTTGAAATAGTGACGGGATTCATGATTGGTTTGCTCTTTCTTGTTGCTATTTTTACTATTGCTCACAAGTGGAAGAGAAGACCTTCGATCATTATTCCATGGAAGAAGTCTTCGAGTACAAAAGATTACATGACCATGTACATAGGTTTGTCTCAGTGTACTAATTCGGTCCTCTCCAAATTTCTGGAAAGTTTCTGCCTCAATTTATGATTATGGAAACGAGTTTTGGTGCTTGCGATTAAGTCAAATTCTCGTGCAGATTCTGAAGCGATGAAGGACGTGGTGAGATATAGCCGAGAAGAACTTGAGTTAGCCTGTGAAGATTTCAGCAACATCATCGGCTCGTCTCCAGATAGTGTGGTGTACAAAGGCACTATGAAAGGTGGCCCCGAGATTGCGGTGATATCTTTTTGCATCAAAGAAGAGCAATGGACAGGTTATCTGGAACTTTACTTTCAAAAAGAGGTATGTCTTTCTTAAATAACAAAATGATTTCACGACGCTAGAACAAGCATGTCCGACCATTTTGATATTGATCGACTAGACACTGTCTTCGTGGATCAGGTGGCTGATTTAGCTAGACTGAATCATCAAAACACTGGAAAACTGCTCGGCTATTGCAGAGAAAGCAGCCCATTTACGAGGATGCTGGTGTTAGAGTATGCATCTAATGGAACGCTTCACGAACACCTTCACTGTGAGTTCCATCTCTCTATCTTGACTTTGGGAAACAATACAATAGCTTCGACGAACCTATTTGGTTATTTCTATGCAGATGGAGAAGGATGCCAATTTTCTTGGACACGACGCATGAAAATCATCATTGGTATTGCTCGGGGGTTGAAGTATCTCCACACACAACTTGATCCTCCGTTTACTATCTCGGAGTTAAACTCTAGTTCTGTCTATCTGACTGACGACTTCTCCCCTAAGGTGAGGCTGTGAAACTTACCTCATACTATATAGAGGCATACTCACAGTGCATCCGCTCTAATTAAACCCTAATTGTTGAAGAGCCCTAAGTAGGGTGGATGCACACAAGTTTTTGCCATATATAAATCACTAAGTCGTGTGGTTACATTTCTCTGGACTCATGCAGCTGGTTGATTTTGAATGCTGGAAGACGATCATCTCCAGATCGGAGAAGAGCTCTGGCACAATAAGCAATGAAGGTGCAGTTTGCATCCTTCCGAGTTCTTTGGAAGGGCGCCATCTAGATATCCAAGGGAATATCTACGCGTTTGGGGTTCTGTTGCTTGAGATTGTGAGCGGCCGGCCTCCATATTGCAAAGAGAAAGGCTACTTAGTTGATTGGGTGAGTGATCATGACCAACTTTTCTACTTCTCATCCATCAAATATCATGCAACATCTTGATTATATGAACACGGGATTTATGACTTTTCGCTGCAGGCTAAGGAGTTCTTAGAGTTCCCGGATGTGATGTCGTATGTGGTTGATCACGAGCTGAAGCATTTCAGATACGAGGACCTCAAAGTGATATGTGAGGTGGTGAACCAGTGCATCCATCCGAATTCGAGCCGGAGGACGACCATGCGGGAGTTGTGCTCGACATTGGAAAACGGGATTGACACATCCATATCAGCGGAGATGAAGGCGTCGTCTCTGGCTTGGGCCGAGCTTGCTCTCGCTTCATGACAGACTCCGACCTAACACTGTACATGTCAAAGGGACGGTACCCCAATACTTGATTTTTAACATTTGCTGATATCCTCTTCTTCTTTTCTTTCTTTTTTTTTAGTCGGGGGATGGGGGCACTGAAATTTGTGCCCTAGTCTCTCACCCTCGTAGAGGGGAGGAATACTATTGAGCTACAATGCTTGTGGTACCTTTGCTGATATTGTTATGTGACTTGGTTGGTGATCATGCGTGTGTGTGATGAGTAATCGTAGGTTATGTGATCCTCCGACACGTATATGAGTTGTCGGAAGATCATGCATGCGATATGTAATCGTCGCATGCGGCTTAGAAGGTCTCATTCTTCGTGTATTTCGGCCTCAGATAAGAGGTCATTTAAGTTGTGGGTCAAGGTCTACTTTCCGGTGCGGTCGTTGGCATTGTAAGACAGCAGATTTAGATTTGATATATTTTCTAACATATTGTGGCAATGATCATTGTGCTGTGCAAGATGCTGAAAACAACAGATGTATAGCTGAAGTTACTGTTGTATGTGAATGCATATCAATTTGCTACAGCATATAAATAGAAATGAGGTGTGACTGATGCAGGAATTTTGAGCTACCCAAGATTCAAAGAAATTAAACAAAGCAAACTGAATTTCAGAACTCGAGCAATTCTTAGATGAAAAGTTTAAGAGTCTTATATTTACAAAAGAATTAGAAAAAGTCATTATAGAATGTTCTTAGTGATCAGAATAGAATCAATCGCGAAAGAGGTTAATAGACCTACAAAGTAATTATTATTACAACAGGCGTGGTTTGGTTGTACTAAATTCATGCTATTGATATTCGATTCCATTCTTTTATACCACTCATTCTTTATGAAGACGTCTAAAAAGAATTAGGGCGTGTGGACGTCCGCAGGTACTATATTAACTATAACTAATTATAATTAGAAGTTAATTAAGGAATAGTTAAGACTAATTTAGAATTTATTAGTCTCAGTTAGAATTATTAATTTACAAATAAAATTTATTCATCCACCCAAAAATCTCCTAAGATGGTCATTAAGATATTAACGGTTCTCACCATACTAAGAGATTCTCCTGTGTTTATATATATATGAAGTTCATGAAATTGGTTATATATCATATAATATAATCACATATTTGGAATACAATGATGAATGTGAGCCCATTACTATTTCAAAAATTACATATGACGACGTTTTCACTTCCGAAGATGCAATCGTGGCTCTTGTATAAAGATTAAGTTGATTGGTGGATATTACATCATATAATAATAATAATAATAATAATAATAATAATAATAATAATAATAATAATAGATACATGCACACACATGAATTTGTAAAAATAAGATGAATGATGCAAAAGAAAAGGAATGAACCATGGCTCATTTGAAGTAAATGAATATCCAAAATTAAGTAAGAAAATAACAAAAAGTGATACATCAGTGACATGTTCCACAACAACACGATCAAAACTTGAATACATCACAGCAAAAAAAAGGAAAAGGTAAAGAAATTCCACGAGTCATAACATCTCAAACACTTGCCACAGCAAAATTGATGCATCAGAGTCCGAACAAGTAAACATAAGAATATGCTACTCAACATTTTCGCGGCGCATAACGGATGTCGTTAGGGTTCCTCTTCCCGCTGAAGACAGCAAGTGCTTTCCTAACCGGAGGCTGGAGTGGAGCTTTCTTATCATTGTGATGGAGGAAAATGTCGTCTGGGATGAAGAATTCGTCGTCCTGCACAATGCCACATTCAAGTTATGGATCAACGAACATCTCACACTCAAAAAAAAAGAAAATGCTTATATTTTAAGAAATAGACTAAACAATGAACCTGCTTGTTCTTCTTCTTTGTCTTGGGATACAGAAACTTCTGCGGAAGCTGATCTTCACGTAAAATAGGGTTCTTTGTAATTGCATCTCTACCTCCTTGAGGTAGAGGCAGTGAATACTGCAAACGAACCACATAACAGAGTTTGGTCAGATTTCAGGGTAAGTTAGGTCGATACTGTAAACACAATGACATAAGAATCTCACAGAAGATGCTGACAAACAGAGCACAGAACCAACAAACAAGGAATTCACATACATTGTGAGAACCTTCATTGTATCATAGTAAGAAAAGGATGCTTCAATAGAGGAACTATTTAAAGATGGGATTAAAATTTCGAAAAGGAAATTTTGCATATTTAGTACTTTCAAGTTATTTGAATTAGATCACTCTCTTTTTACTTGTTAAAATTAAATCTCGGTACACTCAATCATGTCAAATTAAGTTCTATTGCCACAAAAGCAAGGACATGATTTGACATAAATATAGTAGGACTAGTTGGTACTCATTATCAAAAGTAGAATACCTAAACCCAATTCCAAAAAAAAGGATGGAAGGAATAGTGAAGGGACTTAAATGTGTTCAATTCCTACAGAAACTGTATATTACTTTCTTCAAAGCTATACAAAAAAGATATCCTACATAAGCTTCCATATCTGGTGGTTTCAGAAAAGGAGCTCTCAAGTGTCATATTGCTATTATCAGTGTTACAGGACAAAGAGCAGATAGAAGTGGCTCTTACCTTTGTTCCACGTAAAGATACGCGCGGTCGGCGTGCAGCCAACACAATACCATTATCACTAACCGTAACAGCTACTTTCCGCAATGTGCCCCCGTTCCCACATGTGGGGCAAAAAATCTTGCCAATTTCTGTAGTCACCTTAGAACAAGCATGGCATTTGAGGACCCACCTAGAGAAAGAAAAAGAATAACAAATTGAGGCTCATATCATAACATATAGTGAACTATAACATTACATTCTAAAATCTGCTGTTTTGAATTATTTAGACGGTGATTCATGAAAACATAATAAATTTAGAAGCACGGGATAGAAAACAAGAAAGATGCTACCCAACTTGAAAAAAAGATGGCTGCCTCATAGCATTTAGGATTTTATTCTATTTTCTCCCCCTTCATTATTGAAACTATATTTTTACATGAATATTTATTTTCTCCACCTACCCAGGCTAATGATAATTATTCTTAGAAACTGGAATCTAGAGCTGTCCATACGCATACCTGTGAAGCTCTCGAATCTGCATTCCTCCAGGTGCCAGAAGTCTTAAACCCATCTGAAGAAGCACATTTTGCATTGCAAAGTCAGCAGTTATGCAAGCGACACTAGACTCGGATAAAGATCTAAGCGTCCAGCTCTGTTCGCTACTTATATCATCTGTTTGCCATGTATCAGCATCTTCATTTGTTTGGCTCGTCATCTCCAAGTTCCCCAACTCTTCAGTAAGGTCCTCCTGTGGGACTTCACCAGAAGAATTCATTGCCTCTATCCCACTGAATTCATTTCTAGGAGAAGGAACACCAGTTTGAGAAGAAATCTCGTCATAATCGCAGTTTTCATTTTCCAGATTACTCGATGTGTCTTGTTGTACCGATGAGGCATCGCTCATTTCACGTCTAGCTTTTCTCCTGAGAAATCTTCTATGAGTACTCCGACTCACTGCAGGCCGCCAATCATCGGAGTTCTCGTCAGATTGTCCTAGTGATGCATCAATACCGCCAACCACCATCTTTTTCCCATCAATTTTAACCTCACTCTTCTTTGGATGGTATCTCTTGGGTTTACCAAACCAGCATCCCCATCTTCCTGATTTCCAGCGCATGACCTGCCATCTTGACTGGAAGCATCCTCTGCACAAGCCTGACCTTCCGGAATAACACCAAGGCTCAAATCTTTGAGGGGTAAAATTCTAGAATTAACATGTGATCCGTTGTCATCAGCATGATCCAGTGCTTCCCATTCCTCGAGATTAGGGACATTCAAACCCCAGCCAGGTAAGTCCTTCTCAGGAAGCCTTTTAACGTTGACTGCGTGAATAGCAGGTGGGTTGTCTCTGAGATGCTGAGTCCCATGGATTTGGGCCTCCAATGTATAGGTCAAAGCAATGAGCTTCAAGTCCACATCGGAAAGTGTTTGCAAGTCACCAGTAGCCCTTGCAAAGCTGACCACTGCAAAACAAAAAATCTGAGTAAGAAAATTAGTTTAGTTCAAAAGCTTCTCCCAAACAACTCTTTACGTATGTGGTTGAGCTTAATATCACCAAACCAATCAACAGTTGTAGCAACAGTATTCCAATCTCCTAGTTATGTACCTTGATGTAATATAAAGAAAACTCCCCAAATTAAATAACACCATTTAATCTTCAACTATGCAATTTACTCGAACCTCCGAAACTAATGCTAAACTTGAGCACAGTTCTTTTGTTCAAAACAAAAATAGACATAAATAAGATGAAAGTCACGAACATACACCATAATTTTAATCTGCGGGATCTACGAAGCTCAACAATTCACAAAATAAACTTATTTTCTCCTTCTTCGCCCATTCTGAGCTGTTAATAAAGAACTAAACTTTATTCATTCAAGCGCATAACATCAAACCACCAGTACACTAGAAAAACATATTGATCAATCATAAGTTCTTCATTTCATCGATAAATATAAATACACAAAACAATAATTCCGACTAAAATATAGGATCTTCCCAGAGGAATAAACAACATGAATAAATAAACCAAAAATTCTAGAAATAGACCTTTCTTGAGAGCATCAGGCGAAGGCTCGAGAGTATCGACGGTGAAGGGCAAAAACTGGAGGGCGTGGCGGGAGGCAGGATCGCGAATTTCCGAGATGACCTCGGCGACGGAGACGAAGCGGTCGGCAGAGTGAAAAAGCTTCTCGCTTCCCTGGATTATGGCGTTGGCGTCAACCACCGCCACCGCGATTCCCTTTGTTGATGAGCAGCTTCCCACCAATTTTTGGGCGATAAAGTCATTTTGGTGCTGTGGCTTTTGTTGTGGTTGTTGAAGAGGTTGTTGCTTGAGAATACTGCTCCAGCACGACGTCGATGGAGGCGGTGGAGCTTGGACTTCCATTGCCGTTAAAGAGAGACCAACGATAAACCCTACAGTCTGAATCGTTTAGTGAGTTTCACGAGCCGTGCTTGGTACGTCAACAAGAAAAAACAAAGAAAGAGACAGAGGTAGATAGGCTAAGATGTAACTACATATCAAGAATCATACATAAAAATCACGACCCTAAATAATCCCTCCTTTCACCTTGTAGCAGATTCACCGTCCCAGACCACAATCGCTCCTTCTTCTTTGTCGCCTCTAGGATAAATCCAATTGCTATGTGTGTTGGATTTGTGTCAAATCCACTTGATACAAGGCATGTATGTTGCAGACTGATCCTCTTTGTTTCTGTATGTGCTAGAGACGTAGGGGGAGAAGGGAGATAGGGTTTGGAGGTTTGGGCTCAAATTTATTTAATTGTCGGTTGGGCTTTTCAAATGGTATTAGGAATGGGCTGGTTTAATTTGATAATTGAATTAGGTTAGTTTGATTTCTTTTGGGCATTAATTTAGGTTTAATTAATTTATTTTTGGGAGATTAATTAATATAATAAATTTATTTATGCTAATTAAGAATATAATTAGAGAATTATCTTTTAAGTGATGATTTTATTTATAGAGATATAATAATCAGTTAAGTTTGATTGTGATAATTAATTTAGAATTATTAATCACTTGCCTTATAAATGCAAAATGACTAACGAAATTTCATAATAATTATCATGGGCATGTATTAAGTACAATTATTTATTTATATGTTTCAAGAATTAAAAAATGGGGCTATTAGATGTTGGATTTGTATATTGAAAGCAAATTGATTGAGTTTTTAAATTATTGGAAAAGATCTACTTTAACTGTGTGTTTTGATTAGATTCCAAAACATTCGATGATAGCACTACTGATGTAACTAATATTGCTCACTTATTCTGGAGTTAGGCGTTTTTTGTGTTTCAGAGAAGAACTACCGACTTGACGCCCAAGATCGAAGGAGTTCAAGATCAAGTAAGCCACACTGATATGAGTATCAATATCAGGACACTAATAGAAGCTCAACTGATGGATCACGATCGTAGTCGTGCCAATTAATATCTGAGGACTGAAGTATAGAGATGTTGATGAACAGAGCTACTGGAGTGAAGTCGAAATCAAGATCAAGATTAGAGATCAAGACTCGATGTTCTTTGGAAGCAAATGAGTCAGGATATGACTAAGTGTCATACCAGCAGCTGACTGCCCATGCTCGAAAGTCAAATATGGTTACTAGAAGTCAAAGCTGGTTACCAGAAGTCAAAGCTAGCGATTGGAAATCAAAGCTATTGATCAATAGTCAAAGCGGGTGACAAGTAGTCAAAGCTAGCAAAGCGAAGTCAAAGCTGGCTCATGAAAAGTCAAAGATGATTATTTCTACGTCAAGTTGAAAGCAACTGATTAAGGTTCTCAAACTGACAAAAGACAAGAATCCAGCCTGCTGATAAAAGACAGAGCAGCCTCAATTGGCCCAACCTGAAGTCAACATACTGATAAAACACATAATCAACTCAACTATAAAAACATATAAGTATTTAAGCCTTGAGTGTTTAACTTGCCACTTGCCATAACGTATCTGCAAAAATCCTGACATGCCAGAAGACCGTTTCAGAGTTGAGAGCTACAGTGTACAATGATGCAGATCTTGACAACGACATACGAGGATTCAAACGGAAAGAATTCAAATGACAATTAGAAGGACGTGATTGGTGCTTCATCCATATTTAACGTCTTCTCTATATATACGTGCAGAATCCAATCTTTGAAGGCTGCCGAAACGTTGGACATTCATATTTTCTAAAGCATTCAAATCTCAAAGTTCACGAACTATCAAACAACGATTTCTAAGAAGGAAGTTTACAGTGCTATCAGTAAACCTTCGTAGCTTAAATATACTCATCAGCCCGAGGTTTCAGTATACAATTCCTTAAGTCTAGAGATCTGCTATTTGATATTTTAAGCCTAGACACACTGAGTTTATCACGTGATGACTCATATTTTTAGTTGGAAAACCCTCTACAAAACCCTTCCTCACTTTCCCTAAGTTGGAGTAGAAGTTTGGGCAAGTAGGCAACGAAGTGTTAGTCATTGAAGGTAGTTATCTTGCACTTGTAAGCAAGATTATTAGGTCGATTGACTCGTGGCGATGAGGTTTTCTAGCACCCGCAAGAGTAGGAAAAACACAAAGTTAGGCGGGATACAGTAAGGTGAACTTTGTATCTAGGTTTATTTTTGTATCCGTAAACAAGACCGAATCCCAAGTTAATGGATTGACTAAGTAATCATTTTGTGGACCTAGGAACTGATCTTTCTGAACCACGTAAAACTCAAAGTATTATTTACTTTCAGTTCTTTACATTAAGTATCAAATTTTACATTGCATATTATTGAACTATCATCAGCAGCACATGCACACCATTGTTGTAAAGTAGGGGTGGTCGAGACGATATCTAGAAAATTTTTCACTGCATCAGATATCCGCATCGAAAATTACGGTATAAAAATTTCATCGATATCGATCGAACTATTCAGCATACCGAAAGTCGGTATATCAAGATTACGGTATGCTAAAATTTTATACCATTACTGCATCGACTTTTACTAGATACCGCGTCGGACTTGAGATAATTGAAATTATCGAAAATTGTCAAAATTACCAAAATTATAAAAATTACTTAATTATAATTATAGGTGTATAAAATGACTATGAGACTCGTACTTGTATATTTATATATACTTTATTATAATTAACTATATTGATATTCTAATTTATAAAAAAAAACTAGTAAAAATCATGTTATTACTTTCTAGTTTTATAATTAATTATAATGATATTCTATTGTTCTAATCTAGTGTCATTAACGAACTATATTGATATTATAAAATACATAAAATATATATTAAGGTTTGATTAAAATTTAAAATACATAAATAGTTATTGAAAGTTTAAAGTATATATCGAATATAAGCATTTTGCATTACGTATAATAATATCGACTATAAAATGTATGAATTTAGTATTATATTTAATATCATTTGATTATATTTATGCCATTTATTTTTCAAAGTCTACTTATGAATTATAATTATTCATATCTAATTGTAAATTAGTTATATAAATTAGACGTAACTTATTTGTCGATTATAATTATAGATATATAAATATAATTATATAACTCGTACTTATATATTTAATTTTATAATTATGTATATTGATATTATAGTTTCAAATAATAACTTAGTAGATCACGTAATTATTTTTGAGTTTAACCAATCGGTATCTCATCGCATTAATTCTTATTTTTTATTTTACATCATAATATACATAAAAGTATATATTAAGATTTCATTAAAGTAAAAAAAATCATATACCGTTATCAAAAGTTTAAAATATATGTAAAACATAAATTATTTTTATTATTTAAAAATAATATAGACTATACTATAAATTGAATATACTATTTAACATAATCAATTATATAATTTCTATTTACTCCATTTATTTATTTTTAAAATCTATTTAAAAGTTATAATTATTTTAAACTCATCATAAATTAGGTATATAACATAGATGTGACTTAGTTTATAATTATAATTTTACTAAGTATAAAAGTTCTTATTCTTTTTAATTACCCATAATAACATATTTATAGTTTATCAATAATTATGAATAAATATATATTTTTAAAGTTAATACTAATTATAAATAATAAATAAGTATTATATTTTTGTACAGTATACCGGTATACCATACCGGAATTCATATTAAATTTTTCGGTATGTATCGCGCAACCGGTATATGTCAAAATTTTCGGTATATACCGCGGTACAGTATATATCGGTATACCGCGGTATCATAAAAATTGATACCGTTACCGTACCTAAAATTAACTGTACGATATCATACCGTACCGAAAATTCGATATTTTTTGGTATTTTTCAGCACGGTAAGTCTGGTATACCGATTTTTCGGTATTTTTTACCACCCCTATTTTAAAGCACTCTATTAGTATCAGTTTGATACTGATGAGATAAACTGAAAATTGACTAAGTAATATTCGACTAAGTGTTTTAAAGATAATTTTAGTTTTCAACAAGGCAAATACAGTAACCACCACATTCTACACGTATATCAATTAACAGTCTAACTGATCAGTTGTCTTAGCAGTCAGTAGGTTTGCTATCTGATAGTACAAGACTCTCATTTTTTGAACTGACCAGCAGTATTGACACCAGTACTGAACTGCAGTTAGTAGACCAGCTGCAACCAATATACAGTCATTTTTGTGATATCTTAAATACGGGGATGCGTAAGTCTAAGTATAAGTCTGACTCAACTTCGATAATAAAGTGGTAAGTTAGCATTTGTTCTCTAATGGAATGATTAAATATTTATGAATTAATTTATATTATGTGATGAATATAAGATAATTAATTCATTTGAGATATATCTTTATTCCTCAGATTTGATCCTAGGGTGGCCCATGAGGCCTTTTCTCGTTTAAATTTTTGAAAACTCGTGGAATTCCATCGATTTCATTATGATTAATGTATTATTTATTTAATACATCTCCTAATCTAGATAGATATTATCCGATATTGTTAGATATCAAGATATAATTATTCTAGATAATAATTATCTCGGGGAAGAAGACAATTATTGTATAGATATGCCGTAGTCATATCAATATAGGTAGCTAGAGAAAGCATTATAAATACATGGTGATAGAAAATCAAACCAATTCATTTTGACACTATGATTTTCGAAATCCCTATTCAACGGTACAAGGAATGAAAAATTTTCAGTTTTCTCCATAGATTACTTTCACTCAATATTAGAGATCAGTCATCCGGGACACAGTCTAGAAGATCAAAGCTTGAGTCTTCCATTGATATACTATGCTAGAAATTCGCAGGTAAACACGAGAAAACCTTTGTGTGTTGTAATTAATTATGTAGGAGCATGCTAGGAATATAATCAATGTATGGTGAATTAAACATCTAAGATAGATCATTGGGAGTACAGGTAAAATTAAGTTTTTTCATCACATACACCTTCATCTCAAGACCTTCAATATCGATCATTCAATTGTCGACCCGGCCCAACATTGAATGAAGTCCAAAGATATCGATATGGGTGAAGATCACCCAACCGACAACATTCTTGGTGAACCATCGACAATGTCGAACATAGAGATCGATTACTAACTGCACGGTGTTGTCGATCAACCCATCAAGATGTAATTAGCACTATTCGATTGCTTCTATTCTCAAGTAGAGCCCAAAGATGTTATTCAAGCGCTTAACGATGTGAGTCGACGAACGCGATGCAAGAGAAACCGAATGAGTTCATAAGGAATGCGGTTTGGGAGTGGTGGATATAAGGGGTGAGCAAAACCGCATCGAAACGAAAAACCGAACCGCACCGAATCGAAATGGCGGTTCGGTTCGTTTTTTTGTAAAGCAGTGCGGTTCGGGTTCAAAATTAAACCGATTTTTATTCTGTTCGGTTTCGGTCGACCAAAAAATTTCGATTTTAGACCCGAACCGCCCGAATTATATTATATCTATTATATAATATTATATATTATATTTATAATATCTATACATCGACTAAACTAAATGAAGACAAAACCATAAACCATAAATCAAATCCATTCTCTCTTAAAATCTATTTCACGGTTTCATCCCCAAACCACAAACCCTACCCCACTGCTCAACACGCCGACGTCGTTCCTCTTCATGACTGCCACCGACATCTCCTCGGTGAAGAGAGTGTGTGTTGAAAACTCAAGTTGTTCACGATTCTACTACAAGATCTAGCTTGGAGAGGCTACCGGTTGAACAAGCAATAATAGCCTCGTAAAGCATTACAAATCCATCTCTATTTCTTAAAATTGTTAGCTCTGGACCTCTGTGTTGCTTGTTCTCGTTCCTTCCGGTTTATCACCATGTGGCTTGTGTCACATGACTCACATCTCGTGCTTTGCTTTCTCTGCGATGTTGTTTTTTTCAATGTATTGTATAAATTCTCTTTGATATGGATATCCTCGTTGAATGTTTGAACTCGTGTGTTATCTTCATCCCTCGCCCTTTTCGGTTTCTCGCCCAACTCAAAGTAGAAGATTTAGGGAATTTGGGGAAAAGAATAATCACGTAAAAATAATTTGTGGAGTCGGTGGAATTATCTCTGTCGATGATTTTCAGCACCATACTCATTTGTGATGCGATTTTCGTGTTTTTATGCTTTAAATTTAGGTATTATCTGTCCAAAAATCTTGAGAGAAGTCCTCGTCCTCGAATGATTAAGTTTTATTAATTTTTTTACCATTCCAATAGAATATGCACATTTGTACGATTGCGTGTGTTTACTATTTCCTCCCTAGCCTCTTATTGTAGCTTACTTTTAGCATCTAAGTTTGCTCATAAATACTCGGACCATAATATATTTGACTACCTCAGTTCATAATTTCATATTAATTATAAATTATTATGACTTTATTAAAGATTTATTAGCCAACTCAAAATAACTTCTAAAAACAACGAAATTTCTAAAACTGCACACATCATTTCAGCAGCTAATTATATGTACAAGCTAGGCAGAATTTATTTTTGGGAACTAAGTTTTATGTATTGAATGAATATGTTGGTTTATCTCTGCATTTTGATTCTTAGTAGTTTTTTTATCTCTATTTCTTAAAATTATTTTTTTATTAAAAATAACTTGGTTTATTCTAATTTATTTTGCATTTAGATGGCGTAACCAAGCCAAATGTAGAGCACGAAGTTGAGACGGGAAGAAGAATCAACAACTAACACAAAGAGGAAATCAATGAGGCCTAGATCGGAAGTGTGGGAACATTACAGTGTCTTCTTTGATGGGATTGAGAGAAAAGCCAAGTGCAACTATTGTGGTAAGAGCTATTTATCTAATCCTAAGAAGCATGGCACTTCTACACTTAAGAGTCATCTTGGGGTTTGCAAGAAAAATCCATGTAGTTTAGAATTAAGACAATCACAATTGTCTTTACTATCTATACGTGAAGGGGATAATTCTGAGTGTATGGGGTGTATTCTTACTAGCTGGAAGTTTGATCAAGAACTTTGTAGGAAAAAGTTAGCGGCTATGATTATTAAGGATGAGTTACCTTTTAAGCATGTTGAGGGGGAAGGATTTATTGATTTTGTTGCTGCTTTACAACCAAGGTTTAAAATTCCTTCTTGTTGGACCATATCAAGGGACTGTTATCAACTTTACTTGGATGAAAAGATAAAATTACGTGATTATTTTAAAAAATATGGTCAAAGTGTGTGTATAACTACAGATACATGGACATCTTTGCAGCATTTGAACTACATGTGCATCACTGCTCACTTCATTGATAAAGAGTGGAATCTTCACAAAAAGATTATTAATTTTTTTGCACTATTGAAAGTCATAAGAGTGAGGATTTGGGTAGACAAATAGATGGTTGTCTTCATGAATGGGGAATTGCAAAATTGTTTTCAATCACAGTGGCCAATGCATCTTCCAATGACACTTGCATTCAATATTTGAAAGGGAGATTGACATCTAGGGGGTGTGCTTTGGCTAAGGGAATTTTTTGGCATATGAGGTGCATTGCTCATATCATTGCTTTGATAGTGCAAGATGGGTTGAAAGAAGTAAATCAATCCATCAATAAGGTTAGGGATGCAATTAGATTCATTAGACATTCTGGTACTAGATTGGCAAGGTTTAGAGAATGTCGTGACCTCGAAAATATTGAATGCAAAAGTATATTGTGTCTTGATGTGTGCACTAGATGGAATTCTACCTATTTAATGTTGAGAGTTGCACTTAAGTTTCAAAAAGCTTTTGAACGCTTTGAGATTGAAGATCTACACTTTCTACTTGATCTTCCTAATGGACCACCCACACATTTTGATTGGGAAGAAGTTAAGAGAATGGTTGAACTTCTTTCCACTTTCTATCATCTCACCATTAGAATTTCAGGCTCATTGTATGTGACTTCAAGCACATTTTATGATGAGATTAGTAGAGTAAGGCTCTTGTTGAGGAAGTGGACAAATCATGAAGAAAGTGATGTGAGGCGATGGGTGTTAAAATGAAGACAAAAGCGAGATAAATATCGGGATCGAAAAAATGAACAAACTCATATATGTGGTGTAGTTTTAGATCCACAATATAAATTTGAGTTTGTGAATATGGCCTTGTCAAGAGTATGGAGAACAAATGGCGATAATAACGACCGACTTCCCAGGAAGTACGGATCGTACGGATCGTCACCGATATAATAAAGCAATGGATATATACATAACTAAACTAATACAATTAACCAATCAATTACGAATAATGCATAGACTGGAAGGAATAAGCTGTTTCGATACAAACTCAAGTCACAGAAGGACTTGCCCAAAAAGGTTCAACGTTAAAACATAGCCCAATCAAGGCGCAATTCAAGGAACGAGACGACCTCAAGTTCAATACGATATGAAAACAGTTATAATCCAAAGACATCAAACAATATCAGAGTTAGGCAGCAATAAACGTGTGGACATGTATATGACGATACATGCCCAAGGTTCTAGAAATCCTTTCTAATAAGCAACACTCATCATCAATCCTTGCTCAACCTGCACATCAAAAACGAGATGCAGGGCTAAGTACAAAAGTACTCAGTGGACTCATTGCCGAAAATATTTTCATTGTAAAAGTCATTGAACTGCCCACAATAGCGCATGAGGATTTTAGTTAAAAAACTCATGCCTATCAAACATTTTATCATTTTCCAAAAGCGTTCGGCCGAACTATTTTATCCATGTTGTTCCATATCTGATCATTCATTCATTCGCGCACTATGGAGGTGGCCACCTACACATAGTCGCCGTGACCGGTCGAGGTAGCTAACCTTAACACACAACACACGTGTACACAATCCGAGTTAATCCTCAACTAAGTCGGATCCGATCGTTACCTTTTTAACGCTATGGACCAACCAACTCATTTTTTAACGTTGGTGGACCAACTCATTCTCATACCACGTTGGATATACCAACCTCGATAGGATCACAACAAAACATAAATATTTGGCGATCGATAACAATCCATGGAATAATATTTCGTAAAGCCTTTGTAAATCATGCTTTGAGATGACATGCATGTCATTTTTGTTTCAAGAGAGCCCACCTACTAGTTCGAGGCTAGTAAGTTTAAGTGGAAAGTGTATGATAGTCCTTCCTCGCCAATTACGCACGATCAAACCCTTAATAAGAAAATAGTCTTTTTAGATTCTTGCTATTGATCAAGGTCGTTTATAAATTACGACTTAGCATTCCCAATTAGTGGTTTCTTCATGATTTCATGTGATGGTTTTAAGATAATTTCTATTATCTTACATTCCCAAATTCCAAAACTATTTTACTTCATTATTCATAGACGAACCTCAACTTATGAATCATATACTCGAGTCTATCCTCGACTCAAATTTTAGTGTTCTTCTAAACGTTATTACGTTATAGATTGTTAGTGTTCAAGTTGTGATTGTATGTTATGATATTCTCAAGCCACTATCTAGACTTAACAATTATAGTTACGTCCTAGTAGGTTATGCTTGACGACTTGTCGTATTAACACGACGACGAAAGGGAAGTCTTGACTTATGACTCAAGTGATCACATGCTATCATGTAAGTAAGTACTTAGGAATAGATGAATTCCTTAGGGAATATTAACTCGACTTTTGAGACATAAGGATCGACATCTTATGTTCGAATCTTTGTTTACACTTTACGACGTTGTTTGTCTCTCTTAACTCGTCGGAGATTGTATAAGTTGTATAATCGTTATTCGTTGTCGAGTTGTCTTAACGCTCAATCTAACGTCGTATTGGGTTGTCGTTATTGAGTATTAACGTTGTAACTCGGCTTTTGGTTTCTTTAACTTAGGAACTCACGTTTGAGTATCCTATTATTAATAGGAAAACCCTAATTTGTGTCTAACTTTGATTCTCATTAATTCCTTCTTAAGTTATCGGAATTGGTCGATTTCTTTTGGATTCTCGTACATAAAGTATTATGTTGTTTACGTGGGGTTTTGTTTGTCGGTACAATAAAAACATAACCATTCAACACTATACAATATCATACACAACATAAACTATACGAAAGTGTTAGAAAACCCTAATTTCTAACATAATACACAATAATTGTGTATGTGTGCATAAGTGTTCCATTCATTCATCACAATCACAACCATTCATACCAAGCTTGTAAATTAACTATCATAGCATCATTACCACTAAAATTAAACACATACTTAACCATTTTGCTATGTTTTCGATAATTAGCAATAATTAGCATATGTATCCAATAAAATCATGATATACTCCTATCATACTATAGAATTTAATTTCCAATTCAATATCATCATATACAATTTTAAACCATGGGTTAATTTAGCATATAGTTTTCGGTATTCATGATTTAATGAGCATTGGTGTTCAATAAATTCCACAAAATTTATATCATGCTTATATCATATACTAAGCATGAAATATCATCTCATATCATACATTAAAATTAAAAAACATGTTTTTACTACATGTATATTTTCGATAATTATAATATATATATATACATATATATTCAATAAATTTCATTCACTTTACCATATGTTTATAATATGCAATAAACATGTAATATTAACTTTAAACATCAACCACTATTTATAATATCACATATCATTTTATTCAAAATAATTAAAATCAAATAAATCCTAAAATATATATATAAAGTTTCGCCTTTTCATAAAAATAGGAGTAGTGTCTCAAAATTTTAAGATTAATATATGATGTTCATATCATATATTAAACACTATATCTCAACTAGCATGTCAACCGACGGGCTTTTACCCGGACGTAACCAATAAATTAGTATTGGTTCGGTTCCGAACCGCCCGATGAATACTAGATCCGACCGATTCGACCATCAAATTATGGATCCGGATCGGATATTACCCATTTCTAACGGTTACCCTTTGGGCCCATCATATACTTCCACCCAAATGCTGATTGTATGATTTGTCGAGAGCTATGGGAAGTCGCTATATATATTTGTACAGACATTATATATATAAAATATATATTCATAAAATAGACACGGATTACATAAAGCGCTTCACAAGAATATAATATTTTACAATTGTAGATAAATTCTTTTATTTTGGATATATGTCATGTGACTTGAAATATTGGTGAGAAAAATATTTTGAACAGTTGCATAGTCCAATTTAGTTATATATAATTTGATAGTATATATAATCTATTTTGGGGACATATATCCTATTACCTTAATGATCGCTATGCTTAAAACAAAATATAACTGTAGTCTAAATATAATTTACATACATTGAAGATAAAAAAATATTCGTTTCAGTAATACATTGGTGATTATCAAGACAACCTACTTTAGGTCGACGAGAACCAAATCATTGTGGGTCACTGAAACCTCATGAATTCACACCTAAGATTCACTATCAATTACCGCTCAATATATTGCTAATTATGTTTATTTAGGTTGGATTACATATTTCTAGGATTAAATTTTAGGGTGGCTCGGTTCCCCAGTGTGATAGAATAGATAAATAAAATATAGTATTATTTAATATTTGAAAGATTTACCTATATTTTTTAGCTATCTATCTTATTGTATAACTTAGTAAACATTCAATAATGCATTCTAGATATTACAAACGAATTCTGAATAAGCTATGTGTCACGACCCGACTATTTAACTACTTATTTAACTAAATAATCAAGTCGTGACTGTTTAATTAACGATAATCTTTGACAATAAGTGATTTAGAGAATTAAGTTTTGGAAACAAACGGACAGCATAATGTTTAAAAATGGAATAAGCCAACCTGCACTCAGACAATATCCACAACAATGTAATCACAACAAGGGCACAGCCCCAAAATACATACATAAAAGTTTTCAAAACATATACAAGGTTATCAAAAAGTACGGTTTCATAGTTTCAAGGTCTTAGCAGCGGAATAGAAATGAATATCATGTGTGAAGACATGATATTCAAACACATCTAATTTAAGTAAGAAGGTAAAATGATATTTCAGCTCAGTTTTCCGCCACATCTCCTTTATGCTCAACCTGCATCAAAGAAACATTTTGAAGGGTATGAGTACCAGAAAGTACTCAGTGGATAATGCCAACATATTTTTCAATTAACATTAAGAAAACAATTGACAGTTCATGCATAAGAATTTCCATCATAATAGAAAAGATCACCACATTTTATCTTTCGAAACATACCGGCATAACATACCCGAGTTGGTCCGAAGGATCACAACTACGGCCATACCCTATCTACGCTATTTGGTAAGGAAGTAGGCCTCCCATTACCATGGCGGCCTACATTTGCAAGCTCACACCATCTACCGCGCATGAATTAACATTTCCTACCGCAGATAGGTAATTGCCGCCATACCCACAATGTGGTAAAACGTTCCCTTTACATAATCATCATGTGGTGATTATATTTTCATGACAAAACAATTTCATAAAGCAACATAAGTTTTGTTCTCAAACAAACTTTGTAAAGCATTACCCACGCCGCGACGCTTAATCTAACATTTCGCTTCTTCTTCTTTTACTTCTGGCTTCCTTGCTTGATCCTTAAAACATGAAAATTAAGATCAATCTTTAGTAATCTTCCTTTTAATTTATATATATGTGAATAACTATCAATTAACATATAACCTGTCTTTACTAATGTCTAATTCTACCGAAATTTCGCAGAGTAACGCTTAGAATAGGTACCCAAATACACCAAACTACATCAAAATTATCCCAAACTCCTCAATATCATCATCATATAATCAAACATATACTTAAGAACTTTATACAAGACCAATATCATCTAATTCAACGTTAATCGCCTAAGGCGATTTAACTAGATATGTATATGCATTTCAATATTTTGAATATATACAACCCATTAAACATCAAATATTATATAATCATACTTAATTAACATCATTGATCATTATTTCATCGTTCATTCAAGTCTTGCTTAACAATTTCCACATAAAATCATAACTTTAGTCTTAAACTTTAATTTTTATAACTTTTGATATCTATGTTCATAAATTCCCATAAATTCTACTTAGGCCTTATTTTTATCATAGATCTCAAATATCAATTCAAATCCATCAAATAAAATCAAGAAATCAAAGTTCAACATATACCCTTCATTTTCGAAAATTTGAGGCTATTAGTATATGTTTGAATTAAATTCCTATAAATTCATTTTATACATTATTCATATCCCTAAGCATGAATATCATGTCAAATTCATCAATAAAAATTAAAATCATCAAGTTCATATTACATGTGATTTTCGAAATTTTCAAGAATTTAACAAACATAATTTAACTTTTAATTTCTTTAATCATATGATGTTTATAAGCATTCCTAAACACATATCTAAGCTTAATTCAATCATATCATAACATAGAAATCATATTCAAAAATTAGGGTTTCATGATCAAACTTTAATTTTGAAATTTCATGAATTTAAGGAATTTAAATCCATAGCATATGTTAATCAAGTTCCATAATCATAATTAAATCAATAAACATAATAAAAATGAAACAAATCATCCATACTCACATTTCATAATTTTCGAAATTTATAGGAATATAGAACATGTTTTTCATGAATTTAAATTGCATAATCTTAAGCTAAATCAAGGAATTACCTTACTTGGGATGATTTGTCCTTAATTCCAAGGCTAATTATGGATTAAAATTGAAGATTAAAAATTTGTGTGTTAGTGTGTGTGAAAGTGCCGAAATGGAGGGAGTGTTCAAGCTTGAGGATGATATGTTTCATATATTAAAGTTCTAGATGTTCAATTTAGATTTAATGTACATTTATTTAAAATTTCAAGATCATTAAGCACTATTTTCAAAAATTATTATAATTACACCCCTTATTCTTCTAATTCCAATCTTTAGTATAATTTAATTAATAGAATCATATCTCAATTAAATTATAAAATCTATTGCAACTTATTTTCATAATTAAATTTAGATTCATATAGCATAATTTAAATCTATTCATATATTAAAATTCAACTAATTATTTAATTGCTTCCTAAATTTCAAAAATTACATAAATAAATTCTTTAGTCATTAGTTATTGCTAAAATAAATTCATTCACACAAATTAATAACTTGAATAATAATTCCTTTCATTTTATAATAAAATATCCATATAAAAATAATTAAAGCATTTTATAACTTATTTTCGGATAAATAACATTTTTCATACAAATATATACTAATAATTCAATTATCTCACATAATTCACTTTTATCACAATTAAACTTATTTCTAATAATTCTCTACATTTTTCCGATTTCATATATTCAAGTCTTAAATTAATCGAATTCATACCGATTAATATTTCACTATATTAGATTTTACAATTTCTTATGGCTTAAATAGCTTTTAAGCCTTTAATAATACTTAATTAAACTTTATTAATTACTATAAAATTTTCGGACTACTACACCATGATCCTAACATTTTATGGATTCTGATGTGATTGCATATATAACTCTAATTTTCATAAAATTTGTATGATTTTTTGGAAATATTAAACAAGATTATTAGGTTTTGTGAAAAATTTGTCGGTTTTAATTTACACGTTTTTGGTAAATGATGGTTTTAGTAAATTAATTAATATTTCGTAATTACACTCAAATGTAAAATGTTCTTATAGAAAAAGTGGATATGTAATGCTCAAATTAAAATTTGTTAAAAAAAATTGATCGGGTCGGACCGGAACCGGACAAAACGGGCCGAGTCTTGACTGGTTCGGATCCAAGTGGTTCGAACTGAACCGAATCAAACTGGAACCGTTGTTTTAAAATTTAATGGGCTTTGAACGGTTCTGGATCGGTCCGGGTAAAGACTGCCCGTTGACATCCCTAATCTCAACTATTTCTCAACAAATAAAATCAAACAATGACTTAAAAATACTTAAATAAATTTTGCCCATTTTTGAAAAATAGGAGTAGTGTTTTAAAATTTCAAGATTAATATATGATGTTTATATCATATATTAAACACTATATCTCAACTATTTCTCAACAAATAAAATCAAACAAATACAAGAAAATTCAAAAATATTCTGAAAATTACTATATTTATTCTACATGCTCTTAATACATCAACAAGCAATAATATCGAATAATGTTCACAAAAGCATCCTTTATCACATATAAAAAGAAATATAACATAAATCAAAAATTATTAAACATGCTCCAAAAATTCCCAAATTTTAACTACAGCCTTAGAAAATATTTCTAAGCATATTTCAGTCATGGCTTGAGAGCATTTGATGGCTCAAAATTCAAAAAAAAAATGAAGAACAAAAACTAGGGTTCTTTATGAAATAAATCAAAAAAAATTCAAAAAAAATTCTACTCCATTATAAATGAAAATAATGATGAATACTACCTTATTGTGGTCTTAGAAATTTAATTTGTGGGTTGGAATGGGTTGGAAAGGAAGATTAAAGCTTGAAAAGTTGAAGAACAAATGAGAGAAAATTCAAAATTAGAGAGAGAAAGGGAGGGCTCGGTTTTTGGCTTAACATTCTGCCCAAATGAGCTGTTTTGGAGCCTATATGGAGAGCCTCTTGTGGTGGTTGGGAGAAGACTAGTCAAATTACCCGATTTGACATGTTAATACCAACTCTTTAAGTTTTATCGCATTTTCGATTGATTTCTTGGAACCTTAAGGTTTTATTTTCTTAAATAGAATTAAAATGACTTATTTCATGTTTCATAATAATTTTATGAAGTTCGGATGGCATCCGATAAGTCAATTTCGAGTTATCGCGGAAAAACAGCGTCCGACGATTAAATTATGCTCATTCGAAAATTCTATTGAATTCTTGAGCTTTCATAATTAATTTGAGTCTTATAAATCATTTCTTATTGATTTAGACCCCTTGGTTCGAGTTTCGGGTCGTTCGGATCGGTTTAGGGTTTTTTCGGTATTTATACCCGACGTTCGGTTAAGTTCTTCAGGAATTTCGTTTAGAAATTGATTCTTATGAATTCTAAATTCATAATAATATATTCCTTCATGAATTTTATTGTTATCACAAATTTTCATGATTAGCACGGACTAGAAGTTGATCCGGCTCGTGAATAGTGCTTTTAAAGCTGATCGGGCAAGCATGCCCGAAAATTCTCATTCTTTGGCTTCTCACATGTTTTCGTGAGAGGATTCTAGAAATAAAATCTCTTTGTTGAGATTCATTCTCGATCTTTCATTCTATGTTCAGTTATTGAAAACCCTAATCAGGTGGGACTAGTCACTAGTTTTGATTTCTCTAGTTTTCGATCTCCTAATCGATTCTAATTCATTTCGTTGGTTACCTTCAACATAATTAAGGTCTAAGCAACACAATTAATTGGTCTAAGCATCACTAATAAAAGTTTTAAAATTTTCAGGTTATTACATACCATTCCCCTTAAAATAAATTTCGTCACGAATTTGCTAACCATGGAAGAGATCGGGTATTTCTTCATAACCGATTCAAATTCTGTGTTGCTTCCTCTTGTCCATGGTGTCGCCATAGAACTTTTACTAACGGTATCTCCTTGTTCTTAGCTTTTGGATACGCCGATCCAAGATTTCGTAGGTAGTTCCACATAGCTCATATTGTCATCGAGACAATGTCCGCATCGGTGATAAGACATTCTTTGGGGTCGTATATGTACTTCCCGAGTCATAAGCGTGGAACACATTGTGCACGTTCCCAAAGCTTGGCGGTAATGCTAGTCTGTAAGCTGCTGGCCCTAACCTTTCCAAAATTTCTTAGGGTCCTATGAAACGTGGTCGCAGCTTCCCTTTTATTCCAATCTCACAATTCCTTTTGATGGAGAAATATTCAAGAAGACTTTGTCTCCCACTTCAAAATGCACAGGCGACGCTTGTTTGCTGCGTCGACTTTGTCGGTCTTGGGCCTCCTTGATCCGTTGACGGATCTTTCTCACAATCTCGATCATCTCTCCCACTGATTTAGGTCCTAATACTCTTCTTTCTCCCACTTCATCCCAGTAAAGTGGCGATCGATATTTCTTCCCATAACACGCTTCATACGGGGCCATTCCAATAGTCGCTTGGTAGCTGTTATTGTAGGCGAATTCTACAAGTGGTCACACTTGTTCCCAACTTTCTCCTCTATCCAGGACAACGGTCCTCAACATGTCTTCGAGCGTCTGAATGGTCCTCTCGGATTGTCCGTCCTTCTGTGGTTGGAACGCGGTACTGAAATGTAGCCGAGTCCCCAATTCTTTTTGCAAGCTCGTTCAAAATATGGATGTAAATTTTGAATCCCTATCCGATGTGATAGTCTTCGGAATCCCATGTAAACGTATGACTTCTCGAACGTACAACTGTGCAAGTCTGTCTGATCCATGTGTTATCGGAATGGATAGAAAATACGCGCTTTTGGTCAAACGATCGATGATGACCCAAATAGCGGTATTTCTTCTTTGTGATTTGGGTAGCCTGGTAACAAAATCCATGGCTATGTCATCCCATTTCCATTCCGGTATGTCTAGCGGTTGTAAGGTTCTATACGGTCATTGATGGAGTGCTTTCACTTGTTGGCACGCCTCGCTCATTCCATCCCACCAAAATTTTCCTTGAGATCTTGGTACATTTTGG
Organism: Salvia rosmarinus; assembly: GCA_036937905.1. Lineage (NCBI taxonomy): Eukaryota > Viridiplantae > Streptophyta > Magnoliopsida > Lamiales > Lamiaceae > Salvia > Salvia rosmarinus. Next base: position 55,449,114 of record CM072821.1, on the reverse strand, counting down.
TGCTTCCGGTGTCTTGTGTGTAAGAAGTCTCATGGGCTTCTTTCAAGGTCTCGCTCTTAAGCCCTTCGTCTCACGGGACACACACTCTCCGCCATACAACAAAACGTTATCTGTTGCTTCTTTGAAATTCTTGTGGTTGTTGTCCTGATCTTCGCTCGTATTTCCTCTAGCTTCGCTCTTCCTCCGAGCTTCTAAGATTCGGGCTCTTAAGTCCGGGATTGCAATCAACGTTGCAATCTGACCCTCTATTGTCGAGACGGGTATATGACTTCGATGTTCATCCTCCGAAATTCTTTTATAAGTACTCCTCACGACCGAGGAGACATCCCAAACTAAGGTGGGATTTTCGACTCAAAACATCGGCCACAACATTAGCCTTGCTCGGGCGGTAATCGATACCACAATGTAATCTTTCACTAGTTCTAACCATCTACGTTGCCTCATGTTAAGATCTTTCCGCTCAAAGAAATACTTCAGCTTTTATGGTCAGATAGATCTCACATCTAACCCCATAGAGGTGGTGTCTCCAAATCTTTAAGGCATGTAAGACCATTTGCTAATTCCGTGTCGACGTAGGATAGTTCAACTCATGTGGCGTAATGCGCTTGAAGCATAAGCAATAACTTTGCCTTCTTACATCGGGACACATCCTAGTCCATTCTTTGAAGCATCCGTGTAGATTGTGTACTCCTTATCCGCTCGGTATGCTGCGAGTACGGTGTTGTTGTCAAGAACTCCTTCAATCTCGGAAACTAGCCTCATACTCGACGGTCCAAGTGTACTTGATTCCCTTTTTCAACAGTTGGATCATGGGTCGCTATCGTTGAAAATCCTTCGATAAATCTTCGATAGTAGCCGACAAGTCCTAAGAAACCCGAATTTCATTCGGGGTCTTTGGTGATTCCCATTCTCGAATCAGACGATCTTGAGGGTCTACTTTGATTCCTCGGTGGACACGATGTGACCTAAGAATGTCGCCTCACTAATCAAAACTCACACTTGCTAAACTTGACGAAGAGTTGCTCTTGCTTTAATGTTTGCAAGACATGCCACAGTTCTCAAGTGCTCTTTGTGTTCTTGGTTATTCTCGAGTATATTAGTATATCGTCTATGAATACTAAGACAAACTTGTCTAAGTATGAGTGAAATACCCTATTCATGATATCCATAAATACTGCTGGTGCATTTGTAAGTCCAAAGGGCATAACGATGAATTCAAAATGACCATACCTTGTACGGAAAGCCGTTTTAGGTACATCCTCTGGTCTAATCCTTAGTTGATGGTTAGGGATGTCAATCGGCCAGCCCGCTCGAGTTGGTCAACCCGCCGGGTTATCGGCTATTCAGTTGACATTTTTTCTGTTAGAAATGTTCAATCCTAACCCTAAACTCTCGGTTTCGGGCCAACCCATCGGGTCAATCGCCGAAGTTTAAGAAAAAAAAAACTATATATATATATATATATATATTTACTTATTTATAACAAATATTTTATATTAAGCATTTGAGTAAAAAATAAGTCAAAAATAAATATAATACATTCCACAAGTTCTTTTTTTTTTTTTTAAATCTTATTATACTAACTTTGAAGAGCAAACAATGAAAATTAAAAATAATGCTCATGACTAAATTCTTTTTTTTCTAATATGCTTTAATATTCGCATTACATGTAACTAAATGATCTCTAGATAATATAATATAATTATAGAGTTAAAATTATATATAGAAAATTTTAATACGCTAATTCAATATAATACTATTTAAATTATATTACAATATCAAAATAAAAATAATGCTAACAACTGAATTATTTTTTAATATATATGAATATTCATATTCCATAATAGCTAATTCACCATTTAATAAATATTTTATAAGTTAATTCACTATAATATCAATTAAAATTTATAATTTAAAAAAAAGTAATAAGTTAATTCACTATAAATAACTAAATAAACAATCAATCTATAATAGCTACAAAAGTCAAGATAATTAAACATGAAAAGTAAATTTTTGAAATCAAGAATTTGAATTTCTAACTATTAGATAAATGGAAAAAAATGAGTTGAGTTTTTTTTTTATGGCGGCCAACCGGCCGACCAGAACCCGACCGGCCAGCCCGATTAACTCGTCAACTGAATGGCTAGTTAGAATAGCCCGATTTTATATTCGGGTTATGATTTTATAGCCCAACCCATTAATTTTATCGGGTTATTCGGGCGGCCCGTGGTTTCAACCAGACGACATCCCTATCGATGGTATCCGACTTCAAATCTATCTTTGAAAAGACTCGCTCCTTGTCGATCAAACAATCGTCAATTCGGGGTAAATGATACTTATTCTTAAGAGTTATCTTGTTTAACTCTCGATAGCCTATGCACATTCTCGATGTACCATCATTCTTCTTCATAAAAAGGACAGTGCCCCAGTGACACACTGGGTCTAATGAAACCTAACTCCAAGAGTTATTGCAGTTGGATCTTCAATTCCTCTAGTTTCTTTGGTGCCATCTGGTGTGGGGCTTTCGATACCGGGGCAGAACCTGGTTCGAGGTTGATCGTGAACTCGATCTGTCGGTTTGGCGGTAATCCCGGTAGTTCATCTGGAAATACATCGGGATACTCCTTCAGATCGGGACGCCTTCTATCCTTCTCTCATTCTCGCTTCTTCCTCCCAGAGATAGACGAGGTAGGCGTGGCTCGCCTCTGCTCAAAGAACGCCCCGCTTGTAATGCGGATATGATTGGGACTCTCTCCCATGCCGATCCCGTGAAAGTCAGAGGTTTCTCTCCGGATGTAGGAAAGAAATTTTCCTTTCATTACATAGGATGGTCACATTATGTTCGGTTAACCAATCCATTCCTAGGATTATGCCCACATCCTCATCATAGGTATGACATGAAGGTTATTTGTCAAGATCTTAAGTGAGTCTAGTCCAAGTTCTGGGTTCGAGCATATGGGTTATCGTTCTTATGCCTCCCACCGAGAAGAAATTCTCATGATTTGTTCAGCGCGTTTAGGATCTAATCATAAGTTCTCTACGCATGCTTCAACAATAAAAGAATGTGAGGCGCCAAGATCAAACAAGAGGATAACATGCAATCGAGTAGTGTTCCATACCGCCAAGTTTCCTTGGTTCCTTGGCGGCTCTGCGAACTCCCTTTATTGGTTGAGGACGAGGCCCCGCTTATGTGGCGCTGCTGTTTTGATGATGTTGTTGTTGTTGCGCGTTGCTTCTTCACGCTTTGTTGTTGTTGTTGGGTTGCATCGCATCGTGGTTGTCGCCATTGTTATTGTCGCTTGTTGTGGTTGATATGGTCGCTGATCACGGCCGGAAATCGAATCGGGGTTGTTCTTTGGAACAGTTGAGCTTGGATAGCCTGGATTGGCTGGACTCGGTTGGGCACATTAGAAATGACCATTTCCTGGCGTATCCTGTAGGCGATCTGGAGTAAGGGCCTTCCGCCACACTGAAGCATCCGTCATTTATAAATCGCATGCCCCATTGTGACTCCTATGGCACTGGGGCATCAGGAGCCTCACAATTTACGGTTTCCGCCTGTACACGGTACCATGGGCGCCCATTTTTGCTCGCGCCGGATGACACGTTGTTACCTTGCCATGGCCTCCGTCGGCCGGCGATGTCGATCCTTGACTTTGATGGGGTCCTTCCCACTTCCTCTTCCACGATCCCTTGGTGATTCTGGGATGACAATGACATCCCGCCCTCGTGCATAGCAGCCTTGATGTCCAATGCCCGATCGAGGGCATCACGATAAGTCGATTTTCGTGACTAGCTAGCGATACCTCGATCTCGTGGCGAGTCCCGCCCGAAACTTCTCGGATCCTCTTCTCGTCGGTGTCGACCAACCGAGGCGCATACTCGACATCTCGTAGAATGCACGGTCGTGTCTGTGATCGTGGTCTTTCCTTGTCGCAGTTGTAGAACTCATGTTCTTTCCTCTTAGGTAACTCTTAGAATGTACTTCTCGACACCTCCTCCTTAAATTCCTCCTGTGAGAAATCTTCTAATTCCTCCGCATGTAGTCTTCCGCTTTGCCTCCCACCGTAAGTCGGCGGCACCAAATATCCGGAAGGCAACGATGACAAGCGTTCTTGAGAGGTGCAAGTGAAGGAAGTTAAAGATTCGCCCAACGCGTGCGAATCCAAAGTTCAAAGATCCACGGATTCCCAAATTCCATTGAAAGTTGGTGGGTTACGCGAAGAATAGTTCCTCAACCCTTCTTACCGACGGTGGTGGTGGTAGAGTGTCATCTCTTTCGGGTGTTACCTCACTGTTTCTCGACGGCATTCTATCTTTTATAAATATATGTAATCAAATATTTTCTTATACCATCCGTCAAGATCATAAATATCTTAGCACGGTATGTATATATGATCATAAGCATAAATCTAGCACGCCATCGAACACCATATATCACAACTAGGGATGGCAATGGGTCGATCTCGATCGGATCCGCTATGTCCGCATCCGCATCCGATTTTTTTGCTTTGGTCGGATCCGTCCGCATCCATTGGGTACAAAAATTAAATCCGATCCGCATCCATAAGATCCACAGTGGTCCGTGGTCTAGATCCGATCTATATGTTTTCGCTTCTAAAATAAATTCTAATCAACTATAATTCACAAGAACACCATAATAATCTAAATGCATAATAATACTATAATAATTATTTAGAATTTCTACAATTATCACTATATTGGAAGACGTTAGTTACTGATTTACTATAAAGTAGGAAGAACAAACAACTCGATCGTCGGTGGTGTGGTAACGCGACCAGCGAAGTGAATGCCGATAGATACATAATTGAGAGTATTTGAAACGAAATTTGGAACATATTTGTTTTGGAATAATTTGAAAAGAAAATTGAAAAGTTTTAAGTTGGGATTATGTATTTAATTATAATAAAAATAATATATATATATATATATAAATAAATATATATATAAAAAAAACTAAATGGATTTTGAACGGAAATTGGGAATGACAATGAGACATACGAATAGAAATTATTTAAATTAACTAATTTAATTATAATAATATATATATAAACGGACGGATCCGACCGGATCCGGTCTTAAAACCTAAACCCGCATCCGATCCGAAATATTGATATAAGTTCCGGATCCGGTCCGCATCCGTCGTCCAGATTTTGAGGATCCGATCCTTAAAATGGATCCGATCGGGTCCCTGATCCGTTGCCATCCCTAATCACAACCTTAATAACCAAAGCTCTCGGGAGCTATCATCATATCTAATCAAATGTCTCACGAAGACTTTCATCATCGCTTTAAGATCCACAAAAGGTCGTGCACGGAGTATGATGCTCCAAAATTAACATCAACATCAATCACAGTACTAGTCACGGTGCATACAAAAATCTAAATGCTACCGTGGTCATCAGAATAAGGTTTCATGTCGGAACGACTCATCGTTTCCGTAGGCATCAAAAGATATACAAGGGTATATAGACAAACAACATCTTGTCCTAATAACTAGATCCATAATCGCCCGGGGTGTAGACATGGCTCATCGTGTCGGAGTCAGAACCGGGAGTATGGGTACTGTCTACTCCTTCTATCTCATCGCGTGCAGTGTCCTCTTGTGGTCTTCCTTGGATCCTCCTACCTATGACCTCAAGATCGATTGTGGGAGCCACGGGCTCTCGGACTCTAATGATCATAGCTTCTCCTATAACAACCAGGTCTCGGTGGATCTCACCATGATCTCCTCGAAAGCAGTACGAAAACGAGCAACAAGAAGACGGCACAAGCTCCTCTCACAAAGGCTCGCGGCTAGCCACATGGATTATCAACCTCACAAGATCATGGTACATGGGTCCATGCGGATGGGACAACCGAGCTAGGGGCGCCAAGAGGTGAGACGGATGTTGACATAGAATGATCGGTAGCGATGGTCTGGGCTGTTAATGACGGGGCTCGAATCCTACTAGCGGTAGGACCGAAAAAGTGAGTTGTCAAGGAAGGGAAGGTCTAGCCTCGAACATATTCCTGCCACTGCCGGACAAGAGTACGGGTCCGTCAGCTGCCAATCGGGGTACCTCCAGGTGGAGACACTCCGGAATCTCATCGCGCCAAGTGTATTCCCGCGGGGGGAGATACGGTCCACGTGGTGCAGTTCCGTACACCGTGAATACATAGCTCAGATGGCTAGCAAAGCGAGGCAGGTCCATCTCTAGGTCGAAGCTATCTCGGCGTCGATAGATGTAATCCGTTGATATCTTGGGCATACCCGCCACGGATGGCGCCTCATGATAAGTCAAGCACACCGTCATAATGAGACGTACCTCGGGTGTGTCGTGCCCAATGATGGGTGAAGTGCGCAAGAACTCGCCGAGGTCGTCTCCTCGCACATCCGGTAGAAACGGTAGGAGCGCACCACCTCCCGGGTGTGACACTAGAAGATAAAGAGAGCCTAGTCGTAAAACCGCTCGAACATCTTATATTCCTAAGTTCTTATGAAACTACTTTAATGGTTTGGTCTCTAGGAAGAGGCGCATGGTTCCTTAGGATAGAACAAGCGTTCGATGTCTAGCCTTCTGCAAAGGCTAAGTGGTCACCCTTCTCATTGGGTCCTCAATTCCTTATTTCTATTCGCATTATAACATCGATCATATGCTCTTTCAATACTTACAATTAGATCTTTCTTTCATACTTTCATAACGTTATACTTTGATTTTTCGTTATCGCCACGATAGAGATAGCACGTATGGTGTTCGGAATTTCTTCACATAGAGATGTTGGGATTCATAATGATGCGAACCTCCGCTATAATCGCTTCATCATCATAGACTCATCGTTGTCATCCTCGGATCCGCTCGTATTGGGATTCTTATAATTTCTATGTTCTCGCTCTTCCTTAGGACCCGCTCCATCGGGATACCTTATGTTATCATACTAAGTTCGACGTAATAGGGATCATGCGTCTTAAGAGTCTATGTTCTCATGGGAAAACATACTCATTTACATTATGCCTCTAGCATGCTTTGCATATAGGAGTAAACACAACTCATAACATATATTACGATAAAGGTATTCTCATATCATTTCTTTATCAATTTCCCAGAGTTTTCAACTCTTTTCAACCTAACAACCAGTTATTTTGAAAAGTTCAATCATTCATTTTTTTCCAAAATCCTTGGAAACAACAACTCCATTTGAAATTTTGAGACTTTTCTCCTTTCAAACATATTTCAACATTCAAAACAATGCGACTTTTGTAAGTACATTTCACATTTCATAAACTCCCATCATTTCAAAACAATTTTCAGTTGAGACAGTTACCTTCTTCCTCGTTGAGCAGGACGACGATGGAGTGCAGTGCAGTAGCAGTTAAACATAAACAATTTCTAGACTCGACTTTCAACTTAGGATTCAAGGAAAGGATTTCTAGGGTTCAGAGCGAACAAGTGCTCTGATACCACTTTGTGACGACCAGACTTCCCAAGGAAGTACGGATCATACGGATCGTCACCGGTATAATAATGCAGCGGATATATACATAACTAAACTAATACAATTAACAAATCAATTATGAATAATGCATAGACTGAAAGGAATAAGCTGTTTCGATACAAACTCAAGTCACAGAAGGACTTGCCCAAAAAGGTTCAACGTTAAAACATAGCCCAATCAGGGCGCAATTCAAGGAACGAGGTATGACCTCAAGTTCAATACGATATGAAAACAGTTATAATCTAAAGACATCAAAAAATATCAGAGTTAGGCAGCAATAAACATGTGGACATGTATATGACGATACATGCCCAAGGTTCTAGAAATCCTTTTTAATAAGCAACAAAATAACTGCTACTCTGCACCACCTCACACTCATCATCAATCCTTGCTCAACCTGCACATCAAAAACGAGATGCAGGGCTAAGTACAAAAGTACTTAGTGGACTCATTGTCGAAAATATTTTCATTGTAAAAGTTATTGAACTGCCCACAATAGCGCATGAGGATTTTAGTTAAAAGACTCATGCCTATCAAACATTTTATCATTTTCCAAAAGCGCTCGTCGAACTATTTTATCCATGTTGTTCCATATCCGATATTCATTCATTCATTCATTCACAGACTATGGAGTGGCCACCACACATAGTCGTCGCGACCGATCGAGGTAGCTAACCTTAACACACAACACACGCGTGTACACAATCCGAGTTAGTCCTCAACTAAGTCGGATTCGATCGTTACTTTTTAACGTTGGTGGACCAACTCATTACCCTTTTTAACGTTGGTGGACCAACTCATTCTCATACCACGCTGGATTTACCAACCTCGATAGATCACAACAAAACATAAACATTTGGCGTTCAATAATGACCATGGAATGATATTTCGTAAAGCCTTTGTAAATCATGCTTTGAGATAGACATGCATGTCATTTTTGTTTCACGAGAGCCCACCTGCTAGTTCGAGGCTAGTAAGTTTAAGTGAGCAGGTATGATAGTACTTCCTTGCCAATTACGTACGATCAAACCCTTCATAAGAAAATAGTCTTTCTTTGATTCTTGCTATTGATCGAAGGTCGTTTATAAATTACGACTTAGCATTCCCAATTAGGGTTTCTTCATGATTTCATGTGATGGTTTTTAAGATAATTTCTATTATCTTACATTCCCAAATTCCAAAACTATTTTACTTCATTATTCATAGATGAACCTCAACTTATGAATCATATACTCCGAGTCTATCCTCGACTCTTAGCCTTAGTGTTCTTCTAAACGTTATTACATTATAGATTGTTAGTGTTCAAGTTGTGATTGTATGTTATGATATTCTCAAGCCACTATCTAGACTTAACAATTATAGTTACGTCCTAGTAGGTTATGTGACGACTTGTCGATTAACACGACGACGAAGGGAAGTCTCGACTTATGACTCAAGTGATCACATGCTATCATGTAAGTAAGTACTTAGGAATAGATGAATTCCTTAGGAATATTAACTCGACTTTGAGACATAAGGATCGACATCTTATGTTCGAATCTTTGTTTACACTTTACGACGTTGTTTGTCTCTCTTAACTCGTCGGAGATCAGATAAGTCAGATAATCGTTATTCGTTGTCGAGTTGTCTTAACGCTCAATCTAACGCCGTATTGGGTTGTCGTTATTGAGTATTAACGTTGTAACTCGACTTTTGGTTTCTTTAACTTAGAACTCACGCTTGAGTATCCTATTATTAATAGGAAACCCTAATTTGTGTCTAACTTTGATTCTCATTAATTCCTTCTAAGTTATCGGAATTGGTCGATTCTTTTCGATTCTCGTACATAAAGTATTATGTTGTTTACGTGGGGTTTTGTTTGTCGGTACAATAAAAACATAACCATTCAACACTATACAATATCATACACAACATAAACTATACGAAAGCGTTAGGAAACCCTAATTTCTAACATAATACATAATAATTGTGTATGTGTGCATAAGTGTTCCATTCATTCATCACAATCACAACCATTCATACCAAGCTTGTAAATTAACTATCATAGCATCATTACCACTAAAATTAAACACATACTTAACCATTTTGCTATGTTTTCGATAATTAGCAATAATTAGCATATGTATCCAATAAAATCATGATATACTCCTATCATACTATAGAATTTAATTTCCAATTCAATATCATCATATACAATTTTAAACCATGGGTTAATTTAGCATATAGTTTTCGTATTCATGATTTAATGAGCATTGGTGTTCAATAAATTCCATTAAAATTTATATCATGCTTATATCATATACTAAGCATGAAATATCATCTCATATCATACATTAAAATTAAAACACATGCTTTTACTACATGTATATTTTCGATAATTATAATATATATACATATATATTCAATAAATTCCATTCACTTCACCATATGTTTATAATATGTAATAAACATGCAATATTAACTTTAAACATCAACCAATATTTATAATATCACATATCATTTTATTCCCAACAATTAAAAATCAAATAAATCCTAAAATATATATATAAAGTTTCGCCTTTTCATAAAAATAGGAGTAGTCTCAAAATTTCAAGATTAATATATGATGTTCATATCATATATTAAACACTATATCTCAACTATTTCTCAACAAATAAAATCAAACAATGGCTTAAAAATACTTAAATAAATTCTGCCCATTTTGAAAAAATAGGAGTAGTGTTTTAAAATTTCAAGATTAATATACGATGTTCGGATCATATATTAAACACTATATCTCAACTATTTCTCAACAAATAAAATCAAACAAATACAAGAAAATTCAAAAAATATTTTAAAAATTACCATATTTATACTACATGCTCCTAATACATCAACAAACAACAATATCAAATAATATTCACGAAAGCATCATTTATCACATATAAAAAGAAATATAACATAAATAAAAAAATATTAAACATGCTCCAAAAAATTCCAAATTTTAACTAAAACCTTAGAACACATTTCTAAGCATATTTTATTAATGGCTTGAGAGCGTTTGATGGCTCAAAAGTCACAAAAAAAAATAAAGAACAAAACTAGGGTTCTTTATGAAATAAATCCAAAACAAATTCAAACAAAAATTCTACTCCATTATAAATGAAGAGAATGATGAATACTACCTTATTATGGTCTTAGAAATTTAATTTGTGGGTTGGAATGGTTTGGAAATGAAGATTAAAGCTTGAAAAGTTGAAGAACAAATGAGAGAAAAATTCAAAATTAGAGAGGGAAAGGGAGGGCTTTGTTTTTATCTGAAAATTATGCCCAAATGAGCTGTTTTGGATCCTATATGGAGAGCCTCTTGTGGTGGTTGGGAGAAGACTAGTCAAATTACCCGATTTGGCATGTTAATATCTATTCTTTAAGTTATATCGCACTTTCGATTGATTTCTTGGAACCTTAAGGCTTTATTTTATTAAATAGCCTTAAAATGAATTATTTCATGGTTCATAATAATTTTATGAAGTTAGGATGACATCCGATAAGTCAATTCCGAGTTATCGTAAAAAAATGTCATTCGACGATTAAATTATGCTCATTCGAAAATTCTATTGAATTCTTGAGCTTTCATAATTAATTTGAGTCTTATAAATCATTTCTTATTGATTTAGACCCTTGGTTTGAGTTTCGGGTTATTCGGATCGGTTTAAGGTTTTTTCGGTATTTATACCTGGCGTTCGGTTAAGTTCTTCAGGAATTTCATTCAGAAATTGATTCTTATGAATTCTAAATTCATAATAATATATTCCTTCATGAATTTTATTGTTATCATAAATTTTCATGATTAGTACGGACTGGAAGTTGATCCGGCTCGTGAATAGTGCTTTTAAAGCTGACCGGACAAGCATGCCCGAAAATTCTCATTCTTTGGCTTCTCACATGTTTTTGTGAGAGGATTCTAGAAATGAAATCTTTTTGTAGAGATTCATTCTCGATCTTTCATTCTATGTTTAGGCTATTCAGAAAACCCTAATCCGGTAGGACTAGTCACTAGTTTTTTATTTCTCTAGTTTTCGATCTCCGAATCGATTCTAATTCATTTGGTTGGTTACCTTCAACATAATTAAGGTCTAAGCAACACAATTAATTGGTCTAAGCATCACTAATAAAAGTTTTTATTTTTTTTGGTTATTACACACAGAGATGGCCAATGGTGTAATGGAAGATTTGAAAGAATTGTTAGAAGCTTATAAAGAGATTTATCAACGTCATGCAACAAAGAAACTCATCCGCCTTTTACCTTCAAATTCTCCCAACGTCCAACTTGATTGAAGTAGAGCATGAGTGATATGTTCAAGAAGCGTAAGAAAGGTAGTGGCTTGCCAAGGAGTGAATTAGATATCTACCTTGAATATAATGATGTTATTTTGAGAAGTGCCTACTTCAGTATCTTGAATCGGTAGAAGATAAATGAGCATAGATACCTTGTTCTATCCCATCTTGCTCGAGACGTGTTGGCAATGCCGTTTCGACAGTAGCATCGTAATCGCCTTTAGCACCGGAAGTTGAGTTTTGATCCTTTTAGGAGTTCTTTAACTCCTAAAATTGTCGAGTGTCTTTATGCACTCAAGATTTGACAAGAAGGTCAAGATAACTAAATACACTGAAGAGGACTGGAAAGCATCAAAAGCTTGAAGAAGGTCATTTCACTAATTTTTCATTTTTGTAGTATTCGTACTTATTATATCCGTATTTAACTCGCTTATAATTATATATGTTTTCTTTGTAGTCTGTGAGAAATGTCGGCACAAGTAACGCCAACGAGAACACGGTGGAGACATAATATTTGTAAATCTAATTTTGACAAACATACATAATATTCTATACTTAACGTATATAATTATATATGTTTTCTTTTTGTAGCTGTGAGAAATGTCGGCACAAGTGACGCCAACAAGAACTCGGTGGAGATATGATGTCATTGATCGAATGTGATAATGCATATTACTTTGTTGGCTAAATTATGGATTTGTAATCCGATGTTGAACATGTAGTATTTAATATTTGGAAGCATCTGTATTTAATATTTGGAAGCACAGGTTTAAATCGGTTTAGATACATAATTCGGTTCGGTTCGGTTTACTTTTTAAAAAAAATTCGGTTTTTGGGTTTTTCGGGTTCGGTTCGGTTTTGGACCGAACCGCCCGAATGCTCACCCCTAGGTGGATAGACATGAAAATCAAAAAGTGATTGGATTAAAGTGGATCTTCAAGAAAAAGAAAGATAAAAACGGGTATGTCATCAGGAACAAAGCAAGACTCGTGGCTAAAGGTTACAGCCAAGAAAAAGTGATAGATTACGACAATACTTTCGCTCCAATTGCAAGATTGAAGGCCATACGCTTATTCCCGGCCTATGCTGCACATATAGGTTTCAAATTTACGAGATGGACGTGAAGTATGCATTCTTGAATGGCATCCTGACTAATGAAGTATATGTAGAACAACCTCATGGTTTTGAGACTGAAGGTCCCAATAAGGACTACAAGCTGAAGAAAACTCCTTATAGACTCAAACAAGCTCCCAAAGCTTGGTATGAAAACACTATCATTGTACTTGGATAAAAAGGGTTCAAGAAGTGCTCAGTAGATAGGACCTTATTCACTCTCAAATACAGTGACGATATTCTCATTGTCCAAATCTATGTTGATGACATCATTTTCGGATCAAAGTCAGAGAAATTATGCAAGATGTTTGTTGACGTGATGACTGAGAAATTTCAGATGTCAATGATGGGAGATATGAGCTTCTTCCTAGGGCTACAAGTGAAGCAGTCAGCAGAAGACATCTTTATTAGTTAAACCAAGTACACCAAGGAGCTGATAAACAAATTCGGAGTACAACAAGCAAAGCCTGTGAAGATTTCGATGAACACAAACTGGAAAGTGGAACCAGGCACTGAAGGCAAGCCAATGGACTACACCAAATATCAAAGAATCATAGGATCGCTGTTTCAACTAAAAGTGTTCTCTTAATTGACTCATAATCGAATGAGGTGTTGTAATAGGGTAAGTTAACCCAAGTCGTCTCTTAAGGAAAACTTAATAGGGCTTATTGTTCGTGTCAAAACACATAAGACGGTAAATCCTAAACAATCTAATACCAACATGGGTTTTTGAATAAACGGGAATTGAAATAGCTGAAAACAAATATAAATTAAAGCAATCTAACTAGGAGTTGTCAATCCCTAGTTGAGAATCTACGAAAAACACGAATGCAGGAATACAAGCATAGAACAAACTAAACTAGATCATCAAACACGAAGCAATAAAACTCATCGGAGAACAATTCAACATACCACTAAAATTCAATACCAATTGCATAGAACGTAAATGTATCTAAAAGCCGGGAGAAACAGAATCAATGTAGAAAGAAAAACCAATATCAACTATATAATTCAATCCAACAATAATCTTAAAGCAAACCACGTAAATTGATTCCGATAGAATTGATAAATTCAAAAGCATAAATTGATAAACTAAATTATTCAATCGAAGAAATAAAAGACATGAAATAATACTGTGTTTGTATCTGTGTCGTCTGAAGCTCTTGGAAGGAAGTCTGATTAACAGCGGCCGCAGAGTGAGCACTGAAGAGCAGCGCCGCGGAGTAAGAATGAGAACCCTCTGAATTTTGACCTAAGAGTATATATATATATATATATATATTAAGAGAGTACGCGCCGGTTCACACTGAGCGCAGGTTGAACGGGTGTTCTGACTAATGGGTGAGCGCCGGTTTGGAAAGCCTTCTGTCCAGATACTGAGCGCCGGTTCACAATGAGCATTGGCTGGAGAAGCGTTCTGTATTGAGAGTGAAGGCCTGCTCAAGGGTGAGCATCGGTTGGGTAGCGTCGCCACGGGTGTCGATCGAGCTTGCGATGAAAGCGCTGGTGCCAGTGTGTCGAGCGTCGGGTGAACATTGGTTGGGCGTGGGTGAGGCGAGCGCGAGCACTGGATGGGCGTTGGGCGGTCCACGTCGGCTGGGTGGACGAGTGGCAGCGTGGCGCGGGCGGTCCGCATCGGTTGGGTAGACGCGGAAGCGGTCGGCGCAGGAGGGCGAAGCGCAGGGGCTGGTCGCGAACGTGAAGACGCTGGAGGGCGCCACGCTGAGCGCCGATTGGGGCGGGCGTTGGCATTGTGGGTATGGGCGAGGCGTGCAGCGGGCGCTGGCGGACTGGGTGATGCCCAACGTCGGATGGAGGCGAGCGCGCGCGGTGAGGCACTGGACGAGCGTCGGGTGATGCGGCAACGCGCGCTGGGCGAGGCGTTGTGCTGGCACTCGGATAGGAGTGTTGGACAAGGTGGGCGTGCAGGTGTGAGCGTCGGATGATTGTGGGAATGGGCGCACGGGCGTCGAGTGCTGGCGCGCGAGGCGCGGGCTCTGTGGGAGTCGGGGCGCACTTGCGCGACTTTGATAATTCGCTCCGTTCTCGCTCGTCTGAACCCCGAATTACGATCCGTTTACGCCTACGGACTCCTATTGAGATGCTCTTCAATATAATATACTCTTGGCAGATCCATTTCATCCTATTTAATACCATTTTTCTACAAAATATCGAAATAAACGAAGTAAGTCCGAATCGATAAATACTAATCAAAACGATGGCATAAATAGAACAAACCATGGGAAAAAACATGCACAAAGATATGAATAATAAGCATAAATTCATGCTAAACAGCTACCCCACACTATCCAATTGCTTGTCCTCAATCAATGTCTATACTAATAAGAATAGAAAAATAACTCGTGCAACTTCCCTCTTAGTCCAATCAATCAAACCCTTTTTTGTCTTTCACCCAAACTTGATGAAAACATGTTCAAAGTTAACGTGAAACAAATAAACAAGAAGGTAATTTTTGCTCAGACCCAACTCTCCGCTAGGAGTGAATTAACTAAAGTGGTCACCTTTAGCAACAAGTTTCCTTTGAGAACACAAAGAAAGTATTAACAGATTTTGGAACAATGTTCGAAAGGTGAACTCTCGATGAACTCGAGTCTCCTATCATGGTTTCCCATGCCCATTTCTCAATTTACGAGAAAGAGGGGCAGAATCCCATCCTCCATTTCAACAATCTCAACAAATTACTGGAGTTTTCATTCTCCTCATTTTCTACTTTTTTTTTTAAATATATATAAAATGAAACAAGTATATAGGTAACCACAATGTTAAAACTCCCCCTAGCATTAGCCGGACAAATCACGTCAATAACCCCGATTTAAGATCAATCCACACAATCTCGTCAATTCACATTGCACTTTAATCTCATATCGACAAGAGAAATGGAATTACACCAAGGTCCGATCAATACCACAGAGTTCAGTTGCACAAATCAAAATACTAACTTATTCGCATAGACAAAAACTTAAGTACAAGAGATCAAAATAAGCACAAAGGCACATCACCAAACATGCAAATAGATAAGATACGCACACAAAACCAAATAATCTTCCCCCACACTAAATTCGAGCACTGTCCCCAATGCTCAAAACATTAATAACACAAAAATGGCCAATAGAGGAGGAGACTCTCCTGATAATAGATGGCAGAAACAGGGTTAGAATGTCGCATGCAGCAGTAACCGAGTATCACAGCCACTCACCGACGAGTCCCAAATCTGAACAAAACTAACACAGAGACACACAGAAAAAACAAAAAGAACAAAAAACCAAGCCAAAAGAAAAAAAGAAAAGAACAGAAAATAAATCTGTGGGTGAACTCTCACGTAGTACTCAGTTTAACGTCGTGAGCACGACGTAATCCAGTCAACAACGGACTATCCATAGTCCTTTACCTACAGGAATACCATCTCAGCCAGAACATCAGTAGT
Organism: Salvia rosmarinus; assembly: GCA_036937905.1. Taxonomy (NCBI): domain Eukaryota; kingdom Viridiplantae; phylum Streptophyta; class Magnoliopsida; order Lamiales; family Lamiaceae; genus Salvia; species Salvia rosmarinus. The sequence continues at coordinate 55,432,742 of CM072821.1, read as the reverse complement.
AACCATATAAGCACAAAGGACAGTAAAGGAAGCCAATAATAAGTCATTTAAGCTCAAATCGAACATCCTATTCTCCAAAGTAAAATAGATAACTTCAACTCCTACATCACAATACTTTGGTGAATTAGGATGTTGACATATTATAGAAGCTACCTCGACTTTTGTCCTCTCTTCATCCTCCTTCAAGAACACGTACTTCAAGTGTTGAGGAAGTTCCTTCACTTCCAGAGTGGGCTTTGACATGCTAGCAACTTCACGTGCCCACTATTCCTCGCCACCGACCACTGTAACAACTTCCTCGAGGCTATGCTCCTGCTTCTCATTCTTCAGCCGGTGTGGGAAAGGTATGACTTCAGTCTCTTTCTCATTTTCCACCTCCTATGACTGCAGCGGCTCGTCTGATGTCTCTCCCACCCCATTCTCAACAATTGGGCCACTTTCTAGAATAGTGACCGTCTGAGCCTGATCGGGTTGGTTTGTAAGTTCCTCATCGCACTTTGTCGCAATGTACTCATCAAGCATGCTATTAATCTGTCCCATTTGTGTCTCTAAACACTGAAGTGTGGAGACTTGATCATCCATTCTTTGAGTGAACAGATCCATTCTTTGGGCGAACGAATCCTCTAAAGCTGGTCTCTGAGGTGGTGGTGGAGGTGCTTTACGATACCGCTCGTTGTTGGAAAACGATTCTTTGAATAGGAGGTTGTTGGAAAAGAGGTCGATTTAAGTTGGAAGATGCTCCCAGAGGGATCATAGGCTTGATGCTCATAGCCCGACGGATATCCCTCAGAATAGTCAAACTGGGCTTCTTCTTCGTAAGAAGAATTTGTCCAAAACGACCAGCTTTCCTTCCCCCAGCCTGTTTGACCATATTCGTATTGCTGGTAACCCTGCATTAATAGACACCAACTACAAAAACATGATCACATGCACCGGGGGGAGAAAATAACAAAAAGAACAAAAAAGAAACACAGAAAATAATCAACACAAACAATATGCCTAAAGTTTTCCCGAATGAATACCAAAATTTGTTTCAATCAAAAGTGTTCTCTTAATTGACTCATAATCAAATGAGGTGTTGTAATAGGGTAAGTTAACCCAATTCGTCTCTCAAGGAAAACTTAACAGGGCTTATTGTTCGTGTCAAACAAATAAGACGGTAAATCCTAAACACTCTAATACCAACATGGGTTTTTGAATAAACGGTAATTGAAATAGCTGAAAACAAATATAAATTAAAGCAATCTAACAAGGAGTTATCAATCCCTAGTTGAGAATCTACGAAAAACACGAATGCAGGAAACCAAGCATAAAACAAACTAAACTAGATCATCAAACATGAAGCAATAAAATTCATCGGAGAACAATTCAACATACTACTAAAATTCAATACCAATTGCATAGAACGTAAATGTATCTAAAAGTTGGGAGAAACAGAATCAATGTAGAAACGAACAATCCAATATCAACTATATAATTCAATCCAACAATAATCTTAAAGCAAAACACGTAAATTGATTCCGATAGAACTGATAAATTCAAAAGCATAAATTGATAAACTAAATTATTCAATCGAAGAAATAAAAGACATGAAATAATATTGTGTTTCTATCTGTGTCGTCTCAAGCTCTTGGAAGGAAGTCTCAAGAACAAGAATGTGGAGTGAGCATCAAGAAAGCTACCACGGAGTAAGAATAAGAACCCCTAATTTTGACTTAGCGTATATATATATATATATATATATATATATATATATATATATATATATATATATATATTAAGAAGCGCTACGGTTCACACCGAGCGCAGTTGAACAGGTGTTCGACTAATAGGTGAGGGTAGCTCATGGAGTGAGCGTCGGTTTGAAAGCCTTCGTCAGAGACATCGAGCGCCGGCTCACAATGAGCACCTACCGAGAAGTTGCTCAGATTGAGAGCGAACGCCGGCGCGCGAAGCGCCGGTTGGGTAGGCATTAGCGCGGGTGTCGGTCGAATTGACAATGCGAAGCGACGGACGCCAGGTGTTGAGCACCCGTGAACGCGGTTGGGTGTGGACGAGGCGGCGCGAGCTACTGACGGGCGCTGGGCGGTCCGCGTCGGCTGGGTGGACGAGGCGAAGCGATCGGTCGCAGGATGGGCGAGCGCAGCAGGCTCTGGGCGGGCGAACGCGAAGACGCTGGAGGCGCGCTGAGCACCGATCGGGGCGGCGCTAGCATTGTGGGCGTGGGTGAGGCGTAACGGGCGCTTTGCGCTACTGGGCGCTTGACGGAGGGAAGCGCAAGCGAGAGGCGCTGGGCTGGTGCTCGGACAGAGCACCGGACGACGCGGACATGAAGCCGGGTGAGTGTGGGAACGGGCACGCGGCGTCGGGCGCTGGCACGCGATCGCGCGAGTGCGGGTGCCGGGAGTTGGGACGCACGCGCGACTTTGATGATTCGTTCGCTCGCTCGTTCGAACTCCGATTACGATCCGTTTGTGCCACGGACCCTATTGAGACGCTCTTCAATATACTTTAATCTTTGAAGATCCATTTCATCCTATTTAATACCGCTTTCTAAAAATATCGAAACAAACGAAGTAAGTCCGAATCGATAAATACTAATCAAAACGACGACATAAATAGAACAAACCATGGAAACAACATGCACAAAGATATGAATAATAAGCTAAAATTCATGCTAAACAATCGCTGCTTGACCTTACTGCCGATCGACCCAATACATCTTACGTAGTAGGAGTATGTGCCATATATCAAGCTGGTCCAAAAGAGGCTTACCTAGAAGCCGCTAAAACGATACTACGTTATCTCAAAGGCTTACCCAATTTGGGATTATGGTATCTAATGACGGTAACTTCAACTTTCGTGTTTCTTTAACTCTGATTTTGCAGGTTGTAGGTTAGACAAGAAATCAACTTCAGGGACTTGCCAGTTTCTAGGAAGCAAACTGATTTCTTGGTTCTTCAAGAAATAGACATCAGTCGCAAACGTCCACAACTGAAGCTGAATACATGGCCGTTGGAAGCTGTTGTTCTCAAATTCTCTAGTTGAAGCAACAAATGAGAGATTATAAAGTCGCATCGAGTGAAGTACCCATATACTGTTACAGCTCTAGTGCCATTGCCATCACTCTGAATCAAGTCCTACACACCAGATGCAAGCACATAGATGTCCAACACCATTTCATCAGAGATCATGTCGATAAGAAGGATATCATTGTTAAGAAAATTCATACTGATATACAACGTGCTGACATCCAGACAAAGCTGCTTGCTGAAGATCGATTCAACATATTGTGTGAAAAGCTAGGACTGCTGAACTCAGAAGAGTGATAAACTGAATCTAACTAGTTAAACCAAAAAAATATCAGTAACAGTCGAGTCTGACTAGTGCCAGTTGATTGACCCAAACTAGCAGACATCAGTATTTGTTGAATCTGACTCGTTAAAGCTAAACCTGAAAAATATCAAACTGACTGACAGGATTAGCATATATCATTAGACCAACTAGCAGTCGTATTGGTTCAAGGGGAAACCATTACTGATAGGTAAAATTGATCAATTAAAATGATATGTTTTAAAAGGTCTTAAACTAACAACGGTCAGTAAAAGTCATCAGTTGGTATCAATAAGTTCAACTGATAAACTAGACTGACGAAAGTCAAACTGAAGGCAGTTAATGGAAATACCTTTTAGTATAAGAATACTCTGGCAACACTAAACTGGTACCAATATCACTACCACTTGATGTAAGTGTTATCGACTCACGAGGTATCATCTAACTAGTAAGTGTAATATTATCTTTTGCTGACAATACTTCGAACTGACAATGCATACTGTCTTCAATGCATGACTGCGAAAAATATAATTGGAATTCAAATTGTCTAATTTATTCAAGTCATTTGAATTTATTTCTCTAACATTTATCTCGAGAAGCTTAGAATGTCCTCTTCGTAATTAATTCTCTTACTGCTAAAAGATGTGATGTGACATAAATTTATAACGTTTGCTTTACCAAGATGCGCCAGGAAACTCAATCGATTTTTCCTAAAAATATGCTTTCTTTCAATAAGCATATATAATCTCTTAACTCATATCTGATAACTATTGTTTCTCTCACATTTATGTAACTTGGTATACAGGAAAAATAAGAAACCATAACATCGTCAACAATCTTAACAGTCTCATGGTTGAAGTGGCGATAGAAGTACGCATCGAGCTAGACGTCTCTTATAACATCTCATCGTACGAGATATTGCCATCGTGTTTGATATTCTTCGTCTTCTTCCTACCATACCTTGGGTCATTCGTGACTATGGTAGAGCTGGAGAGAACGGCGGTGACTCTAGCCTGATGTTTTTGGATGGTGAGCTTGTCGGTGATGCGGAGGCCTTTCTAGTCCTTAGTGGTTTTCTTTGCAACATCATCACCGACTCGCTTCACCAACCACTTAGACATAGTTGTCGATATTCTGAGTTTGATTCTTTCTACGAAGACATCTTTTGTGTTTTTTGGATGGTGAGCTTGTCGGTGATGCGGAGGCCTTTCTAGTCCTTGGTGGTTTTCTTTGCAACATCATCACCGACTCGTTTCACCAACCACTTAGACATAGAAGCATATGCCAATAAACAAAAATCTTCCTCACATCATGCATCCCCTCAACCAACTCTTCTCTTGCATGTTTTTGATGATGCCAAAAAGGGGAAAGAGATGGGAAGAAACAGTGAACTAAAAAATAGAGGAAGAGTCTTGAACTGAAAAGAAGAGACAATGAGGAAATTTGTAAGAGTCTGAAGAGCTAAACAAGACTGGAGATTACCTCTTACTAATCAGAAGCATGGACAGCTTTCTGACGAAGAAATGACGAGGTAGAGAAGAAGATAAACTGATCAACATGTTGTAATAGATATGTATAGGTTTTGCTGCTGATTTGCTTTTTAACTGATGTATCACTTGTAATCTCAGCAACATATAATGTATAAAACTGACCTAGTTTTACCTGAAGATAATGACTCTTTGTCTAGGCTCTGTACTTTCTTTATAACCTTATTATACTAAACTAACCCTATTTTATAGAGAATGATGATCACAGCAAGGGGGAATCAAGTCCACCTGCTGAAATTGGTTATCTATCTTTTGGTTTGTTTTCAGTATAATGTTTAAGGCTTTGGCATCATCAAAAATGGGAAAATTATTGGAAAAATTCCTAAGTATAAGGAATTAAATCTATCTTAACTATGTGTTTTGATTTGAACCCAAAACCTCTTATGACTGTCTTGATGAAGTAACTAATGCTACTGACTTGTTTTGGATTTAGTTGTTATTGTTACAGGTTTTCAACAGTAAAACTACCAGCTTGGACAGACCCAAGACTAAAGAAGTTCAAGCAGTTAAAAAGTTAGTCATACAGATAAGAGTATCAGTACCAACACAATTGATGAACAATTTGACTGAAGGATCGCGTACTGAAGATTAAAGGCTGAATGAAGGCCAACGGAAGACTGAAGATTGAAGTGCAAGTTTAAATCAAGAGAATGACTCACAGAGTAAAGTCGAAGACTAAAGACTAACGTCGAAAGACAGATGCCTGAAGATCGAAGACTGGAGACTCAATGCTGACGGACCGGGAATGAGTCAAGATATGACTAAGTGTCATATCAGACAGCCGACAGACTTTGAGAAAGTCAAAGTTGAGTACCGGTAGTCAAACTGGGTACCAGTAGTCAAAGAGACTACCAGGAGTCAAAGCTGATGTCAAGGAGTTAAAGTTTTCAGTCGATAGTCAAAGCTGGCGATCAATAATCAGGCCAACAATACATAGTCAAAGCTGACAAAATGAAAGGTCAAAGTTGACTATATATCTACGCTCGATCGAAAACATCATACTGACTCAGGTTATTCAGAGCTGACAAAAGACGGAGTCCAGACTGCTGCTAAGAATATGCTGACGCAAACTCGACTGACCAAACCTGAAGTACATGCTGAAGAAACACCAAGTCTACTCAACTGAAGAAACACGAAAAATATTAAGCCTTGAGTGTTTGACTCGACACGTGTATGGCGTATCTACAGAAGATCTTGACACGCCATACTGTATTTTCAGAGTTGTAGAGTTATAGTGTATGATGATGCGACTTTTGTCAGAAGACGTACGAGAATTCTCAACGGGAAGAATTCAAACGACAAATGAAAAAATATGAATAGTGGTCCCTCCAACGACTCTATTCTTATCTCTCCCTATATATATGCAGAATCAAACAACGAATTTGAAAAATGAAGTTCTTTAAAGTATCATCAAATCTCTAGAGCTCAAATATACGTATTAGCTCTAGATTTCATATACACTTTCTTACGTCTAGGATATCCACCTTATGTATCTTAAGCCTAGACATCATGAGTTTATCGTTTGTGATAAAACTGAGATTTTAAGTTGGAAAAACCCTCTACAAAATCCCCCCACAGTTTGTAGATGTTTGGGTAAGTAAGCAACATAGTTTTAGTTGCTCAAAGCTTGGTTTCTAGCACCCGTAAGCAAGAGGTTAGGTCAACTGTATCTTGAAAGCAGTTAGAGTTTCCTAGCATCAGTAAGCGTAGGAGGAATGCCAAGTTCAACGGGATACTGTAAAGTGACATCAGTATTTAGGTTTGCTCTTGTACCCGAAAACAAGACCCAATTCGAAACTAGTGGATTGACTAAGCAATCAGTCCATGGACATAGGAGTTGATCACTCCGAACCACGGAAAAACAAACTTGTTTCTTACTTTCAATACTGTCTTTACATTGCCTGTTATTGAATTGTCATCACCAGCACACAATAACACAATATTGTTTTAAAACCCTATATCAGTATCCGTTTGATACTGAGTACTCTTAAACTGGATACTGACTAATCAATACTTGACTAAGTATTTAAACTTGAGTATCAGTTTTACATAAGACAAATCAGTAACCACTACATTCCGCACGCACATCAGTTATCAGTCCAACTGACTTGTTGCCTTAGCAACAGTCAATAGGTTTGCTAACTGATATTACTCAGTACAAGACAACCGTTATTTGAACTGGTTACTGACACCAGTACTGGACTGCCAGTTAACCTACTAGTTGATCTCATCATATAATCAGTCTTGTCAACAAAAAAAGTTTTAATTTGCCTACCTAGTGTATTCCTCCCCATACACCAGAACGTACCCTTTGGGACCCATCAGTTGGAAAGAAACTGGAGGTTGAGATCGGTGGCTAGGCCACCGTGGGTAGGGTTCTGCATCAATTGAACCGAAAAAATCGATCGAACCGATAATTTTTGGGTGGTTTGGTTCGATTTTTAGGAAAGTCGATTTTCAGTTTGGTCTAAAATTTTAATTAAAATATGTTTTCGATTCGGTTTTCGATTTTCGATTTTACATTTTAGGTTCGATTCAGAACCGAACCGAACCAATTTTTTTATATATTTTATATAAATATTAATTAATATCTTAATTAAATAATTAGGATAAACATATGTTTATTATATATATATATATATATATATATATATATATATATATATATATATATATATATATGTTTCATGTTTTCGGTCCGATCGAAACCGATCGATTTTTTGGTTCAATTTTGATCGGTCCGAAATTATAAATCGATTCGATTCAGTTCAAAAATACATTCGATTTGGTTTTTTGTTTGGAGAATTTCGATCGATCGGTCGAACCGATTGACCGATGCATAGCCCTAATCGTGGGCGGTCTACCCCATTGATATTTTTTTTGAGTTGTGGTCGACCATTTTTTATCAAATGTACACCGATAGAGTGAGTCGTAAAAAAAGTATGAAAAAATCACAAATAAGATAACCTTACACCTCTCAATTTCTGGCCCAATCATTACCAATTCACATCCTCTTTCCACCTTCATAACTCAAGCACACCTTAAATCCTCACTTATAGTTAGTATGGAAATTTGCTATTTGTATTTTAAAGTTTGTAACACTTTTTTTAGAGGGAGTAACGCTCCAATTATGTCCTTTATTATATGATTCTCCATGTACACCACACTTAATATTAATTGGATCATATTTGAAAGAAGTTTTGGATCGAACGTATCAAATTCCCAATCCAAACCATTTTATCATACGCCATTATAAATTATAAATATGTTATTAAAAATAAACCCTGATTAATTTTTGATCCATATTATGGTAAGACGATGTCATACTAATGTTTTTTATGGATTATTGGCGCATATATAAACAAACTTTCGGCCAATTTTGATTTTTCCCATGAACTTTAAAAATTGTCACAAAATACACAAACTTAATGACTTTAGTATTTTTACCACAATTTCAAATTCAGACCAAATTAGATCTGATTTGGTATCTCAAAAATTTACTATAGACTAAACGGTTAGTGATATAAACGACATCGTAGAGAGAGGACATAAAACATCATCGATCCATCAAAATAAATCAATTTTTTTGATTTCTAGGATTCATCGCGTCAACCCTCATTATAAAAATCAAATCCACTCGTTTGTTTCATTCTCTGGTTCTAGTTGAGATTAAATTAATCGATATCCTCTCTCTATGATGTCGTTTATATCACTGATCGTTTTGTTTATGGTAAATTTTTGAGATGTCAAGTCACATTTAATTTGACTTAAATTTGAAATCGTGGCAAAATCACTAAAGTAATTAAATTTATGTATTTTATGATAATTTTTAAAATTTGTAAAAAAATCAAAATTGATCCAAAGTTTTTTTTTTTGGTCAATTTAATACAGAATTTTAAATCAGATGTGTCGCGGTGGAATTTCTAGACTTTTGACGTGAGGCGATTAACCACCCTACTACTAAACCAACATATACACACAATTGATCCAAAATTGTTATATTTATACGTCAATAACTTTTTTTATTAGTAAACATCTCAAGCAAATTGACTCATTATGTCGCACGCGTAAATCCTAGAGAGAAGTGTGTGGGGATCCTCATTCCCCGTTGTCTCCACAATTAACAATTTCGTAGGCTTGCGTTTTTACTTCTTCCAAACCCTCACCATTTCTCACCCAAATTGCATACACAAATTCGTCTTCTTGAGTTCTACGATCGGCCATCCATTTCCAAGTATGTACAGAACGGCATCATCTCGACTCAGGGCTCTCAAGGTCTGCATTTTCTTATTTCATCCCCTTTCAACCCTAGCATCCATTGAACATACACTGCTACGCATTCGCTGATTGGTTTTTCGTATGTGTTGTTTAGTGCCTCCGTATCCTCATCACTCGTGAATGATTATATTAATTAGATCTGACGGCTGCATAGTGATGAATCCCAGATTTAATTTGTCGCTGGCCGTTTTTTTCACACGTTCTGTAAATTTGGAGATGAAAAGTCCAGCTGCCTGTAAAAAAAGTTAGATCTTTATTATTCATGTTTAATTTTAGCTCTCGGAAGCTGCTAGTCGCTTTATCCACGACTGTGTCAATTAACTTCTGTTTGTGATATTATTTTGTAATTTTGCTTAGTAGTTAAATATATGCATTAGAATCCATAAACAGTCTGTTGGGAGCGACGAGACTCCTGTTTTTTCCAGTTAATTTTGAATTTTGCGGAAAAACGATGCAGCTTCTTATAGACAGAGTCTTTACAATAAATCAGTTGATTATGTCATTGGGTAGTGGTTAAAAGTGTGTGATGGGTAGGTTTTCAACATTTGTCCAATTGCTTAAAATATAAATATAATCTTTAGTTACCCCTGGGAATTGGTATTTATGGGCTTTTGGGATGATTTTCTGTTACAGATAATTCCTAGAAATATGAAATTTCTATGTGACTAAATTATTGTCCGAAAATGATATAATGTCATGCACAGAGGTGATAGCATGGATTGTCTTTTCTTCATTAATTGAGTTTTCTTTTTTCACCTGACAGACCCGAACAGGGTATAGAGGATTGGCTAGATATGCAAGTACAAGTGCTGTTGCAACTAAATCATCTGGAGGTCTTTTTAGTTGGTTAACTGGTGAGAAGTCATCTTCACTTCCCCACTAGACTTTCCACTCAAAGATGTTGTACTTCCTCCGCTGCCAGACTACGCTGAGCCGGGAAAGACCAAGATAACCACTCTTCCAAATGGCCTCAGAATAGCTTCAGAAACATCTGCGGTAGGGGTTTGATACTACATTTATTTATCTCTATCAGAAATAGTTGCATTTTCTCCTTTTTCTTAATCCTCCCTCCCATTTTCTTTTTCAAAGTATTGGTGATCAATTAAGCTTCTTGATCAGAACCCTGCAGCTTCAATTGGATTATATGTTGATTCTGGCTCAATCTATGAAAATCCGACTTCATATGGAGCCACACATCTCCTGGAGCGTATGGCCTTCAAAAGCACCACTAACCGGAGCCACTTAGCATCGTGTGAGAAGTTGAGGCAATTGGTGGCAACGTAACTGCATCAGCCTCTCGGGAGCATATGAGTTACACCTATGATGCACTAAAACATATATACCTCAAATGGTTGAGCTTCTTGTCGATTGTGTTAGAAACCCAGCTTTTTGGATTGGGAAGTTAGTGAGCAGGTATGTTTGTCTTTGTCTTCTTAGGCTCACCCCCCTTTCTCTGTTTGGACATTGCAATGGTGTTCTGATATGCCCACTTCAGCTCCTCAAGGTGAGTGCTGAGATAAGTGAATACTCCAAAACCCTCACCACCTGCTTCTGGAGGCTATTCATTCAACTGGTTACTCTGGTGCTTATGCAAATGGTCTTTTGGCTTCAGAAGCTGCAGTTAGCAGGTTGAATAGCACTGTTTTGGAGGATTTTGTTTCTGTAAGTCCTGAACATCATTTTTTTTTCATTATATGGGTACTTGGGTAGTTGTTTGTGCTGTGAAACTTTGCCTTTGATTGCAATTTGTTTCTAATTGGTTTTCGTATTATTATTTCCTCTTAACTGATTTTATATGGTTTAGGAACATTACACTGCCCTAGGATTGTCCTTGCTGCAGCAGGCGCCGACCATGATAAACTGTTAGAATATGCAGAACCACTTTTATCTGATCTGCCTAAAACTTCTAGGTCTGTGGTGGCAAAGCCAATATACACGGAGGAGATTTTCGCCGTCAAGGTGATTCAGGGTGTGTATCAGCAATATCCTGGATAACCTATATGTTTTTCCTTTTATTTCCAGCCTCGTTGTTTGAATGTTGATTTTGGAAATTAGGCTTTGATATATCTTTCTGAATTCCTGAGCAGATGACTCACTTTGCTCTGGCCTTTGAACTTCCTGGTGGCTGGATTAAGGAGAAGGATGCTATGACATTGACCGCTCTTCAGGTCCGCTTGCTCATTTGGACTATCCTTAATTCAACGCCAGATGCTCTTTCCTTCAGAAGAAATGAGCAAAAAGAAATTCTTAAGCTAGCTTGAAATTTCACATCTACTTTCCCTCCACCATCTGGTTTTCAGTTTTAAGACACTTCGATTTTCATCTTGTAATAAGATGCTGTTTGTGTTAATCTTGTAGATGCTCATGGGAGGAGGTGGATCTTTCTCAGCTGGTGGTCCTGGAAAGGGGATGTACTCAAGATTATGTACGTTCCGATCATAATTCTTTGAAACTAAATCTGGAAACTCTTGTTTAACACAAATCTTTACTTGAGTCTTGAGTTGTGTTCAGATGCATGTCTTGTTTAATTCATATTTTGTGGCTTAAAAGGGCTCTTCTGCCAACATGGTATAATTTTATGTCTCTATGTCTTTAGAAATGCCAATTTAATGCCTTTGAGGTTTCTTATTTTATTCTCTGTGCCATCAGAAATGCCAATTTAACGATGTTGTCTTACTTTTCTTTGATTGCTTTCATTTCAAATAGTCTTTCATGTGTCGTTATCTTTAATGAGAAGCAGATCTCGGTGTCCTGAACGAGTATCCTCAGATTCAGTCCTTTTCTGCTTTCAACAGTATTTACAATCACACTGGACTATTTGGAATTCAAGCTACTACTGTAAGGAAGTATTTCAGATTTCTGTCTCTTTTTTTTGGCTTTGAAGAATTTTTGTGTGTAGAACTGCTTTATTTGTATGGTAGATATTCTGGTAGCTGTATGTAATAGGCTTAACGGCTATTTATGTTCTCAAAGGAGCTGTAATGTTGAAATCTTAACCTTTTTGCTTGGTACTTTGTTGCATGTTTGCTGAGAATTAAGCCTCAATATGGGGCTATACTGTGATTTATTGGTGATGGATTCACCCAAGAAACCTACAGATTTTTAATCCAAACCCTATAAAATCCTGATGGACTTAAGCAATGAAAAACCTAGAAAAATTCATTGGTTGGGGTCGTTGGGCTAAAGGAAGGATAGATGTTTCGAATATTATCATTTACCAATTGATAAAATATGATGCTATTTGTTGAAGAAATCAATCATTAAAAAGGAAAATGAACAGAAGTGTTCTGAAAAACTGGGTAGAGTCGTCTCATTGTCATGGAAAGTGTGAACGTCCAACCAAATAACTTATTATATATTTTGTTTTAACTGTAAAGTGGTCAATATATGAATATTATGAACCTGTGTTTGAGGTGAGCTAAAAAAATAGGCAACTTGCTTGCTGCGGATGATGTTAGACATGGAATCTCACCTGATCACTCCTGGATTTTGTTTCCTGTCAATTTTGAAGCTAAACTGATGAAACCACTTCTTTGAATACAGGGATCTGATTTTGCACCACAAGCTATTGATATTGCTGCCAAAGAACTAATTGCTGTTGCATCTCCTGGAGATGGTTCTATGCTAACCTTTCTGAACTATCTTTCATTCGGTCCCATTGTTGATCAAATCCCGTTTTCTGATGACTGTTGATCATGATCCCGTTTTCTGATAACTGTTGATCATGACAATTCTTCAGTCCATATGCTTTCTTGTGCATCATGTATGCCCAATTTTTCCCTGATGAAATTTCTAAACTTGCCTGCTTTTGATTCTTGTAGTTGATGAAGTACAGCTAAACCGTGCAAAACAATCAACAAAATCTGCCATTTTGATGAACTTGGAATCCAGAGTATGCAATTTTGCCTTGAGTCATTGTTTTAAACATAAGACTTTTTCTTTCATATGGATGTGTATCAATATATGCTACTTATTGTTTGGGTTATCATTTGCAGATGGTTGCATCTGAAGACATCGGTAAACAAATTTTGACATATGGAGAGGTGCGTCCAGTAATAATTCCTTACTTTCAAAATTGCACACGAGTGTAACTGAGTGACTGAGATTGATTGGTGGGCAATGTTTGATAATTGATGCTGGCTTTCTCCTTCTTGAGACTTTCAGAGTAGCATCCACTAAATCCAACTTCTTTTCAAAATGTTGAAGGCTTAATTATGTAGTTATTGCAATCTCGGTGTTCAGTCCCTGAGAAAATATCATTAGGATGAAAAGAAAATGAAAGGAAGACCTTGAGCCACAAACGATATCCAAATAGGAGTAATAATTATAATGATGAAGGAACCTCTGATGGATGAGGAGTAACACTGATTGAGAGCCAAACAAAAAGGACCAGAGGAAGCTACAACGTAAAATTGTAAAACAGAAGAAAGAGAAATAATGTAAAACCAAAAAAAGCCATTATATTTAAGCCATTACAAATTATTTAAGATTAAGACACGAAGTTAAATGAGTTTCTGAATGAACTCTTAACATGCCTAGGATTATACTAGATGGGATAAAGTGCTACAGTATCTTACTGTTTTTGTTTGCTTTTGGTTTATGTAATTAATAATGGTATTATGATTCTGAAGAATAAAACCAAGATTTTAGTTTGGAAAGATTTGTTTTGAGATACACCGATGAGGCGAGGACTTATTTCTCATTCAATGCATGCATTCACACTATTGGTAACCTGGCTAAGAGAGAGGGAAAAAAATTCAATGCCAAGAAGTCTCTGGAACGTCTCTCTGAATTGATTATTCTTCTTGCCTTTCTGACTAAATTAACTTGTGCTAGAGCCTATGGTACTTGTCCTTTTGAATACATAAAAAGAAAAGAAGTACACAGCTGTTATTTTCTTGGATTTTGTAAAACCCGAAGAGTTGTTCTCTCTCCGGGGGCAAAAGCTAAGGTCTGTACATCTTATCTCTGCCTAGGAAACCTGTGGAGCATTTCTTGAAGGCTGTTGATCAAGTCACAGTTAAAGATGTTACTACAATAGCACAAAGACTTTTACAATCTCCCCTAACAATGGCATGTTATGGCGATGGTAACTAATTTCTCCTTCTTCCTTGTATAGTAAGATTTTGTTAGCGTTCCATATCTCACTCCCCCACCCCGGTAACTGCAGTGTATCACCTGCCAAGCTATGATGCCGTTAGCAGCAGGTTCCATTCGAAATGAAGTTATCCTTGTAGATGCTGAGATCAGAGAACTGATAGGAGAAGTTCCCCCCATGTGCCCAGTTTTGTGTGGCGTTTTGAAATGATGACCGACCTTTCTATGGTATAAGCGAAAATAAGGATGCTTTGCTGAAACAATAATTGGCGCAATATTTAGCAAAAATCAACTGATGCCTGATTCATTGTATGTTTTGTAGTTTAATGTGGAAAGTATTTGGTTTTTGAGCATATCGACAGGCCATTTCTATGGTGTATAGCGAAGTGTTGATCTGTTTTTAGTCATACTTTGCAAGCTTGATACTCTAATGGAGTGGACTATGACAGAGTTTGGCTAAGTTTATAACTTCTTCAAAACAGCTTATAAGTTGTTTAAGAGTTTATAAATTCATACAAAGTGTTTGGTAAAATATGCTTCTAAACAGCTTATAAGTTATGAAAATAAGTTCCAACATATAAATAATTTAATTATAACTTATTTTTTTAGTAGTTTATAAGTAATAATGAATTTATCAAAATAATTTTATTATGGTTCATTATTTTATATATATACATTATCGATTTCACTTTTTGTTAATTTTCTTTCTCTAATTAAGATTTTTTCTTTTTCTAACTCATGATTTTTTTCCAGCTTATTAGTTTAATTATACAAACAGTTTGATTACTTATGATCTCTTGAAATATTATATCTTATAAGTTCTTGAAATATCTTATAAGTTTTTGAAACTTGTAAGCTTTTTAAAATAAGTTTAGCCGAACACCATCTAAGATTGGTCCAATATCTTGATGAATAAATTAAACTGCTTATTGCTCTCCATTTTGTAAACTTGGCATATGGAATATGCTCCTTTGGGAAAATCTCCTATTACTGTCTCACAGGTCTCCAATATATCGATCCAAGTCCTAAATCAGTCCAAACATTCATATAATTGTGTCAAATGTAAATTGGATTTATATACGAGTGCGTCTTTCTGATTAAGAATCGTTGGATAGTCAGAGACAAATTTTACTAATTTACTTTTCTCCCCTCAAAATAATATTAATTACATTTCCTATAATACTTCTTCAGAGAGGCCATCACTTTGTATTCATTTCTCATTCGAATTATTAGTTTTAAAAAACATAAAAAAAAAACACTAAATCAATCTACATGAGAGATTCTGAATATATATAATTATAATATTTGTCTTATCAAGGTGTTCACTTTGCATGATTAGGTTGGATAGATAAAATTAATCAAACTTAATCAAGTGTTTACTTTTAATGATTAATATTTGAGGATATCCCGGACTTTGGGATTATTTTAATCCTTTGAATTATTCTTCATTATTTTTAATCCAACCAATATAGGTAGGATTGAAATAATCTTCCAAATAAAGAGAGAATTATTTATCTCAATTTTAATCATTCACTAATCATTTGTAGTAAACAGAGGATTGATAGATAAAAATTATCTTATCACACATTTAATCCATCAAATAGTCAACCCTTCAAAATGCTAATTATCAAAAGTAAACACTCCCTCAATGTATACGTTCGTAGAAAATACTCAAGCATTAGGAGTTCTTGGAATCAACAACTTAAGATTGTTTCTGATCATAATTTATTTTAAACCTATTAAATTTTGTAAACTTTTATTATGTATTTTAACAGTCGTTTTGAAGTACGTTTTTTAATAATTTATTTACGATAGCTGGTATTTAATAAAATGAGAGAGGGATGGTGGTGGGGTGAATGGTGTATGCTGCGAACTCGTCTTGCATATCAAGCAACATTCACTATCATCACCTCACTCCCCATCCATGACTTGATATTTGTATTTGTTTGCAAAATTGCTAATTAAATTTTGCTAAAAGCGTCAACTTTGCATAAAGTTTTTCAAAATTGTGATGCTAGGTATATTTTCTTGATACATATATTTTTTAAATTCAAAAATACTATATATGTCGTTCGTAATACTCAAGTTGCTACATGAGTATTCTCACATAAGGGCACAATTTTTAAATGAGTTGAGTAAACTCATAGTCTACTCGAGAGTCGAGATCACTCAAAAAAAACTGTCTATATATGCATATATAATATCGTTATAAAACATATAAATTACCTAATTATTTGTTTTATCTAATTATTCATATAATATATCTAACATGCCTTAAATTATACTCGCTCGTCCCACCCAAGGCATTTACTTATTTCTTTTCAAGACGCTTATTTATGAGAAGAGTATAAGTGTTTAAAGTGATAAAAAGTAGGTCCCACAACTTTTGAAGAGATAATTACTACCTCCGTCCCAGTTAATTGGCACATTTTGACAAATTAAATTGTCTCAAATTCAATTAGCACATGCCAAAATGGCAAAATTAAATCTTTAATCTCTCTTTCTCTCTCCAATCATGTCTCTCCATATTCTACCATCTCTTTCTCTCTCCAATTCTATTTCTCTCTCTAGTTTATTAACATTAAATCTTGTGGGACCAACACCATTAAACCTCTTAACCCATTTTTTCTTAATATTTGTGCAAAAAGTGTTGTGCCAATTGGGCCGGGACGGAGGGAGTATTTCTTAAAAAAAAAAACATGTCATCTTGGATAGGACAACCCAAAAAGAAATATAGGTCATCTTAGGTGGGACGGAGGGTTTATGTTTTTTCTATTCATTTTTGGGATTGACAATTTCTGAAATAGTATAGATAAACACGAAACGAATGTATTAGTGTTCAACCTTATCTTGTTATCTTGTCGACATGATAAGAATACGATTAGTTTGTGTCGTTTTTTTTTTCAGATTCGTGTATAAAATGATAATTTTATGTCGTGTTCGTATAATATGGTTATATTGTATATATATATTTTTATCATCATTGTTATTATTACTTTATATATTTTATTACTAATTTAGTCCACACTTATGGTTTGAATTTATCGAGTTGTGAGATGTCATGTCAACACAAACGGCATTGTGTCACCTTCATGTTTGTGTTGGATTTGTATCTTTGGAGCGGTTTGGATGAGCTTGTATACAATGTTTCTCGTTACCACTATTACTATCTCATATCTGAATTGTTTACTTGATTGCACATGTTTGTCCCCTTTATCTCATATATAAGTTAGATCATACAGTGTGTATGAGATCACAGAAGTCTGTATAATTGGTCAAGCTTAATGAGATATAAAAAGGATCACAGCTGAGACAATTTGAGGACGAGTTGTCGGTATAGGCTGCGGTATAGATAAGAAGTGACTTGACTTGGTTGCTTGTCTATACTGGTACGTTTCTAACGTATTGATGAATCACAGTGAGATGAGTTCGTCTATCTGACCGTCGTGAAGAACCTAGATCTCGGTGACTTTACGTTGATCTAAACCTCGATAAGGATTTAGGTGAGTATGAGTCTCACCATCACTTTGACTTGTTATGGGTGGGGTTTATCGAGATAACCCAATATTCTCCGCGTCTTGGGTGGTGGCGGTGTTTGTATGTCATGCTAGTTACCTGTATCGAGTCACCGCATCAGTTTAGGATGATGACGTCTCCTTAAGGAGCTCAAAATATTTATTGTACTAGACCCTGTAGATTGGGATATCTCAAGTACAATAATGAGGTTGAGTGATACTACTTATGAATTAAAGAGATTAATTATTTTAAGCGATCGTAACGCTATAAATAATTAATGGACGTGTGGTATCTTAAATATGGGGATTCGTGAAGTCTAAGTGCAAGCCCGACTCAACTTTGGAAATAAAGGGGTAAGTCAGCATTTATTCTCTAATGGCATGAATAAATGTCTATGAATTAATTTATATTCTGGGCTGAACATAAGATAATTAATTCATTTGAGGCCCATCTTTATTCCTCAGATTTGATCTCTAAATTTGGTCCATCAAGGCCTCTGAGTGTAGGAATTCCGTCCACCACATAGAAGTGTCCCACTAGGACTCTGTTCTGATTCTCTATTATCTGAAAAGATATGATTGTATTTATTAGATATACATAGATCATATCCTAATAGATTTCTAGGGTTGCATTATAAATACAAGGTGAGAGAAAATCAGGATATACTATTCCATATAGTTGAGATTCTCGAAAATCTTAGAGTGTGAAAGAAGACAAAATTTGCAGTATTCTCCATAGATTACTCTCACTCAGCATTGGAGTTTTGAAAAATGGGATACAGTCCAGAAGATCAAAGCATGAGTCTTGATCCTCTTTTTGTCCAACAAATTTGCATGTAAACACGAGAAAACACCAACGTATTGCAATTAATTATATAGGTGCATGCTAGGTATATAATCAATATATGGTGAATTAAATATCCAAGATAGATCATCGGGAGAGGGTTTAAATCATATTTCCCTACAGTTTGTATTGTGCTCATGCTTTATTCGTTCTTGTATAAGTTGTGCCGTGTTTGTATCGAGTAGATTCTTAACTGATCTTGTTTGTGTTTGATACGTCAACAATAACAATCATATTAGCAGTTCTAGTCCTAATTTTTTAATTACGTTTAAAAATCATTAGTACTATTCAGTTTTGCGTTTGAATAAGCTCAAATATTTAGCTAAAGAACTTTAGAGCTAGCATTTGATATTACGAATACGTAGAAATGAATTGACAATGAAACAAAGTATGATAAAATTGAGGCAAGAGTCAAACTCTTTTTCTTTTCCGCAAGACAAAATTGCTATGCTATAATGCACACAGTTCCACATTATTTGTCTTCAAGATACAACGATTTAACTGAATACGAGTATTTATACTATTATTCGTATTTTCGGACGAATTAATAAATACTCGGGACTGGGTAAGATTTTCAAAAGATGTAAGAATATAGTATTATTATCTTGGAATTGCTATTTTTGAAATCGTCTTCTGCAGGACCCTTTTATGGCTCAAAGATGCATGTACGCGAAAGGTTGCGAAGGTCCAACTGTCGACCCGAACCGATGCGTCGGTCCATGATCGATAAGCATGACCCGAACCGACATAATGATTCAGACATGCACGAGCCTATCACACGTCCAACTGATCTGCCACGTGGTCGAATCCCATAGGTCGCCCAAACCGCATCCAGGTGTCACGCTGGCAATATACATGTGCGAAGTGCAAAGTGTGCCTCTAAAACATCTAATGTGACAAGTGCGATGTGCACATGCTCGTGCTTGGAATCTCGGACTCGGATAGTATTTTGAGTTAGCTACAAAATAGTTACTTAAAAACCTACTAGGGTGCACCATAGTTGGAGCACACTTAATTACTCCTTGTTGGTGTGAACTCATTTATGTATAACTTACTAGTTCAATATTTTTCCAATGTGGGATACTTCAATTTTTCTACCATTAAGAAGCTAACTTTGTGTATTAATTGTTCATTCATCCCATATCGAATTCGAACATAAATACACTAAATTAATCTACACTAAATGTAGATTCAAATTCTAAGCTTATATACAAATATTTCCAACAATCCTCCACATGAATGATGATTAATACAAATGCAAGTTTTTTAAAAAGTCACGAAGACCTATTATTGCATCATGACATGTTGTTAGCTTTGAACCTTCCTTAGTAATATGTTATCAGATTTACTCATTGTTAGGTGAACACGCTGTCTTGAACCTGTCAGTTTTTGTGTCAGCCAACAAAATAACATATACACAATAATAGATACAATATCTTTTTCATGTTGTGTCCATTTTAGCCTTGGATCATATATTGATTCATATGTGTTATTTATTTGAAGCGGCCACACTTCAAACTTAGATAAGTTATCTCATATG
This sequence comes from Salvia rosmarinus, assembly GCA_036937905.1. Taxonomy (NCBI): domain Eukaryota; kingdom Viridiplantae; phylum Streptophyta; class Magnoliopsida; order Lamiales; family Lamiaceae; genus Salvia; species Salvia rosmarinus. The sequence goes on along the minus strand of CM072821.1, from coordinate 55,412,588 downwards.
AAGAGTATTCTGCTATACTCCACCAATCCTTAGGAATCATTAATGTTTTTTTTTTTAAAACACTTACCCTCACCACGAACTGCAGGGTTGTACTTGGACAACTACAAGATTGGATTCTTGAGTTGTGATTCCAAGTTTACAACTTGAACATTCATAACTCTTTGAACCAAATTTGTGGAATCTCCAATCATCATGATTGAGTTACCATTATGAATGTTCTTTAAGCGTGAATTGATTCCCATTCTTCATCGCGAATGTAATTGATCACAATTTATACCTTTACTAAACGGATTCACTATATTGTCTTTTCGACTTTACATTCTCAATTCAAATTATTCCACTAGCGATCAATTGTCTAACTGTATTGTGTCTTCGACTTAATATGTTGAGACTTACCATTGTACATGCTATTCTTAGCTCTTTCTGTGGCTGACATGCTGTCACAATGCACCATAACGGAAGGTCCGAATTTTTCCCAATACGGAATATCCTCTAAGAAATTTTTTAGCCATTCGACTTGTTCACCAGTTTTGTCTAAGGCAATTAATTACGATTCCATTGTAGATCGAGCTATACAAGTTTGCTCGGAGAATTTTCATGACACTCGCCCCCACCTTAGGGTGAACATGAATCCACTTATGGATTTGAGGTCTTTGTATCGGATATTCAATTTGCATCGATGTATCCTTCCAAAATAGATAGATATCTTGTGTAGTGTATATGGTTCAAATTATATTTTAAATACATTGGAATTCTTACTTGGATTACTTGTGAACCGGCCTAATTTGCTAATTGAATATGCTATGTCTGGTCTTGTACAATTTGCTAAGTACATTAGACTTCCAATGATCCTAGCATAATCCAATTGGGATACTTGATCTCTTCGATTCTTGGCTAAGTGTAAACTTAAATTAACATGTGTCTTAGCCAGAGATAGATCAAAATCTTTAAATTTCTTAAGCATGTTGTCAACATAGTGAGACCATGATAAGATAATTTTATCGGGCATTCTAGAAATTTTAATTCCTAGAATTACGTCAGTTATCCCCAAATCTCATATCGAGTTTTCTTTTCAACATTTCTTTAATGTTCATGATTATATGTAATGACCCTCTAACCCTAAGGACGGATTAACGAGGACCGGGCGGGAGCGATGAATTAGGAACATTTAAATAGAATTAATCAAAGGATTATAGGATAACCAAGAAGTTTAACCACAAGTTCAACCCATATATACAAAGCACACGTAATTTACATATAGAAAGGGGTTATAAGTTCTTAACCAACAATAGTTCACCGTTCTGGAGGGATTCAACTATTGATATCAAAACACATCATAACATTCAAAACTTGCAGCGGAAAGCATGTGAATATACATATGACGATGTGTATTCAAGGTTTCAAATAAACATACTAATAACAAAAGTACTCCAACTGCTCAACACCTCCCCATCATCATCTTCAGCTCAACCTGCACATTTAAAAACAAACATGCAGGGCTGAGTACAAGAATGCACTCAGTGGACTCAATGCCAAAACATTTTATCAATTTAAATTACACTGCCCTATCACAGTAACACACGAGGTTTTAATTCAAATGCTCGTGTTTACTAAACATTTTCTGTCATTTTCCATAAATATTCGTCTGGCCAGACATTTTCCTTGTATGTATGATCCATATCCTATCCCACATATCTCAATAGTTCCATCAATTCATCTCATAACCATTTCCCTTGCGTCGGAGAGGAGGCCTCCTCTCACGAACGCCGTGACCGCCGAGCACCCTTTCAAAGACACAAATACAAAATTAGTGCACAAAATCCTTGCCACTCGGCACAGATACGATTCTCGCTCATCCTTGTGGGTACTTATAGGATACAATTCAAATATTTCATATGTTGGGAGCTACCCAACAACATTCACAATTCGAATATGGATAGGATACATACATAAAAACATAAACAGTTTTGGGCAGGTAATTAAATAAACCAGTTCATCAGTATTTCTTGCGAATAAAGCATCGTAAATAAAACATTTGATCTTTTTGAGTAGAGTAAAGCCCACCTGGACTATCGTTCTTCGATTATCAAATACGATTTCTTTTCCACGTTGCTCGTTCACGATCACGTCCCACCTTTACGTAAAAACTATGTTTAGTACGTTGGCATGTTTTTCGAGAATATCAAAGTTTAACTAAACTTTGATAATTTATAAAATAATAACTCAAATTCCTTAACTCATTTTAATACGTCGTTTCCAACGCGTATTTTAACTAAACATTTCTCGTACTTCGATAGAGACGAGATATGTTCTACTATCTCATTTCAACCCTTTAGGTTAAACGTTCAACGTATACTCACGTAAATTGACAACTTTATTAATATTTTACTTTAATATTAATTAACTTATTCATTATTCTTTATTTTTCATTTCTAACGTTATTTAATATAACGTTTCGTCATAAACATAGTATACTACGTTTATAAAATTTCATAAATTCTTAATATGTCTAAAATAAGTTCTAGACATATAATGTGTTATTTTTCTTAATTAAAAGGATTTAAAATCCTTATTCCTCCAACTAATAGCTCACGGTTTCTAGGCAACATATACTAAACATTTTTTTTATAAAATTTCTACAAAATTACACCATGCTTAAATAATATCATGTAACACTAATACATCATAATATTAAACTATATTAACTCACAAACATCAAACCACAAAACTAAGGCTCTCGGCCATTTAGAAAAAAATTAGCATATATATCTCAAAAATTCTAATAAATTCACATATCACATAATCAATACCCTAAATCAATAATATACTATCATATCATTTAATTAAATTTTGTACATCAACAAACAATTTTTATTCATTCTCGGCTTTTCAAACTATAGCACATGATCTTCAAAATTCTCAAATAATTCCTAAGAACTCCCTTGCTAATATATAACATTAATCCAACATTAAAATACATCCTAGAATTTTCGATCATAATCAAACAATTAATAAAACATGCTTAACTTTAAAATAAATCATCAACATGAACATATAATCATATGTAGTACAATTAGTAAACAATAAAACATGCTAGCATGATTTTATTCATAAGAACACATGCTTGTATATTAAAATTGAACCATTGGATATTAAAATTTTAACGTACAATCAAGCTCGCTCGATATCTAATCTAGATTAACTGTTTGGATTAATTGTGCAAGGATTTTAGCTCAAGCTTTGGTGAAGAAGAAATGAAGAACTCAAGGTGTTCTTGCTTGGTTTGCTCTCGGTTATGTGTGTTGAAGAAGTGAGGAATGAAAAGTGTTCTATTTTCTACACTTATGTATTAAAGGAATTAAATTACACACTCAGCCAACTTTCCTCATTCTCTCTCTCGGTTATTACTCTCTCTCAATGCAAGACAAAATAATTTTTGTGAGTTGCCATGCATACATCATGGTAGTAAAATATCTCTTACAAGAAGTTACTACATGATAAAGTTTTTGAGAACAACAAAATTGTTTGACCAATTTTTATTCATTACCGGCGACACACATGAAGGGAAAACATATGTTAAACCCTCGCCCCGAGGATCTATCTTGGATATTTAATTCACCATACATTGATTATAATCCTAGCATGCGTCTATATAATAAATTGCAACACGTTGGGGTTTTCTCGTGTTTACCTGGATCCGTCGAGGTGAATCGAACGGGATGAACGGATCGGTCGGAACGAACGATCGACTCGTGCTGACCTTCGGATCGTATCCGGTTGCCCAATCTCCAACGTCGAGTGAGGACGATCTATGGAGAATGCTTCGAAAAATCACCCAATACACTCTATGAAAAATTCGAGAATCCTCACAAGAGCTATGTGATGCTCGAAAATTGTGCTCTCAATTATGAAGCATTAGCCTAGACTTTATCTCATACCTTATATTTATAATGCACTACCTTAATCCCATATGGAAATTACCATAATCCTATATGGAAATTACCATAAGTCTTTATGGAAATTACCATACTTCTAGGATTATTACCATACTCCTAGGATTATTACCATAATCTTATATGGAAAGGATCTATGCATATACCATAAATATAATAATATCCTTGTAGGATAAAGAGAATAAAATCTTGACTTAGAGAGTACATGGGGCGCCGATTTTTCTTCTTGCTATGGGCCTGGATGGGCTAGCCCAGGGATCAAATGCAAGGAATAAAGATGGGCCTCAAATAAATTAATTATCTTATGTTCAGCCCAGAACATAAATTAATTTATAAACATTTATTCATGCCACTAGAGAATAAATCTTGACTTACCCTTTATTACCAAGTTGAGTCGGGCTTGCACTTAGACATTACGAATCCCGTATTTAAGATATCGAACGTCCATTAATTATTTATAGCATTCATCGCTTAAAATAATTAATAATTTCATTTCTTAAGTAGTACCACTCAACCTTATTATTGTACTTGAGCTAACTCAACTGCAGGTTTAGTACAATAAACCTTTGAGCTCCTTAAGGGGACGCCATCATCCTAAACGGATACGGTGACTCGACTGAGATAACTAGCGTGAGATACAAGCACCGCCACCACCCAAAATGCGGAGAATCTTGGGTTAGAACATATAACCTCACCCATAACAAGTCAAACCGATGGTCAAGAACTCATACTCACCTAATACCTTATCGAGGTTTAGATCATCGAAGTCACCGAGATCTTGGTTCTTCACGACGGTCGAGAAGAAGAACACATCTCACCTGTGATCCTTCAATACGTCGAGACGCATCAAGCATGACAAGCAACTAAGTCAAGTCACTTTATCTATCTGCAGCTAAACCGACAACTCGTCCTTAAGTTGTCTCACCAGTGAAACTTTTATATCTCATTAAGCTTTACCAATCATACGAGACTTACGTGATCTTCTACACACCGTATGATCTAACTTATATATGAGATAAGGGACACGATATATGCAATCAAGTATTCAAATCGATAGAGATTGTAATAGTGGTAACATGAAACATTGTATACAAGCTCAACCAAGTTGCTTTCAAGATACAACCAACAATCTCCCACTTATACTAAAGCAAACTTTTAGTATACAATGTGTCTCTACTAGCTATTACAAACAACCATCACTTTGCTTCTCCCACTTATACAAAAGTTTCCTTTCTAAGTGGGTGCCATCAAGCGCAATCCAAGTCCTCTAACGTGTCCATCATAGACTTTTTGCGGCGGGCTCTTCGTGAATGGATCCGCTAGATTTTCCGTCGATCAATCTTTTCAATCAACACGTCACTCGCCTAACGATTTCTCGTATGACATGGTACTTTCTCTATGTGTTTGGTCGCTTGTGGATCCGTGGTTCCTTCGAGTTTGCCATCGCACTGAGTTATCACAAGAAACTATGATACTCTTGGGCAAACCGGTACCACACCTAGATCCATGAGGTAGTTCTTGAACCATACTGACCTCCTTAGAAGCCTCCAAGCGGCTACATATTCGGCTTCCATGGTAGAGTCCGCAATGCATCGCTACTTTGCACTCCGCCAGATACGGCTCCACCTCCCAAGGTAAACACATAGCCCGAGGTTGACTTTTCTCATCACGGTCGACTTGGAAACCGAGTCTCAGATAACCCAAAGGCATTAGACTATCTCGCATGGTAAACTAGCCTATAATCTCGAGTCCTTTTCGGTGTACTTGAGTATATGCTTCTCGCGATTCAATGAGCTTGTCCGAGGTTAGGCGATATCTAGCTACTATGCCTACCGCACAGCGTATATCGGGCCTCGTGCATAGCATTGCGTACATGAGACTTCCTACGGCAAGCGTGAAGGAACTTGTCTCATTCCTCTATCTCCTTTGCAGTCATAGGTGACTGCGTCTTAGATAAAGGAATGCCATGTCTGAAAGGTAGCAATCCTTTCTTGGCGGTCTGCATACTAAAACGAGTAATCACAGTATCAATGTAAGACGCCTGAGATAAGCTCAACATTTTCTTCTTGCGATCTCGGAAACCTTGATCCCAAGAATGTACGCTGCATCTCCTAAGTCTTTCATTTGAAACTGATCGGATAGCCAACTCTTTACGTCTGATAACAGCTTCACGTTGTTGCCAACTAGAAGGATGTCATCTACATAAAGTGCAAGAAATACCACATCACTGTTGACATCTAACCGATACACACAACTCTCGCTAGCAACTGGGTAAATCCATAGGACTTTACTACCTCACAAAGCGTAAGTTCCATGATCGGGAGGTTCGCTAAGTCCATAAATGGACTTCTTAAGCTTCCATACTAGATGCTCTTCACCCTTTACCACATAACCTTGAGGTTGTGCATATAGATGTCTCTACCTTCCTCAAGGTAACCGCTTAGAAAAGCGCTTTTAACATCCATTTGCCAAACCTCTAGGTTCATGTGGGCTGCTATGGCTAGAAGAATTCGATGGACTTGAGCATTACACAGCAAAAGGTCTCATTGAAATCGATGCCCTCAATCTGAGTGTACCCTTTCGCCACAAGCCCGGCTTTGAAAGTCGAAACCTCCATCGGAATCTCTTCCTCTCAGATATCCACTTACTACCTACGGCTTCCTTGCCATCGGTAGAGGTGTCTTTCATATACATCCATAGCCGTTATGGACTCCATTTCTAAGTCCATAGCGGTGTGCCATGATCTTGCATCAATATCTTGTATCGCCTCCTTGTATGTCCATGGGTCGATTATTGCCTGCTCGTTTCTCGAACTAAATCCGAAGATTCACCCACGAACATAAATCGCTCGGGTTGACGAACAACCCTCCCACTACGACGAGGTTCTACAGGCACAATGGCAACGGTGGGTGCAGAAACTTGTGGTTCTCTATTTTGCACAACTTGCTGGGTAGGTACCACTGTAGACGGTCGGTATCTCTAGTGGAACTCGACCCACTTCAATTTCTTGAAGTATCTGGTGTCGATCCCTCCCACTAGACTCGACATCTCGTACCTTTGGCCTAATCGGTGGTGGAATATGATCATCTTCTAATTCTTGAAGAATGATTTCAACTTTGGACTTATGATTTTTCATATAATCCTCTTCTAAGAATCGGGCATTAGTACTAATAATGACCTTCCGATCCTTAGGACTATAGAATAAACCACCTTCGCCCTCTAGGATAGCCAATAAACACCTTTGCGTCGATCTAGCCTCCAACTTGTCGACCTTCTTGTTCAAGACATGTCCGGATCGCCCATATCCTTATGTGGCTTAAACCAGGCTTGCGCCCAAACCACAACTCGAAAGGGTCTTTTCGGTGACTTGGGCGGTACTAGATTTAGCAAGTATGCCGCCTCTAAGGCATACCCCGTAACGAAATAGGCAATGTTGCATAGCTCATCATTGATCTAACCATTTCTAAAGAGTCCTATTTCTTCGCTCCGACACACCATTTCTTTGTGGTGTGCCCGGTGAAGTCTTGTTGGGAGGTAATCCCACACTTCACTAGATAGTCCATAAACTCGTTATCGAGGTATTCGCCACCGCGATCGTAACGCAGATGACTTGATACTTTACCTAGCTTCGCTCCACTTCCGCCTTAAACTCTTTGAATTTCTCAAAGCATTCGTGACTGCGGTGAAGCGGTATACGTATCCGCACCTTGAGTAATCGCCAATGAAAGTGACAAAGTACTCGTATTCTCCACGAGCTTGTGTGGACATCGGTCCACAGTCGAATGGACCAACTCAACATTTCTTTGGCTCTATAACCCTTCGCTTTGAAGGGTCTGGTCGACATCTTACCTTCTATACAGGATTCGCAGACTGGGAATGGAGTAACTGTTAGGTTACCCAACGCTCCATTCTTAGCCAGTCTTTGGATCCTATTTAGATTGATGTGACCTAATCTAAGATGCCAGAGAAAAGTGGTGTCATCTTGTGAAGAAAACTTTCTCTTTTTAGGGTTTGATGAAGATGCAACATAGTTATAGGTATTATGTTTGGCAGAAATAGTATAAAGCGAATTATATAACGTGCCAACACAGATAACTTCGTCATTTCTTATGATAGAAACACCACTATCAAAAATAACAGAATATCCATGAGTAAATAATTTCGAAACAGAAACAAGGTTCCGCCGAAAATCCGGCACATATAAAACGTCTTTTAAAACTAAAACTGTTTTCTCAAAACATAAAGTAACATCTCAATTGCAACGGCCTCGACTTTCGCCTTGCGTTGCCCATGGAGATCGTTATCTCGCCATCAAACAGCTTCCCTTGTCCGTAGGAACCCTGCAGGTGTAACAAACATGATCGCCAGTTCAGATCTACTACCCAAGAATGGGTAGAACAAGTCGCTAAACATGTTTACACTAAAGCAAACGGCGTACTTGAGCCTTGAGCATAGGGCACTTGGCCTTCCAATGCCCAGTCTTACCGCACTGAAGCACTTGCCTTCTCCTTTCGCTTCTTCAAACCTCCTGGCAACCACGTTCTTGTTCTCATTACTCCCACTATTTGCCTTGCCTCTTACACCTTTGGTACCCTTTTCTTTTTCCATTTTGCAATGAAAATTTTGGGCCCTTAGATGTGCTAGCAAGAGCATGTGCTCTTTTCCCATAACTCCTTCCGCAAAGAACGAGATCATTAAGCAACCGACTAAGTGTAAACTCGATCTTGCTCATGATCGCATTCACGCGAAAGTTCTCAAAAGACTTAGGCGGTGTATTGAGGATGATATCGACCTTGGCCACCGTCAATACCTCCTCCCAACCGATCAAGACTATCCATGAGATGAGTCATGTGGGAGACATGTTCATGGACCGAACTTCATTCTTCCATCTTACACGCCAAGATTTCTCTCATTGTGTGGAAGCGGATCGTCCGATCCGATCGCCCAAACTTACCTCGAGACTTGACCAAATATCGTCGCGTCTACCATCGATCGATGTGCGAGTGCAAGCCTTTGGACATAGTAGTCATCATATAGCATTTAGCCATATTGTTTGACTTATTCCAAAGTCCGCCGACTCTCGCTGCTCATTAGTCGATCGTCGAGAAGGGCATCGGGTTTAGAGTAGTGAGAACAAACATGTGTTCTTCAAATGATAAGAACATATTCCATGTTTCGCTTCCACTCGATAAAATTTGGACCGGATAACAGATTTTGTGCGAGCATATTGATTATCGGCGTAAGAGACATATCGAAACGATAATGTAAACACATACATACGATCGCATATAATTCGTATCAATAATATTGTAACCTTTGATAAAACAATATTAATTGAAACCTCCAATCGCCCAAGGAATCCCACATGCAAGCCACGCGTGTGGGCGTTTACACATGAACCCCGACTGCACTAAAATATTCCTTTAGTCGTTTAATTTCAATCCATGTCAACTTAACCTTATGACAAATGAAATTAACGATTGACCTTACTAGACCACATCACTATCGCAAGAAGGGACTTGGCGGGAAGTTGTACTCGGTGATGTCTAAGCAATGACCACATTTTTAACAAATGAGAAAATGAATTCTTTGAATTGACATACTCACTAGGACCATACCGCCCAATTCAAATTCTTTTGTTATCTTATTTTATATCTATCTCTAGAGAACATATGAAAATCGCACATGCAAGCCAGCGTGTGGGCGTTTACATGAAACTCCCACTTCTCAATAGATTTAAAATATTTTATTTAGAAATCTCATCTAACAAACTTATGATAAGCAAGCAAGCAAGCCACGTGGGTGGGCGTTTACTCACGGTCGTCTCACTTTGTTTAGAGATCAAAAGGTGGAGGTCTTTGTTCGACCAAATTGTTCTACTTAGTCGCCGCAATAGCACGAGGTCCCTATAGCGTGGTAAGGTCGACCCAGTAGAATCTCTCGGAAGACTTAAGGGGCTTATGATGTGTTACGATAAAAGCAATAAATCTGAATCCTAAACTTGATTTGGGGTGATGATTAACTAAGATTAACATGAAAATTAAACATGCAAACGATTCAACAATAGCGTTGGCGGCTCAATCGCAACAGAATTCTTCAAGAATGTGAGATAAACTAGGGCATTAGGGTTCTTCGCCTTGATTAATCGATTTATTGCTTGATCAAGAAATCTACCTATTCATGCAATATTCAAACCTCAATCCAAACACTCGACTTTCGTTCCGTGGATTAAATCTAGGTTATCAAATTTCACAAATATATAAACTATTAGAGTCCCGTTTCCGGTAACCTCTAATCCAATCTATTCCTATGATGCAACGTATCTATCTCTCGATAATACACGAAACATAAACAATTAAAATAGTGATTAATCAATTACCAAATTCATATCATGCACGTATCCATCTCTCGATAATACACGAAACATAAATAATTCAATAGAGATCAATCACTCAACAATAAACCCTAGGTTTCAATTGGTATTCTCAATCAAACAAATCATCAATCAATCAATTTGAATAACCCAACCCTAGAATGGAATTAGTTCATGCTCGTCTCACGATTCAAACAATTAAAATCGATAGAAATCATTATCCAACAATCAAATGAAGAAAAATCGAATAACAAGCCTTACAATCGTAAATGTCGTTGATGGATTTCTCCAATCAAATGTCTTGAATCAATCCCAAATGCAAAGAGAATTACAAGGAAAATAATGTAGAACAATCGTGTGGAGAGAATTGAAAACTGACGGAATTAAAAATATGAAGAAGTAAGAATATCGTGCGTAAGAAAAAGTAGGGTTTCACGCGTTTTAAAACATATATATAGGTGCAGAAATTTCACGCCCAGCGCCGGACAGAGTCCAAGCGCCGGACGCGAAGTCTTCAAAACAAGGCGAAATCAGAGGCACCCAGCCGGACGATACTCCGCCGGACGCGAGCGCGTGGAAACAGAGGCCAGCGCCGGACGCAAGCCGGACGACGCAACTCTCTGGACTTCTTCAACTTCGACGCCAGCGCCGGACGCACTCCAGCCACGGGACTTGGCGTCTCTCGACGGCTTCACCGACGCCCGGCGGACGCGCCGCCGCGCGGACGCGGCGTCTCGAGAAAGAAGCGTGGCGCCGGACGCGGGCTCGACGATGCCGGCGCGACGCCGGGCGCCCACAACGGCGACGGCACCCACGCGACGGACGCAACAAGCACGGACGCGGGTGCCTCTTTGGATGCAACTTCAGGTGCGTTTTTATGCTCAAAATGCTTAAACGCGAACATTCCCTACACAAAACAAAACGAACATGATTCCAATAAAAAGATATTCAAAACTTAAGCATATAGGAACCAAATCGTATCAAACAAACACAGAAAAGCACAACAAAAACATGCAAAACAACTCCCCACACTTAACTCTTTGCTTGTCCTCGAGCAAATTTAGTTTGAAAAAAAGTGGTACACATAGAATCAATACTTCAAATAGAATCAATCTCATATTCACATCCATTCAATGCATCTTAATAATATAGTTCTCAATATAATGATCCTCATTCTTCAATCAAAACATGTGACTAATCATAGAATAGCTGTGCTTCAACTCAATATGATCTCAAAAATCAATATACGACTTATATGGTTCCTTTTCATGTAAGATATCCCAATGACAAAATCAAATAAGAATTTGTGGAACTTAAACCGATTATAGGACAATGATCGTTAGGTGGAAACTTCGTTATACACTCGAGTATCCTAACGAGATATCTATACCCATAGCAAATAGTCTCCATTCGAGACAACACAAGCAAGAGGGTAGAGCCCTTATTCAATTTTAAGCCCACTTATTTCATACATTTTTTTTTTTTTTTTGTCCACTTTTTCTAGAAAATCATACAAAAGACAGGTTCCATTTACTGAAGCATATGACATCCGATCACACACTTTGTCTAAACACGCCTTCCTAATTATGTCCCACAGCTCAAATTGACGCTAAGAATTATCAAACTAAAACCATATACCAAGATGCAAAGAAATTCGATCAAAACGCAATCAATTCAACTTAAAGCATAATTCTTCATACACCATTGATTTCAAGAGAATAAATTGCCTCTAATCCAAACAAAGAGTTAAGAAACGATTTAAACACAACGACAAGACGCAACAAAACGGGAAACGACAAACGACAAAACAAAACGACACAAACAACCAAACGATATCCCCACACTTAAAACATGCAAGGTCCTCATTGCATATGAATATAAAAGTATAGTAGAGGCGACTTCCACGAAATTGACGAAACATAGCGGCATGGACATCAAAACGAAACAAACCTACAAAACAAAACACAAAAACAGAATCTAACAAAGAACAAAACAAAACGAACAAAGAAAACAAAACAAAACGACACACACAAAACGGCAAACACATACACCCAATAGTGAAGAATCACTATTGGTCGACGGCGTGGTGGAGGTGGATCGCCATGAAATGAAGTCCAAGCTTTCCATCGAGCCTCGAGAGCGCCATGCGCCGATTATGCTCACCCATCTGCCGATTGTATTGGTTCCAAAGCGGTTCGCTCTCTCCAAAGTCGGTTCGTTCACAAGACGCTCATTTTGTTGATCGAATCGAGAGGAGATGTCTTGACGAAACTCTGTCCATTGACCGGCTAATTCATTCCTGAACTGTCCAAACTCCTCACGCATGGAATAGTAGCCCTGCCCTGATGGACCTTGCTGAGACGGGAACTGTGGGTGATATGGATCGGCGTTGCTCTGAATAGGCTCTGTACCCTCTCCTGCAGAGGCATGCTGATCTCCTTCTTCATCAGATGCAAGAGTGGTATCAAAAATCATCATGTCACCAGAAGGGGGATGGGATGGTCCTGCAGCTCGACGCTGAGCTTCGCGAGCTGCGATGCATGTATCTCCTCACGCGTTCCTCATATCATGCGTACAAGGTCGCCTCATTATAAGCAAACGGGCACCTCAAGCTCACCGAGGTCAATCCTTTTGGCCTTATCAAATTTTGTCCAGAAATGCGTGCCCTCATTACTAATTATCCTCAAATGCATAGCTAGTCCGGTGGGGATTTGGCACAGGTAGGCCGACACTTCTTACGGCTGAATTAAGCTGCAGATGTCCCAAATGAAGAAGGTTAGGCTAACCTTCGTTTTCTTAACTGCAAGTGAGGAGGAAGACCTCACCGTATTAACTTTATTAGCCTGTTCATTGTCGAAGACATTGAAGGCAATGAATTTGTGCACCATTGCCAAAGTCGGATCCTTGATAAACCCACGGCATCCCAACCGACGCACCAATTATTAAAACCTGAAAGCTCCTGCCAAGCCTCTCTCACATTGAATGATTGAGGTACACCACGTGCACCCGAGGTCGGAAATCCAAATACACCCTTCATAACACGAGGTGTAACAACATACTCATTCCCCAACAGATTTACGTGTCATATTATCGATTCATCCTCAAAACTCATCAGAAAAGAGAATTCAACCAACAACGGAGAATATCCAGGCAATTCCATCATAGCATACTCAAGTAAGCCTAAGTTCTTTAAATATTTTTTAATCTTATCTTCCAGACCCAAACTTATCATCAGTTGCCAATTAAATACACGCGGAGGAGTAATATCTTGATGGATAAAGCGGCGATGAAGAGTACCTTCCACAGGATTATAGATAGGGAAGGCGGCTGAATACATATAATCGATATCTTCAATGGGTTCCTCCATAGGAACATCATCATCTCGTGGACGACGTGAGCTAGATCTCGCTGGATTCTTTGTACGAACCATATCCGTAAGGGAGGTATTTGGGCAAGGCGGTGAAACACCGGACTCAATAGAACGCACATAGTAGCGGCGTTGGAAAAATGGAACGTCGGACGGAGGAGCGCACCGGCACCGAGCCGAACACCGAGGCGGTGAGGCGAGCCGCGGCGACGATTCAAGCGCCGGACGGAGGAGCATGAGCGCGGCGCGAGTTCAAGCGCCGGACGGAGGGGCTGTGCGCGCTTGAGAAGCGCGCGCCGGACAGAACAAGCGCGCGGCGCCGCTGTCAGCCGGACGGAATAAACGAAAAGCGCGGCGAGATCGTGGCGCCGACGGATCGGGCGCGAACGCCGAGGGTGGAAGGTAGCGCGTTGAGCGTCGGGCGAACGAGCGGCGGCGCCGAGATCAAGCGCCGGACGAGAGCAACGCTTTGAGAGCGAGCCGACGCGGGGCAGTAGCAGCGGAGGTTGCGGGCGCTGAGGGCGAAACGCCGGACGGAGCGGAAAGAATGGGCGGCGGCGCAGCGGCCCCGAGACTAAACGCCGGACGGAAAGCGCGACGCCGGCGGCGAACGCCGGACGTGCGTAGCAGCTGGACGGAAGTCAAGGGCGTGGCGGAGGTGGTAGCGCCGGACGCGAGAGAAAATAATTAGTGAGAGAGAAAGATAAATTAGGGTTGAATCCCACATAAATATTTAATATTATTTATTTTATTTTATTTTATTTTATATATTTTTTATTTTTTTTTTTTTTTGAATCGGACCAGTAGCGGGTTGCACCCCGTTTTATTTGGTAACACTCTCTGCCCGAAAAATAAAATTTTTCCCAGTACGGTTTGGACGCGTCCGTGCCGGGTACCTTCTCTCGCCTAAAATAAATTTCTCCCGTATTGGTTTGGATGCGTCCGGCGCTGGGGTACCTTCTCTGCCCGATAACAATAATCTCCACCCAGCGCCGGTTTCGTCCCGTCCGGCGCTGGGTGAGCCTTTTCTTCAATTTATACCCAGCGCCGGTTTGCCTTTCGTCCGGCGCCTGGGATACCCCTCTGGACGGAATTTTTAGTCTTTTCTTCTTGTATCCAACACTCCAAGATATTCAATTCCAACCTGCACCACACAAAACAAAAACAACATCAAAAACACAAGCAGAAACAAAAACAAAAGAAAAACGAGGAAAACAAAAATAAACATGGGTTGCCTCCCACGAAGCGCTAATTTTAACGTCGTTAGCTCGACCATTGAATCCTCATTCTGACATTGCTTCTTGGAGTCTTATCGACTCAGTCTCCATCACATTTGATGCTCCTTCAATGTACAACTTCACCCGTTGTCCATTAACTTGAAAGGACTTCTTGTCATCACGACTGTATAATTTCACCGTTCCGTAGGGAAACACCTCTTCTATCTCATATGGACCACTCCATCTACTCCAAGCTTCACGGAAACAATCTTAACCGTGAATTGAACAAAAGCACTTTCATTCCAGGTTGAAGATCTTTTCTCACTAATTTCTTATCGTGAATCCTCTTCACATTTTCCTTATAAATTCGAGCATTCTCATAGGCTTCATCACGCATTCTTCGAGCTCGATAATCTGTAAAGTTCGCTCTTTTTCGGCTTGAGACAAATCCAAATTCACATTCCTTATCGCCCAGTATGCTTTATGTTCAATCTCCACCGGAAGATGACAAGACTTACCATAGACCATCTTATAAGGGCTCATCCCTAAAACGGTCTTGTAAGTCGCTCGATATGCCCACGAGCCTCATTCAATTTAGTTGCCCAATCTTTCTCGACGGCTTCACCATTTTTCCGTAATCCCTTGATTTGCTTGTTGCTCGTCTCGGCCTGTCCTGAAGTTTGAGGATGATACGGTGTTGCAACTTTGTGGGAAACTCCATTCTTCTTCATCAATTTCTCAAATGATTTATTACAAAAGTGTTTTCCCCCATCACTGATTATAGCTCGAGGGAATCCAAACCTGCAAAGAATATTATCCTGCACAAACTTGATGACAATATTAGCATCACATGTCCGGGTAGGAATCGCTTCCACCCATTTGGACACATAATCTACAGCAAGAAGAATATACTCAAATCCACAAGACTTTGGAAACGGACCCATAAAATCAATGCCCCACACATCAAAAATCTCAGCAGTAGATTAGTATTCAAAGGCATTTCATTTCTAACTCCTATCGCACCTACCGTTGACACCTATCACATGCTAAAAGAAATTATATGCATCCTTAAAGATTGACGGCCAATAAAATCCGGATTGAAGAACCTTAAAGCGCTCTTCAACCCCAAAATGTCCTCCACATTCAAGCATGACACAACGTCGGGATCTCTAGTGCTCCTCTGCTGGAATGCATCTTCCGATAACCTCATCCTTACCAAGGCGAAAAGATGAGGATCATCCCAATAGTAATTCCGCAAGAGAAGACAAAATCTTTTCTTCTCTTGAGAAGAAATATCGTAACGTAATTTTCCACTTGCAAGATAATTACATATATCAAAGATACCAAGGAATAACGAAGTCTCAAATGCATGCTCAAAGGAAACTCATCACTAATGCCGATTGATGCAAGTCATCCGCTTGGGAGTTAAAGGAAGACGAGATAAATGATCACCATCGCATTCTCACTACCCTTTCTATCCTTAATCTCAACATCAAATTCTTGCAACAACAAAATCCACCTAATCAATCTAGGTTTGGCTCGAGGTTTTGACATCAAGTATCAAGAGCTGCATGATCACCGTGGTACAATTGTTTTAGATCCTAGAATATAAGACCTAAACTTGTCTAAAGCAAAACCACACCTAAAAGCTCCTTTTACGTAGTCGTGTAATTTGCTTGCAATTAAGAGTTAAACTTGCATAGTAAATCACACGCAACATTTTATCAATACGTTGACCAGGACAGCCTCTTGTAGTGTTCGATGCATCACACATAATTTCAAAGGGTAATGACCAACTGGGCAACTACAATAGGTGCAGAGATAAGTTTTTCCTTCAAAGTATTAAAAGCATGCAAGCAACTTTCATCAAATAGAAAATGAACATCTTGGGCAAGCGGTTTACAAAGGTTGACTTATTTTAGAAAAATCCTTAATAAATCGCCTATAAAATCTCTGTGTCCCTAAGAAACTTCTAATTCCTCCGACATCAATTGGTGGAGGTAATTTTCAATTACATCAATTTTGCTTTATCAACTTGAATCCCTTTTAGATATCACATGCCATAATACAATCCCACTCGTCACCATAAAATGGCTCTTTCCCAACTCAATGTAAGATTGCATTCAATGCAACGCAAGAACCACATCTAACTTCCTAAGATAATCATGAAATGATAATCCAAAACTGAAAAATCATCCAAAAACCTCAATGAAATTACCAATCATTTCGAAAAGATAGAGGTCATGCACCTTTGAAATGTTCCAGGGGCATTGCACAGACCAAACGGCATTCTCCTCCACGCGAAAGTGCCAAACGGACAAGTGAAAGTTGTTTTAGCTTGATCCTCCGGAGCAATTGCTACCGATAATAACCGATGCACCATCAAGGAAACAATAGTATTCATGTCCACTAGCTTATCTAACATTTGATCAATAAATGGAAGAGAAAATGGTCCTTTCTAGTGGTGGCATTCAACTTTCGTAGTCGTTTGCACATCCTCCATCCAATGGTAGTCCTTGTAGGCACCAGCTCTCTTTATCATTCTTCACCACGGTTATACCACCTTTCTTGGCGGGTACCACGTGAACCGGATCGACCCACCGACTGCCGCGACGTAGATGAGTCCTTCCGCAAGGAGCTTAGAATCTCCTCTCGACTACCTCCATAAGGTTAGGATTCAACCTCCGTTGTCCTTCCCGAATCGCCTAGCCCATCTTCAAGTACTATCCGATGCATGCACATTGCCGGGCTTATCCTCAATATCGTATATACTCCATCCAAGAGCTCGCTTATTCTTTCTAGACCTCAATGAGTTGTTCTTCCTCACCTTGCTTAACCCGCAAAGATTATGACTGTCGCCACCTCTTCAAGGTAGACATATTTGAGATGCTCGGTAACTCTTTGAGGTCGGTTTCTCATGAAGGTAATCTTTCCACTTCTATCTCCCTCTCCTCCGCAACCTGCTTCTCCGCATAAAGCTTCTTCATTCTCATCATAACCGCAAGGAAAGTTTCTATGCGATCTTCCGCAATACACATGTCTCGACCACCAAGCAATCAATAGCATCTATGTAAGAACAATTATCAATTGCATCGGATGGTACTATAGTTATCTCTAATGAAAGGACACAGCCCCAACACCGCTATTTTCAATACACCATTTTTAACATCAATCAAAGTGTTGGTAGTAGCCATAAAAGGTCTTCCTAAAAGAATTGTGTGTTCTACCATTCTCTTTAATGTCACCCACATCTAGAACAACAAAATCAACAGAAGATCAATCCACCCACTCTAACTAATATGTCCTCGATAATCCCCTAGATAACGAATTGATCTATCACCAATCAGTAAACACATGCGAGTAGGTTTTAATTCCCAATTCAAGTTGCTCAAAGATAGAGTGGCATTAAATTTATACCGCACCAAGGTCGAGCATGCCCGTAGCTTCCTTTCCATTCCCAAAGCAATCTTTATCACAAAGCTCGGATCGCTGTTTTGGTGGCAATTGATGCTAAAAATAGACGCAACCTCGATACAATCACCTCTCATCATCTACAAACTTCTTCTTCGATGCTAACCTTTAAAGAACTTGACATGTCGGGACGTCAATAACGCCAAGGAGAGGCAAGTTACATTCACTTTAGATAGCATCTTGTAGAACTCTAAGAACACGATCCTTCTTTTCACTTCTCAACTGCTCGAAAGGGAATGAGGTTCAGATGGAGTCTCGCTTGTAAGCCTCCGATGGCTCTTCTCCTTCCTCTCGGCTCTCCTTTGCACTTCCTCACCTTAGTCAATCGTTCCTCAAGTGGAATTTCCACTTATTGTCAATTATTTTTCCACCCTAAGAACTCGGATCGCCGTGCTGCTCAGTCGACTAGGTAATTTCCTTTGTCCTTGTTGTGCCGCCTCCAACGTCCCACCAACCGTCCCACTTGAGTCTCTATCCTTCATTGATGCTTCCACGCACTCAAATCTCATGACTTGCCCGAATGAAAGTGTAGAGAATCTTCGCGTCGGCTTCCTCGAGCACCGACCGCTGGGTTTGTGGATGGCCGCATTGTTGTCCGTCCGAACCGCCGCCGGGAGGTTGTCGCTCGAATCGAGCTCCTTTACTAGATCCTCCGATTCTCGATTCCGTGAGAAATTAGGATGATCTCTCCACCGGATTGTATGAATTGGAAAAGGGATCGATTAGGCCTCGTGATACCCTTGTTGATTCGCTTCGAACCCTTGCGGAACCCTCGCATTCATTCATGCTTCCTCATATGCCATCTCATCGCTCGCTGGCATATGTTGGCCCCATGTCCCGCTTCACCACAAATCCCACATGTCTCCATCGACATCACTTGTTGCATGGAATCGGGCGGTGGTAGATTCATTCACCCTCATTAGTTGAACTCGCAGTGAGCCCGCCAATTGCCGTCACTCAAATTGTGTAATCTCTTTAGCCGCAGCAGTCTTCGCCCCGCACTTCTCCTTGTGAGTTTAGCATGCCTCCTAATCTCGCTAACGCCCTCGAAAAGTGGTTTCCAATGCTCCTCTAGCCGCATTATCTATCATATATTGATAGTCCATCGTCAATCCATCGAGAAAAACTGATTGAGAAGCTCACCGGTAATGATGATGCGACACCGTCAGAACGATTTGAACCTATCCCATGCCTCATGCATAGTTCTCCACCCATCCGTGAATGTGGCTATCTCGAGCCTCGCCTTGGTCTTTCGTTCGGTAGTACTTTCCCATGAACTTATCATACACGGCTTGCCAACTGCCAACGAACGGGTCAGAGACATCAACCATGTCTCTGCTCTACTTTCGGTGTAGGAAAACACCTCATTCTCGCAGATCCCGGTAAGTCTGCTCGGAAAAGGTGAACCATCGCATAGAACTCCTGATGAAGTTCGGCATCCTCGCCAGCATCCCGTAGAACGACGGAAGCAGTTGAAGTGAATGGCTTCAACTCATAGTTACGGGTCGATCCTCAAGGACTATGCATGACGTTGTCACCCCAATGACGGTCGAGCAAAATCACGATCCTCGGTTCTTCTTCATGGGCTCCTCCATTTGCCGCCATTTCTTCCGCACAAACTCCTCACTTGGAGATCTACTTCCCAAATTCTCGATCACGTTGTCGCACTTGCCTCACTTTCATACAAGCTTTCTTCCGAGTTCAAGGATAAAATTCTCCTACCCTGATAATGTTGTAACACCTGTGCCAACTTCCTTTGAGACTTCACGACCAGCATACACAAACAAGACAAGAAACGGATTATGCACTGTGGAAGAATTAATCAAACAAAAATAAAATAAACCAAAATAGAAGATAGATGGAAAATAACACAATCAAATGCCTAAAGCCTTCCCCGAAACGGCTACCAAAATTTGTTCCACCAAATTGTTCTACTTAGTCGCCGCAATAGCACGAGGTCCCTATAGCGTGGTAAGGTCGACCCAAGTCGAATCTCTCGAGGAAGACTTAACAGGCTTATGATGTGTTACGATAAAAGCAATAAATCAATCCTAAACTTGATTTGGGGTGATGATTAACTAAGATTAACATGAAAATTAAACATGCAAACGATTCAACAATAGCTCGCAGCTCAATCGCAATGAATTCTTCAAGAATGCGAGATAAACTAGGCATTAGGTTCTTCAGCCTTGATTAATCGATTTATTGCTTGATCAAGAAATCTACCTATTCATGCAATATTCAAACCTCAATCCAAACACTGACTTCGCCCGGGATTAAATCTAGTTATCAAATTTCACAAATATATAAACTATTAGAGTCCCGCTTCCAGAACCTCTAATCCAATCTATTCCTATGATGCAACGATCTCATCTCTCGATAATACACAAACATAAACAATTAAAATAGTGATTAATCAATTACCAAATTCATATCATGCACGATCCATCTCTCAATAATACACTAAACATAAATAATTCAATAGAGATCAATCACTCAACAATAAACCCTAGGTTTCAATTGGTATTCTCAATCAAACAAATCATCAATCAATCAATTTGAATAACCCAACCCTAGAATGGAATTAGTTCATGCTCGTCTCACGATTCAAACAATTAAAATCGATGAAATCATTATCCAACAATCAAATGAAGAAAATCAATAACAAGCCTTTACAATCGAATGTCGTTGATGGATTTCTCCAATCAAATGTCTTGAATCAATCCCAAATGCAAAGAGAATTACAAGGAAAATAATGTAGAACAATCGTGAGAGAATTGAAACCGACAATTAAAATATGAAGAAGTAAGAATATCGTATGAAGAAAGTAGGTTTCAGCTTTAAAACATATATAGGTGCGGAATTTCACGCCAATACAGAGTCCAGCCACGACAAGTCTTCAAACAAGGCGAATCGAGGCACCCACGACGGGATACTCAGCCGAGCGCTGCGGAACAGAACCGACGCAGCCACGGACGCTGCAACCTCTCGACTTCTTCAACTCGACGCCACGGACGCACTCACGGACGCGACGCGCTCCTCGACGGGTTTACTGACGCCCTGGCGGACGCCCGCCACGGACGCCGGCCTCTAGAAAGATCGCCCACGGACGATCAACGACGCCGGGCCTTATAGGAGACGGCACCCACGGACGCAATTCACGGACGCTGGTGCCTCTTGATGCAACTCAGCGTTTATGCTCAAAATGCTTAAACGCGAACATTCCCTACACAAAACAAAACGAACATGATTCCAATAAAAGATATTCAAACTTAAGCATATAGGAACCAAATCGTATCAAACAAACACGTAAAAGCACAACAAAACATGCAAACAACTCCCCACACTTAACTCTTTGTTGTCTCTAGCAAATTTAGTTTCTGAAAAGAGTGGTACATAGAATCAATACTTCAAATAGAATCAATCTCATATTCACATCCATTCAATGCATCTTAATAATATAGTTCTCAATATAATGATCCTCATTCTTCAATCAAAACATGTGACTAATCATAGAATAGCTGCTTCAACTCAATATGATCTCAAAATCAATACGCGACTTATATGGTTCCCTTTCATGTAAGATATCCCAATGACAAAATCAAATAAGAATTTGTGGAACTTAAAACCGATTATAGGACAATGATCGTTAGTGGAAACTTGTTATACACTCGAGTATCCTAACAGATATCTATACCCATAGCAAATAGTCTCCATTCGAGAGACACAACAAGAGGGTAGAGCCCTTATTCAATTTTAAGCCCACTTATTTCATACATTTTTTTTTTTTTGTCCACTTTTTCTAGAAAATCATACAAAAGACAGTTCCATTTACGTAAGCATATGACATCCGATCACACACTTTGTCTAAACACGCCTAATTATGTCCCACGCTCAAATTGACGCCTAAGAATTATCAAACTAAAACCATATACCAAGATGCAAAGAAATTCGATCAAACGCAATCAATTCAACTTAAAGCATAATTCTTCATACACCATTGATTTCAAGAGAATAAATTCGCTCTAATCCAAACAAAGAGTTAAGAAACGATAAACACAACGACAAGACGCAACAAACGGGAAACGACAAACGACAAAACAAAACGACATACAAACCAAACGATATCCCCACACTTAAAACAAAGGTCCTCATCGATATGAATATAAAAGTATAGTAGAGGCGACTTAAATTGACGAAACATAGCGGGACATCAAAACCAAACAAACCTACAAAACAAAACACAAAAAATGTAACAAAGAACAAAACAAAACGAACAAAGAAAACAAAACAAAACGAACACACAAAACGGTAAACACATACACTCCAATAGTGAAGAATCACTATTGGTCGACGGCGCGGAGGTGGATCGCCATGAAATGAAGTCCAAGTTTCCATCGAGCCTCGAGAGGCCATGCGCCGATTATGCTCACCCATCTCGCGATTGTGTTCCAAAGTCTCGCTCTCTCCAAAGTCGGTTCTGCTCACAAGACGCTCATTTTGTTGATCGAATCGAGAGGAGATGTTCGACGAAACTCGCCATCGACCGCTAATTCATTCCTCGAATCGTCCAAACTCCTCACGCATGGAATAGACGCCACGGACGCACGCCGACGGCGCCTCCGAAAGGTGGCACCCAACGACGATGCGTCACGGACGGGCGCCTTATAGGCATCCAAGACTCCACGGACGCAGCCAAGCCGGACGGGCCCTTCGATGCAACTTGTGCTTATGCTCAAAATGCTTAAACGCCAACATTCCCTACACAAAACAAAACGAACATGATTCCAATAAAAGATATTCAAAACTTAAGCATATAGGAACCAAATCGTATCAAACAAACACGTAAAAGCACAACAAAACATGCAAAATCTACATTTTAATTTGAAAAATTAATTTGGTTTGTTGCTTACTTTTTATTCAAAAGGTTTGTCCATGCGCATCAAGTATCCTAGCATGCTTTTCTATAGAACTCAACACAAAACATGCTCGCAGAATTCTAAAAGCTCGATAAACGCGATAAACCTAGCATGCTTATGCATCCACCACGAAACACTTAAAGGTTTGTCAACGAATAAAACATACATAGCATGCTACCGTAATTTGAACATCCACCATGCATATGAACGATAAAATAAAATAAAACGCTCATCGCGCCATCGTGAAACCGCACTTTCCCGCTAATCTATTACAGATTTGCAAAGCTGTAATTAAACATCGACAACGGGCCTCGCGCACGGCACGGACCAGATTCAACAACGGGCTCGCGTGTACGGGCACGGACCGAAAACTGGTCGGGCCGAATGGTCCGGGCCGGTCGCCCACGGCCGGGCCGGCCAGGGCAGTCACCACGCCCACCAGCACCGGCCTGTTCGCGTTTCGCCGTCGCAAGGCGCATCGACCGACGAGCACGCTGCGCGGCACACCGCCGAGCGCCGAACGCTCACGAGACGCCCGCCGCCGACGTAACCGCGATGCCGACCCTTGGCGGCTGGTGTCGAACGCGCCTGCCGCCCGCTAGCTCGCATCGCCGCCGTTTCGCTCAAACCGCGACCGCCAACTTTCCCGCGCCAGGATCCGCGAACGCGCCCGCCGCCTGCGCCATCGCGATCGCCTCGCGATCGCGAGGCTCGCCGCGGAAACCGCCCGTGACACCATGGACCCGCTTTCCCATCGCCTCGCCTTCGTGTTGCCTTCATTCTTCTTTTACGTATAAGATTTAAAATAACCATCTAACCACGGTTTTTCTGCAGAAAACAAAACCCAACAAAAATAAAACGAGCCACGATGAACCATGTAATCACAATTAATCAAACGCACGAATAATCAAACGCGATTAATCCACAGAGCCAAGATACCATCCCGTGCTCGATACCAATCAAGGAAAACATATGTTAAGCCCTCGCCCGAGGATCTATCTTCGATATTTAATTCACCATATATGATTATAATCCCAGTACGCGCCTATATAATAAATTGCAACACGCTGGGGTTTTTCTCGTTTACCTGATCCGCCAAGGTGAATCGAACAGATGAACGGATCGGTGAACGAACGATCGACTGCAGTTGATTCCGATCAGATCCGGTCGCCATCCAACGCCGAGGAGACGATCTATGAGATAAGCCGAAAAATCACCCACACACTATGAAAATTCGAGAATCACAAGAGCTATGTGATGCTCGAAAATTGTGCCTTAATTATGAAGCATTAGCTAGACTTTATCTCACTCATATTTATAATGCACTACCCATCCCATATGAAATTACCATATCCTATATGGAAATTACTATGTCTTATGGAAATTACCATACTTCAGGATTATTACCATACTCCAGATTATTACCATATCTATGGAGTGATCTATTACATATACATAACATAATATCCTCAGAAAAGAGAATAACCGCCTGTAGCCACGACCGACCAGCCCGTGGATCAACGCAGCGAATAAGATGGTCTCAACAAATAATTATCTATACAACATACCACTATAAACATTTCATTCACGCCACCAGAACAACGCCACTATTGTCGGGGTCGGCCAGCTTAATCCCCGCGAACCCACAAGATACGCCAAACACCAATAATCTCATTGCAGAAACATCAACCATATTGTATTATCAATCGCAGGTTTAGCGCAACAACCTTGAGTTTGCGACGCCATCCAACGGATACGACGACATAAGATACCGCAGCACGCCACCAAAAATGCGAGAATCCGTTAGAACATATCTCACCATAACACCGAGTCAGAACTCATCACTCACTTATCGAGTTAGATCGAGTCATCGAGACCAGCCACGACGGTCGAGCACATTCATCGCGATCACGCCAACACGCACGCACAGACAGAAACGTCACTCTGAGTACCGCAGCACACGCACAACCGCCCCGTTAGCTCACGTGAACTTTTTATCTCAGTTACATCATACTGACAGATTTTCATATGATCAATTTATATATGATAGGGATAGCATATATGCAATCAAGCATTCAAACCGATAGGAGAATGACTGACTTGGTTGATTGCAAATCAAATCAAATGAATACTTGATCATGATATATTCCGTGTCCCTTATCTCATATATATGTTAGATCATAAAGGTAGAAGATCACGTAAGTCCGTATGATTGGTCAAGCTTAATGAGATATAAAAGTTTCACACCGAGATAACTTGAGGACGATTGTCGGTATAGTCATGTATAGATAAAGGACTGACTTGGTGATTGTTTAGCCGGTACGCTCGACGTATTGAAGGATCACAAGAGAGAGTTCTTCTATCCGACCGTCGGAAGAACCAAGATCTCGTGACTTACGATGATCTAAACCTCGATAAGGTATTAGATGAGTATGAGTTGTCGACCATCACTGACTTGTTACGAAGTAGGTTATATGTTCTAACCCAATATTCTCCGTGATATCATGGCAAGGTTGATGTCATGCTAGTTATCTCAGACGAGTCACCGTATCCGCATAGATGATGACGCCCCTTAGGAGCTTTAAAAGGTTTATTGACTAAACCCCGCAGTTGAGTTAGCTCAAGTACAATAATAAGGTGAGTGGTACTACTTATGAATTAAAGATATTAATTATTTTAAGCAATGTAATGCTATAAATAATTAATGGACGTCGATATCTTAAATACGGATTCAGAATGTCTAAGTGCAAGTCCGACTCAACTTCTGTAATAAATGGGTAAGTCAAGATTTATTCTCTAGTGTATGAATAAATGTTTATAAATTAATTTATGTTCGGACTAAATATAAGATAATTAATTTATTTGAGGCCCATCTTTATTCCTTGATTTGATCCTCCGGTCGCCCATCCACCGTAGCTAAGTATGGAAATCTCCCTCTCTACAAGGTAATGATTTGATTCTCTTTATCCTAAAAGGATATTATTATATTTACGGATATGCATAGATCCTTTCCATATGATTATGGTAATAATTTTCCATATGATTATGGTAATTTTACGGGATTATGGTAATTTTCATAAAGGATTATGGTAATTTATACGAGATTATGGTAATTTCCATACGGGATTATGGTAATCCATAGATTATGGTAATGCATTATAAATACGAGGTAAGAGATTAAATCTAGGTCAATGATTATAATCATCATCATAATTTTCGAGACCCCATTGTTCTGGGAGAATTTTCAAAAGTGTAGAGAGGATAAGGGTGATTTTTCCAAGCATTCTCCATAGATCATCCTCACCGACGCTGGAGATTGGGCAACCGGATACACCAAGATCAAAGCACTAGTCTCGATCCGTTTTCCCGATCCACCCGCGATTCAAAGGTAAACACGAGAAAACCCCAACGTGTTGCAATTAATTATATAGGTGCATTAGGTATATAATCAATGTAGAATTAAACATCCAAGATAGATCTCGGAGAGGCTAAACATAGTTTTTCCTCGCACTGGTATCGAGCCCGATCGCGATTCGCTCTATCGATTAATTCACGCTTGATTACGCGCGCAATATATTAATTGTCTAACTGGCTGCTCATCGTGGCTCGCTTTATTTTGTCGATTTTGTTTTTCACCACGAAAATCCGTGGTTAGATTAGATTTATTTTCTCGAAATCTTATCCGTAAAAGTCAAAACAAAGAAGCACCGATCGAGACGAACGGTCGACGGCGCAGGGCGACGGCGACGCAACGCACGGCGCCGCGACGCCGCTGACGGGCCGATCCCACATCCGCTTATCCACCCGAACTCCTGCTTGACGAGTCCGTCCGTGCCTGCACGCAAGGCCTGCTTCCGGCCCGCGCTCGCGAGGCCCGTCAAGATTATAAAGATCTCTTGCAATTTATGTAATAGATTAGTGCGAAAGTGCAGATTCCACGGGGCCACGGCGAACGCTTTTATTTTATTTTTATCGCTCATTGCATGTCGTGGATGTTTAAATAATGCAGAAGCATGCTATGTATGTTTAAATTACGCTGACAAACCTTTACGTGCTCAGAATCGACGCGCATAGTAAGCATGCTAGGTTTATCGCTGCCATATTTTAGAATTTCGAGCATGTTTTACATGTCGAGTTCTATAGACAAGCATGCTAGATTACGTGATCCGACTGGACAAACCTTTGAACAAAAAGACTAAGCAAGCAACTCGACAAATTAATTTTAAAATTAAAATGTCAAGACCTCCACTTTTGATCTCTAAACAAAGTGAGACGACCGTGAGTAAACGCCCACACGCTGGCTTGCTTGCACTATTTATCATAAGTTTGTTAGATGAGATTTCTAAATAAAACATTTTAAATCTATCGGTATGGAGCATGTAAACGCCCACACGCTGGGCTTGGTGCGATTTTCATAAGTTCTCTAGAGATAGATATAAAATGAGATAACAAAAGAATTTGAATTGGAAGCGTATGGTCCGACGTGCAGTATGCCAATTCTAAGAATTCATTTTCACGTTAAAATTGTGGTCATTGCTTAGACATCACTGACAACTTCCGCCAAGTCCTCTTCACGATAGTGATGTGGTCTAGAAAGGTCCAATCTATAATTTCATTTTCATAAGGATAAGTTGACATGGATTGAAATTAAACCACTAAAAGGTATATTTTAGTCCGGGTCGAGGGTTCATGTAAACGCCCACACGCTGCTTCGTGTGATTCCTCATATCGAGGTTTCAATTAATATTGTTTTATCAAAAGGTTACAATATTATTGTTACGAATTATATGCGATCGATGTTATGTGTTTACATTATCGCTTTCAATGTCTCTTACATCGATTATCAATATGCTCGCACAAAACCCTTATCCGTCCAATTTTTATCGAGTGGAAACGAAACATCGAGAATGTTCTTATGAAGAAAATCTATTTGTACCACTACACCCCGCCCCAAGCCTCTAGACATTCATCTATCGATGAGGAGCGCAAGGAGCACGAGAAATGGGACAAATCAAATAGAATGGCAAAGTGCCTTCTTTGGTCACCATGTGCAGTCTCAACTCCAAAAGAGACGGAGAAGACAACAGATATGGCTAAGTCTTATGAAATTGTATGAGGAGTCGATAATCGCTGTCATAATTGACAAAATCAATAATGTCAAGTTCAATGGGAAAGCACTCGTGCATAACCATGTAGAGCAAATGATTAATCTCTTCTGAGAGCTCGAATTGGTTGGAGGATATTGATGACGAGTCGTAATCGAATGATTCAACACTTTGCCCAAGTCTTTGATGACTTCCATAAAAGGCCCTTTATAATAAGAGTTATACTAGATTCATTGCAAGAGGATCTAGTAACCAAGAACGCAAAACGGGCAGCAAGCGTCCTTTAGTACGCACCTCAAAGAAAACCACCGCTTATCGAAGATGAAAAGAAAAGTGGAATTCAAGAAATGCTAAGGCTAAAGAAAGAGGGAGTAATACAGGGCTCTACCCGTTTGAAAGCCAAAGGAGAAGGCAATGCTTCAAGGAGATCAGCATGGTGTGGCCCAAGCTCAAGGCTATAGGTACGCCATTTGCTTTAGTAACGGAAACATGTTTAGCGACTTGTTCTACCCATTCTCGTAGTAGACACGCGATCGATCATGTTTGTTACACCTGGGTTCGCGACAAGGGAGTCGAATGATGGCGAGATAACGATCTCCATGGGCAACGCGTAAAGTCGAGGCTCGCACGGAGATGTTACTTATGTTTTGAGAAAACAGCTTTAGTTTTAAAAGACGCTTTACATGTGCCGGATTTTGACGGAACCTTGTTTCTGCTTCAAATTGTTTATTCATGGATATTCATTGTTTTGATAGTGGTGTTTCTATCATAAGAAATGACGGTTATCTGTAGTACATTATATAATTCGCTTATACTATTTCGCAATACATAATACCTATAACTATGTTGCATCTACATCAAACCTTAAAAGAGAAAGTTTTTTCAGAAGATGACACCTCTTTTCTCCGCATCTTAGATTAGGTCACATCAATCTAAATAGGATCCAAAGACCGCTAAGAATGGAGCGCTGGTAATCTCAAGCCATCTGCTCCCACCGCGAATCCCGATAGAAGGTAAGATGACCGCACTCTTCAAAGTGAAGGGTCAGAGCCAAAGAAATGTTAGAGTAGTCCATTTCGACCGCAGGACCGATGTCCACACAAGCTCGCGGGGTACGAGTATTTTGTCACTTATCGACGACACTAAGGTACGGATACGATACCGCTTCACCGAAGTCTAAATGCTTTGAGAAATTCAAAGAATTTTAGGCAAGTGAGACGGTTAGGTAAGAGTATCAAGTCACCGCTCGATCACGTGGCGAATACCTCAACAACGAGTTCATGGACTATCTAGTGAAGTGTGGATTACTCCCAACAAGACTTCACCGGCAAACCACAAAGAAATGGTGTGTCGAGCCAAGAACAGGATCTTTTGGAAATGGTTAGATCAATGACGAGTTATGCAACTTTGCCTATTTCTTCGGGGTATGCCTCGAACGCAGCATACTATAAATCTAGTACCATCCAAGTCAACAGAGACCCTTCGAGTTGTGGTTTGCGCTAGTTTAGTTTAGCCACATAAGGATATTGGGCCCAAAGACATGTGCCAACAAGAAGGCCGACAAGTTGAGGTAGATCCGACGCAAGTCGTTATCGCTATCCTAGAGAACGAAGGTGGTTTATTCTATAGTCCTAGGATCAAGGTCATTATTAGCACTAATGCCCGATTCTGTAAGAGGACTACATGAAAATTATAATCCAAAGTTGAAATCATTCTTCAAGAATTGAAGATGATCGATTCCACCATCGACAGACCAAAGGACGAGATGTCAGTCTAGTGGAGGATCGACACCGATACTTCAAGAAATTGAAGTGGGTCGAGTTCCACCGAGATACCGACCGCATGTGGTACCTACCAAGCAAGTTGTGCAAGATAGAGAACCACATACGCACCCATCGCCGCATTGTGCTCGTAGTGTCTCGTCAGAGGGAGGGTTGTTCGTCAACCCGAGCGATGTATGTTCGTGTGAATCTTCGATTTAGTCCTAGAAAACTAAAGCAATAATCGACCCATGGACGACAACGAGGCGATACAAGATAATGATGCAAGATCAGGAACTTACGTTGACGAGGTGGTAAAGTCCTATGGATTTAACCATTGCTGTGTTTTGCATTTTTTGTTGTGTTTTTTGTTTGTTTGTTGCGGTTCCTATATGCTTAAGTTTCAATATCTTTTATCGAATCATGCTAGTTTTGTTTTGTAGTGAAAGTCGCTTACACATTTGGAGCTAAAACGCACTGCCAAGCGCCGACTGGCGAGCCGACGCCGGCAGCCTCGCAGCGCGGTGAAGGCCAGTGCCCGCGCCCGAGTCAGCGCGTCCGCCGGGCGCAGAGTTGAGATCGCCCAGACATTCCGCGCCCGCCGGGGCGCCCGAGTGATGAAGTCTGTAGAGACGCCGATCGCCGAGAGGCCTACCGCGCGTCAATATTTCAGAGACGACGCTGGCGGCGCGCGCCCGCGCCGCGCCACGCGAGTCCGCATGAAGGGCGCCGACGCGCTGGCGCGCTCCGGCCTGCCTCTGCTTACAGCGCTCGTCCGCGCCGAAAGTACGTCCGCGCTGATTTCATTATTTCGCCGGTTTGAAGACCGGCCCGCGCTGAATCTGCCCGCGCTGGCGTGAATTTCCGCAATATATATAAGTGTAACGTGAAACCCTGAGGCATTTTACGCCGCTTTTTCTTTCTTCGCTTTCATTTTTCTCCCACGCGATTGTTCAGCAGATTGTTTCTTGTAATTTTCAGATTTGGGATTGATTCAAGACATTTGATCGAGAACCATCAACCACATTTACGATTATAAGACTGTTACCGATTTTTCTTCATCAATTATCGGACAATGATTTCTATCGATTTTAATTGTTCAATCGTGAGACTAGCATGAACCAATTCCTTTCTAGGTTGGGTGATTCAAATTGATTAATTGATGATTTGTTTGATTGAGAATACCAATCAAACCTAGGGTTTATTGTTGAGTGATTGATCTCATCAATTATTTATGTTTCGTATTATCGAGATAGATACGCATGATAGGAATTTGGTAATCAATTAATCATTATTTTATTTGTATGTTTCGTATTATCGGAGAGATACGCTGCATCATAGGAATAGATCGATTAGAGGTTACCAAACGGACTCTAGTAGTTTATGTTTTGTGAAATTTGATAACCTAGGTTTAATCCACTAACGAAAGTCGAGTGTTTGGATTGAGGTTTGAATATTGCATGAATAGGTAGATTTCGATCAAGCAATAATCGATTAATCAAGGCTAAGAACCCTAATACCCTAGTTTATCTCACACCTCGAATTATTCCCGTATGCTTGAACCGCAACTATCGTGAATCGCTTGCATGTTTAATTTTCATGTTAATCTTAGTTAATCATCACCCCAAATCAAGTTTAGGATTTAGATTTATTGCTTTATCGAACACATCATAAGCCCCGTTCTTCCCGAGATTCGACGGGTCGACCTTACCACGCTTATAGGACCTCCGCATATTGAGCCATCAAGTAGAACAATTAAAATCGATAGAAATCATTATCCAATAATTCAATGAAGAAAATCGAGTAACAAGTCTTACAATCAGAATATCGTTGATGGATTTCTCCAATCAAATGTCTTGAATCAATCCCAAATGCAAAGAGAATTACAAGGAAAACAATCACGAACAATCGCGGGAGAGAAAATGAAGAAAATGAAGAAAGAAAACCGAAGCAAGAATGCCTCTAGGGTTTCACGCTACACTTATATATATTCGCTGAAATTCACGCCCGCCGGACGGATTCCCCACGACACGAGGTCTTCAAAACCAAGCCAATAACGAGAATCAGCCACGGACGCGATCACGGACGCTGGCGCTAGGAACGGAGGCCAGGCGACGATGACGCCGCGGACGTCTCCGATCGACTCGATCGACGCCCGACGGACGCTGCATACGGACGCGACGCCTCGAAACTTCAACTCGATGCCCACGGACGCCGACATACGGACGCGACATACCGACGCCCATTTTGCCGACGCACTCAATAAGCGGCACGCCAGTCCGCGCTTGTGCTTAAGCTCCAAATGTAAACGCGACTTTCCCTACACAAAACAAAACTAGCATGATTCCAATAAAAGATATTCAAACTTAAGCATATAGGAACCAAACGTAATAAACAAACAAAGAAAACACAACAAAACATGCAAAACACCTAGCGAGAGTTGTGTGTATCGCTTAGATGTCAACGGTAATGTGGTATTTCGCACCTTACGAGACGACATTCTTCTATTCGCAACAATGTGAAGTTGTTATCGACGAAGAGTTGGTTATCCGATCGCTTCAAATGAAAGACTTAGGAGATGCAGCATATTCTGGGATCAAGTTTACCGAGATCGCAAGAGGAAAATGTTGAGCTTATCTCAGCGCCTTACATTGATACCGTGATTACTGTTTTAGTACGCAGACCGCCAAGAAAGGATTGCTACCTTCGCATACGGCTCCTATCTGGGAGCAACCCATGACCGCAAAAGAGATAGGAAATGAGACAAGTTCCTTACGCTTCCACCAGGAAGTCTCATGCACGCAATGCTATGCACGAGACCGATATCTTCTATGCGTAGGCATAGTAGCTAGATATCGCCTAACCCTGACAAGCTCATCGACTACGGTAGCATATATTCAAGCACCCGGGACTCAAGATTAAGTGACATACCATGCGATAGTCTAACGCCTGGGTTATCTCACTGATTTCCAATCGACCGTGATGAGAAAAGTCACCCTGCTATGTGTTTACCTTGGGAGTGGAACCAGATCCTCACGGAGTGCAAAGCAATGATGATGGACTCTACCATGGAAGTTAATATGTAGCCACTTGGAGCGCTATGAGGTCAGATGGTTCAAGAACTACCTCATGGATCTAGATGTGGTAATTCGGTTTGCCCATGAGTATCATGGTTTCATCGCGATAACTCGTGCAATGGCAAACCGGAAGGAACCACGGATCCACAAGGCAAATAAACATATAGAGAGAAAGTACCATGTCATACGAGAAATCTAGACGAGGGACGGTCGATTGCAAAGATTGATACGATGGATAACCTAGAGGATCCATTCACAAAGCCTACCGCAATAAGTCTACGCTGGGAACGTTAGAGGACTTGAATTGCGCTAGATGGCACCCGCTAAAGCCGCCGCAATAAGTCTACGCGCACGTTAGAGGACTTGAATTGCGCTAGATGGCACCGCTAAAGCTCGCCAGAATAAGTCTACGCGGACGTTAGAGGACTCAATTACGCTAGACGGCACTCACTTAGAAAGGAAACTTGTAAGTGGAGAAGAAAGTGATAGTGATGGTTTTGTTTGTAATAGCTAGTAGAGAGACACATTGTATACTAAAAATTTTGATTTAGTATAAGGGAGATTGTTGATTTGTATACCCAGCGCTTTGGTCGAGCTATACAATGTTTCCTCGTACCACTATTACAATCTCCTATCCGAAATGAATACTTGATCGATATATCCGTGTCCCCTTATCTCATATATGTTAGATCACAAGTGTAGAAGATCACAAAAGTCCGTATGATTGGTCGCTTAACGAGATATAAAAGTTTCACACCGAGACAACTTGAGGACGAGTTGTCAGATAGCCAGTATAGATAAGAAGTGACTTGACTTGTTGTTTGTTTATGCCGGTACGCCTCGACGTATCAAGGATCACAGGAGATGAGTTCTTCTATCCGACCGCCGTGAAGAACCAAGATCTCGGTAATTACGACGATCTAAACCTCGATAAGGTATTAGATGAGTACGATGCCGACCATCACTTACTTGTTACAGTAGGGTTATATGTTCCCACCCCAATATTCTCCGATCGTGGCGGCAGGTTGTATGTCATGCTAGTTATCTCAGACGAGTCACCGTATCCGCTTAGGATGATGACGCCCCTTAAGGAGCTCAAAGGTTTATTGTACTAAACCCCGCAGTTGAGTTAGCCAAGCACAATAATAAGGTTGAGTGGTACTACTTAAGGAATTAAAGATATTAATTATTTTAAGCATGTAATGCTATAAATAATTAATGGACGCTCGATATCTTAAATACGGATTCAGAATGTCAAGTGCAAGCCCACTCAACTTGTAATAAATGGTAAGTCAAGATTTATTCTCTAGTGGCATTAATAAATGTTTATAAATTAATTTATGTTCGGACTCGAATATAAGATAATTAATTTATTTGAGGCCCATCTTTATTCCTCGATTTGATCCCGGTCGGCCCA
Source organism: Salvia rosmarinus (assembly GCA_036937905.1). Classification (NCBI taxonomy): domain Eukaryota; kingdom Viridiplantae; phylum Streptophyta; class Magnoliopsida; order Lamiales; family Lamiaceae; genus Salvia; species Salvia rosmarinus. The sequence goes on along the minus strand of CM072821.1, from coordinate 55,377,929 downwards.
TCCAGCTCCGTAGCTAAGTATGGAAATCGGCTCTCTCTACAAGGTAATGATTTGATCTCTTTATCCTAAAAGGATATTATTATTTACGGATATGCATAGATCCTTTCCATATGATTATGGTAATAATTTTCCATATAGATTATGGTAATTTCCATATGGGATTATGGTAATTTTCATAAAGGATTATGGTAATTTTATGAGATTATGGTAATTTCCATGGGATTATGGTAATTTCCATATGGATTATGGTAATGCATTATAAATATGAAGAGATTAAATCTAGGTCAATGATTAATAATCATCATAATTTTCGAGACCCCATTGTTCTGGGAGAGAATTTCAAAAGTGTAGAGAGGATAAAGGTGATTTTCCAAGCATTCTCCATAGATCATCCTCACCGACGCGAGATCGGGCAACCGGATACACCGTAAGATCAAAGCACGAGTCTCGATCCGCTCTTCCCATCCACCCGGCTGTATTCAAAGGTAAACACGAGAAACCCCAACGTGTTGCAATTAATTATATAGGTGATGCTAGGTATATAATCAATGTATGGTGAATTAAACATCCAAGATAGATCCTAAGGCTAAACATAGTTTTTCCCGCACTGGTATCGAGCCGGATGCGATTCGCTCTATCGATTAATTCACGCTGATTATTACGCGCAATATATTAATTGTTGAACTGCTGCTCATCGTGGCTCGCTTTTTATTTTGTCGGATTTTGTTTTTCACCACGAGAAAATCCGTGGTTAGATTAGATTTATTTTCCGTAAATCTTATCCGTAAAAGTAAACAAAGACGAAAAGACCAGATCGAGATGACGGAAAACGGTCGCACGGCGCGGCGGGCTACGCACGCAAGGCAGACGGCGTCATGACGCCGCTGCGTGACGGGCCGATCCCACATCCGCTTATCCACCAATCCCTGCTGACGAGTCCGTCCGTGCCCGCGTAACGCAAGGCCTGCTGACCGTCCGTGCTCGCACGCGAGGCCCGTCAAGATTATAAAGATCTGCCCTTGCAATTCTATGTAATAGATTAGGCAGAAAGTGTATTCCACGAAGGCCACGATGAACGCTTTTATTTTATTTTATCGCTCATTGCATGTCGTGATGTTTAAATAATGCAAGTAGATGCTAT